>JACEII010000012.1:9583214-9641529 GCA_014332785.1 Antheraea mylitta
AACAAACAAACAAACAAACAAACAAACAAACAAACAAACAAACAAACTCTTTAGCTTTATATATTAGTATAGATTATTGTTGAATGTAGGATGAAAAATTATAATTGGAACGTAAGAGTTAAAAAATACATACAGTCGAGCATAACAACCTCCTTCACAGTTCACAACCTTTTTCGAAATTCGTAATTATTGTCAGCTGTCAAAATGTCTTTTTTATATACATGTGTGTATATGTCGTGTAAAATTCAAGCATTAGTATGAGTAATGCTTATTTTAATTAATTTAATGTATTTTAAAATAAATAACTTTCTGCACTTCTCCGCCATATAAACTTTAACTATACCAAATTTCAAGTTCACCCGTTAAGGGGAAATGGGTTAAAAAGGGGTACAATTTTTTTGCTTCACGTAATAATATATAGATTAGTCAATTTATCAACCTTAATAAGGTACAAGAAACCAACTAAATTAAGATAACAAAATAAGATTAATCGTTTATGTTAATTTGTAGTCATGTAAATGCTTCTTGAAACGTCCGTCACGATTAGCACTTAAAATGCAAAAAAAATCACAGAATCTCAATATGTAGATTTCGATATTTTGAGAAAATGAATATTTATTACTGACTCTTGGTATTATTTATTATGTGTTTAATAGCCTTATATATTTTTGAAGTAAATTTTTTTAGGCGCGACTTGGAGGTAAATGGATGACAATGCAACAGAAGTCCGTTACGGCAATATGGCATCACGTTTCTGTACCATCTGTTTAGATAATAATGAAACAACCAAATTTAAAAAGTTTTACTTTAATGTGTGACTGTTACACAAACTGATTTTATTATTAAGATATAAATACTTTTATGAAAAAATCATACGTTATTTCATACATACAACTTTGTAAACCTTGGAATGAAATTTCTCTATTTTCACTAAATTCTCGTACATCACTGGCAGCCCATCTTTCGTATGCACAGCCTCTGCTCACTTGTTTCCAAGCAGGTACAGCGGTTTACCAATATATTTATGTCAAGAAGACAGTAATTAAATGATTAGTGTTTATTTAAATGAAAGAATAATTTGCTTGGATATTTATGTATTGAATTATTTAAAATGTTCAAAAGTGTTCCTATTAAACACATTGATTGTTTTTTTTTTTATATTTTAGAGATTTCAGTGTTTGGCCATAATCACACTTGATGTTAAATTATGAAGAGGTAAGCACGCTAAACCTAGAGAGATTAGGTTTTAAGAGAATTGTAGGGACTTCAAGCGAGTACATGGTCCTACAAGCAGCGAGTTCTAACGCAGCTGCATCCTGGGCTGAAGACTTCTTTCCCTGGATCTCATCCTCATGAAGACGCATGTACAGAGCTATCCAGCGTGTCATGCCCTACGATAGAGCCTCAAAAGCAACTTGGGAGAACGACAATTTCACTATCGTGCGTCCTCGTCGGAAGCAGCCCTCCTACGCGGCGATCACAGCGCCACCTACAACTGTGCCACCTCCGAAGACAGCCCACCTGTGGAACCCTAATGTGGCTATACCGCGCGACAGTGCTGCCACAACAACTGATTCCCGTCAAACACAGCCCGAGCCGACTAGAGCGACGGGACCAAGATACCCGCCGATAGTTGTAGAGAAGATGGACAACTGGGTTGTTCACTTCAAACAACTTACGGCCACACTCGGACATCCACCGAATGCGCGCGCCTACGGACAAGGAGTCCGTTTCATCCCGGCGGATGGCGATGAGCACCGGGTCATACAAGACTACCTGGACAAGCAGGAGAGGGTGCATATACACCCCCTCCCTCCTCCCCCCCCCGAAAACGAAACGAAACGAAAGTGGATACTGACCCGGCCGTGATCATAGACGCCCTGCACGTGAAGGGACACACGGCGCAATATGTCCGGCTGATGATTAAAGGACGCGGGGGTAGACCGGGGTGCATCTACCACGCAGTCCTCCTACGCACGCCCGGTCTGGTACCGGCCATATATGAAGTCACCGAACTCCTTAACCTGAAGGGAGTTTTAATCGAAGCTTGGCGAGGCAAACGCCGGCCGGCATAGTGTCACTGGTGTCATCGACCGATAGCCTGTGTGCGGTGCGGAGGGTCCCACTCCCGGGGCTCTGTGAACGCACGAGGGAGGAGCCAGCCACCTGCGCTAACTGCGGGGGCGCCCACCCTGCGAACAGCGTGACGGTCTATCTCGTCTACAAACGGGAATTGAGAAACCGCCGCGCAGGAACCACCACCCGGACCGTTGATCCCGGGCGCAGGATGGACGCCTACACGGCCCCAGTGATGGTCGAGGAGGCGGCCGCGGGAAGCCTTATGCCCCCCGCGAACGACCTACCTCCCCGAGGAGCAGCGACAAGGAAGCAGAAGAAGAGGAAACCCCCCAACCAGCGAGAACCGCGCAAGGGGAAGAGGCCACGGGGAAAATTACCTCGTTATTAAAAGAAGCTGCCAGACAAGCGGGGAAAACAGAAGCAGAAGCCGAGAAAACATGCATAGCGTTCCTGAGGACACTCCTCACCTCCGGTGACCAGGCTCGCTAGCAGGAGAAACCCGGCCACGTAGTTGGCCTGCACCAATCACCACAAAACGACGAACAAGAGGCGCGGACACCCGACCTCTTCAATTAAGAAGAGGATTTCGAGAGTGAAGCGCCGTTGTGAAGCCATAGCACAAGCATCCTAAGGCCAGGCCCGTTTTCACGGGTCGCGATTGAAGCCACTGAAAGAGGCAATACGCCTCGAACAGTTCCCTCGTCCCCTGCTGACAGAGGGGGACTGAGAAGACTCCAGCGGGGTCCTCTTTGGTGACCATTCCTGTGCTGTGCGTAAACTATTGCCCTTACTTGGGCTAGGCGCGT
Source organism: Antheraea mylitta (assembly GCA_014332785.1). Classification (NCBI taxonomy): domain Eukaryota; kingdom Metazoa; phylum Arthropoda; class Insecta; order Lepidoptera; family Saturniidae; genus Antheraea; species Antheraea mylitta. The sequence goes on from JACEII010000012.1 coordinate 9,586,100, forward strand.
AATACTGTAGAGAGCGGGATCTGGTGTGAGAAATAAGCTTTTTCGTGCGGGAATCTGTGTCCTTAGGTAAGCAATTAGTCGGTCATCGCGTTGACTTGGTAGTTTCTGGATGCCCCTAGGCCCCGGTATGATAGTGGCGACCGGCGATGGACAGTGTGTCAATCAGTGGTCGCTATTATTTGGATTGTACTGTGCTTACCATCAGGCATAGTGCAGTCACTTTGCCGTGCTACAATAAAAATAAAAAAAAAAAAAAAAACGTGCAGACAACAATCAAGCAACAATAAAAATAATGCAACAGCCCAAGCCGAGGTGTGCCGTGCACTATTGAGCTAGTTGTCAAATAAAATCAACTGAGTGCCTTATGCCTTGGAAATGTGACGTCACAAAATTTGGGACCCCTCCCGTTCCCTTAACGTCTGACGTAATTTATCATTGATGGTTCAAATCTACCAGGTGTTCGGTGACGGCTCAATTTTTTTTGTGAACCCAGTACTTTAGCAGTGAGGCGTGTTCAAACAAAATATGTAAGGTTAATATAATGTACTATATGTTCGACTGGAACGCGCACACAAAATTTCATCAAAATCGATTCAGTCATTTAGGAGGAGTTCACACAGATGAATGCGCGGGTAACAGTTCATCACTACATAGTCCTCTAACACGTATCTCTATATGTCTGTTCACAATAAGATAAAAAACTACAGAACGGATCTTAATGCCGTTTTCACCAATATATAAAATGATTCTTGGGCAAGGTTTAGGTATAGTTTGTCTTATTACAGTGCGGGCAACGTCTGTTGAACCCGCTAGCTTAAAATAAAACAGCTAATTAGTTAGTTATTCGCCCGTAAAATTCCCGTTCAATCATTACTTGTAGTCCGATGAAGTTGTTAAGACCTTGCTAGGTCAATATCGTAGTCATTTCTATGAAAAAAAAACCGTTCAAATAGGTCCAGCCGTTTCAAAGATTACCCGGAACAAACAAACAAACATACATATCGACAGCATTAAAAAAAATGTTGATATTTGTAGAACCACAGATATATGTATGGACCAAGAAGTATTTCTTTTAATATTATATTCACAAACACTTTATTTTTAATATACGTAATATGCCACAAATCAAAAATTGGGAACAAAACTAACGTACGATAAATTTTTTGAGGAGTTTTTGGTGGGATTTCAGTCTGTCATGCAGTGGATTTCATATTTTATTCATAATCTTGTTTTACTTTACTCTATATTGTGTTAAATTGGTGGCGATTTTTGTAATATGGTTCGTTTATTGTACATAAGTAGAATGAATGAAAAATAATACCACGGAGCATGAATTCTGTGGCCTTGAAAATTAAGAAGATAAAAATTTACGAAATATTATATAGAGGATTTGGCGCTTATACCTTTTCATTAACTTAGACATAAAAAAAAACTCGTTAAAGAATTCATAATAACTACCTATACAAACAACATCAGAATTGGCAGCATAGGTTAATTCCTTAGCCTGTCTTATTGGATGAATATTATTACTACTAAACATTTTGAATAACAACACAAAATAAACTTTGGAGATGTTAGCGATATAAATGTTCCACGCATAATCAAATATTAGAAACAAAACTAACGTAGAATAAACTTTTTGAATAGGAACAAAACGTATATTTTAAAATTTTTTGCGAGAGAATGTTATCATGTTACCATGGCAACGCATATAATACAGACAGTAACACGCAACGGAAACTCTCAAAATAGCCCGATTTTGAAATATTCTTCATTAGTGCTCCGCTCCTATTGGTTTTAACGGAATGATGATATATTATAGCCTATAGCCATCCTCGATAAATGAGCTATCTTACACTGAAAAAATTTTCAAATCGGACCGGTAGTTCTTGAGATTAGCGCATACAATCATACAAACAAACAAACAAACTCTTCAGCTTTATATATTAGTATAGATGATCACGAATATACTACGTAAAATGTATTTCGTATTTTTAATAATGTAGAGTAGATAATCTGTACGTTTCTCTTCACGTTACACGTTACACAGAGGTCAGTACTAATCGGTTTATAAATTAGCATGTATGTTACTTGGAAATTCTAATTTGGAACGTAATGACTTTCCATCGGGATTTAGTACACGAAACATACATTTGAGAACAAAGAAACGTACAAAATTTTATTATAGAAAGGGGTTACATACGACTATTTATTTTGGATGATTAACTTGTGTAAGGTCGTGAAATAAAATGCGCAGGTAAAAACACAACAGACTTTGATTATACATCTGGCAACGGGCTATTACTTTACTGGATCAGACAGATTTTTATCACATACAAGCTAATAACCCCGGCTTTGTAAGTGTAAACTAACGAATAAAATAAGACCTAACCTTTCCTTTATAGTAAGACCATGTTATGAGATAAAATTGCAATTGAACGTCAACTTGTCTCTTCTCTACATATTTTTGAAGATCTTACCATCTTCAGCCTAATTCTGTGAAACGCGACCGTGAGATGTAAAGAATGTATTTTGAATTCAAAATGTTTTTATAGAAAAAATTACAATTGAAGTTATATTAACTGTAAAACCAAAAGGTGTCTATGACGAGAGCTCTCGTTTTTCATACCTGCACACATTTCGTCGCGTTATCTTGGCAGCGTCTTTGCTGGAGGCTACCCGGGTGGACACAAAGTGTTGCTATCGCGAAACAGTACACACCACATCGATTATACACATACACAGATATTCAGACACGCACCTTACACATCTGGTGGTAGGGTTTACTTTTTTTCCCTTATCGAATTGAATCGAGCAGGTTTAATTTGTCTCTTTCCGAATTACATTTTGTGTTTTTGTATCATGCAATTCTTAATTGTATGATCCAAAGATAGATACATGTATAGCTTAACATAGTTTAGCTAGGACAGATCGGGTTTTTCTAGGTAACGGCCAAGCCGAGGTGTGCCGAGCACCCTTGAGCTAGTTACCATTACAAAATCGGCTGAGTGCCTTAAGCGCTCGCCTTAGTAGTCCAGTGAAGCTGTGAAAACCCTAAAGAAAGGCCAATAGAGTAGTCAGTTCGAGAAAAAAAACGTGTCTATGACTATTGCTTGAAGCCTGAACGAAGTATCTTCAAATATAATTAAATGTACGAGGTGGGTCTCACGATCCCACGATGGTGACAAAACCCCATTTTCTCGTACTTGTTGCCTTATAGGTGGCCAATGTCTAGCAATGGTTATAAGTAAACGTTAAATTATGTCACAACTTGGCTGTTACCGTATGGTGTGATGGTGTAACAGCCTCACTCTGTACAATCTATTAACCTATTTTTTTGCATTTTATTGTGTAATTTTTCAAACATTTCGGTTCATACAAAGCCTGTCTTGACAATTAAAAACTAAACAAAAAATAAATTAGCCAAATATGTGCAATCGTTTTGAAGCGATGTGTTTTACAAAATAAGTAATTCCACACGTAATTGTTTTTATTTACATACATAGATGGATTTAACTACATCTGCTACCGACTTGGCACTGATTATTTTACTATTTATTGCTATTATTATTTCTTATCATTGCTCTTTGTTGAAATAAATGAGTTATAAAATATGGACATTATGCAATATTCTCCGTTTTTAAATATCTGTAGCACGCTGACTACATTAAGGTCGTATATGCACACTAGCTACCCGATAGAAAAGAATGTCAATCTGTGTTACTTTTTCCTAGTCTATATGTTTTGTTATTCGATTAAAAGTATTATGTTGCGAAGGAAATTTATTAATTTACACAATATACAATGTTGACCAATAAAATATCTGTACATATCAATGTTTGTGATGATCCTTTGAATATTAAGTCGAGATATTTCGTTGATTAAAAAGTATCTCTAATAAAAAAATGAACAATAATCATAGTTAAAATATCCGAATGAAATAAAATGATCGCTGAGCTTTTTATATAAAAGGCAGTGCAGTGCATCATAAAATAGGCAGCATAAATATCTCGTCAACCTTATTAACGCATGTCTTTAAGAACAAGAATCATCTTAGCATAAGAAATATTCCTCCTTGTGGTCATAAACACAGTTGAAACATGTTGTTGATATTTAGTTATTAAATGAGAAGCTCCTTGAACGTTTTCAAATTCTGAACAATTTATTAACTGTGGAGTGCACGAGAACTCGTAAAGATGTTAGCGTCGTGTTTTTGTCGATGGCTATGGGTAAATGTTTTACGTCGTCATTTGTTTTTTGCTCAATATATCACTGTTAGTAACAACACCATAGCATAGGAGTAATACGTATTGCTTACCGTTTTCCTTAAATATTTTTACATAAATACTTTCATGTATTTCCCTTATGAATTGTTGAAATGAGATTAAAAACAGGGATATTGTTTTGAAAAACATGAATAGTGTATTTAGTTGCAGCTAGCATCAGAAATAACAACTGAGGTGGACAGCATATACCTACTACAAAAACGGGCAGTTCGAGAAATCTATAATTTGGGGCCTCGCAAATAATTAAAGACTAAGTTTCAAAAATTCGGTATTTCTCTCTGCCCTCACAATATATTCTTGAGAATTTGATATACGTCCGTAAAAACTTAGATAATCTGGATTTAGTAAAAGACCGACCGAATGTAAATACTAGAAATAATAACAAACTGATCACTTCATATTTCAGGCTGACTAAGACCAGTAACAGTTTTTTAGGTAATAGTGTTAGATTTTATAACAAAGTCCCAAAACGCATTACCGACCAGATAGTAAGTTCAAGCGTTTGGGGTCTTAATACATAAAGGGTAACAACATACAGGGTGAATCAATATGTGAACGATGGCGACATATGGAAGTGAGGATGCACAATCCACCAAAAACGAATGTAACTTTATATAACTATTATGTTGTAATTATAAAAAAAAAATACTATGTATTATGAAAAGATAAACCAGATCGAGTTTCTTGCCGGTTTTTCTCGATTACTGGGTTGTTTTTATAACTTGTGGTAGTTTTGACATTCATAGTGCTTTCTCAGGGCCCAAATTGAATAAAGAGTATTTTGATTTTGAGTTGAGTACTTACAAAGCTAACGAATTGAGATACTAATACAATTGTTGTAACTTTAAGACGGATGGCTTCGATATTATGAATATTTTATTCAAAAACAGAGTATCTTTACAAATTATTCAAATTGGCGAAGTTAAAATGATAGCTTTATTTTGTGGTCCACGAAATCTGGTTTTACTTTTGAATTTGGTGATGTCTAAGTTTTAGATTTCATGAATTTAGGTAAGGAAACTTTTTCATTGCAATATTCTAATGTAGTATGAATATTTTAATACAATTTTATGTCGACTCGAGATATAAATCTTTTATGGTTTCATGGCGACTTGTTTTTAATTCAAGCTTTCATACGACTTCCTTTGTATGCAATTAATTAAAAAATGAAGTAAAAGCTTAATACAGTTTGGGGTCCATGGACCCCAGGTTTAAAGTAAAAAAAATGTATAACATCTAGCTGGGAGATTAGATGTGATTGGTGACATGTTTATAGTTGAAATATTTTGCGCTTGCATTCTCGTTTGTTTTTTTTATTTAAATCGACTATTCTAGTTAGGAGAAACTAATTCCACTTACACTCTGTGATTGGAACCTTCAAATTCGCAACTACACACCCTATTGGTAGATATATAAATATGTTATTTTTTCTCGAACTGACTGCGCTGTTGACCTGGACAGGTCTTTACAGCTTCACCGATCTATTAAGACGAGCGTTTAAGGCACTAAACCGATTTTGTTTGTGCAACTAGCTCAAAGGTGCACGGCACATCTCGGCCTGGGCTGTCGCCTGCTTTATGCAAAATTCGTGACCTATCTGAGCTAACCTAAGCTAAGCTACCTATTCATACGTATATGAGTTATTGGAACATGCATGTGTACCAAGCACAATAACTATATGTCCTGTATCTTGTGTCGGATAAATTTCTCGAACCTATATAATATAAATGTTACTTCCTAAGGTTCATTACAATATAGACCACCAATATGAGTTCACACAAACGCGCCTTAAAAAAGTTTTGTGGTAAATCTGACGCTTGAGTAAAGGTACGTCATTGAGTCATATTCTCATCGGATAGAAGATTCGGAGCGATCGCAAGTATGTTTCTCCAATTTGCCCGTATTTTTATAGATTAACTTATTACGAACCATCAACGGAACGTATAGATACTAATCTAATAATATCATTGACAATTTGTGCACGCGTTTAGTGAAGTTTTCTAGTTTGGTATAATGATCATCATCGTTACCCTTATCCCACCTACGTAGGGTCGGCACTACATGTTTTCTTTTTCCACTCTCTCCTATCAGATGTCATCTCAGTATTCACAACTTTTACGCACATATCATTTTTCACACAATCCATCCACACCCTCTTCGGTCTTCCTCTACTCATATATCCATCCACCATCATACTCAACACCTTTCTAGTTATATGATTTTCATCTCTCCTCATGACACGCCCATACCATGGTAACCTATTACTCCTCAGCTTCTCTATCACTGGTGCTATTTTCAAACTTTCTCTCATATAAATTGATATAAATTCTAACATAAATTCTAGTTTAATATCACAATATAATATTTCTTTTGCATAGATGTGTGTCATTTTCATTAGATTGTTTTAATTCAGTTAAACCATAAGAGTTGTAGAAGTATATTAGTATATTATATAGTAGAAGTTTAATAGTGGTAGAGCCAAGCTGAAGCTATTATTGTTTTCAGCACGAATGGGTCGGCTCGTCCGGGGAAGCACCACCGTCTCACAGAAAACCGACGTGAAGTTACAGTGCTTGCATTGTGCGTTTCGTTCGGTCAGTGAGAGAGCCGGAGACCCACCTACCCTCCCCTTACCCTTCCTCCTTCCCTTCCTGCCCCTCCCCCACCATCCTCCCAAATACAGGTTGGCAACGCACTTGCGACTCCCCTGGTGTTGCAAGTATCTATGGACGGTGGTGATTACTTAACATCAGGTGACCCATCTGTTCGTTTGCCTCCTATGTTATAAAAAAAAAAATTACTTCATTTGGCATTTTGTAAGTACAAAATAAGTCCGAATCATACACCGATATTGATTTTATTTCTCGATCTGATTACACTATTGACCTATCAAGGCCCTAACAGCTTCACCGGACTAAACCGATATTAATGTAAACGCCACCTTGGTAAAACTACGGTGTAATACATGACTGTCCATGATCGTCGGCTGTACATGGTATCAGCCATAAAATCAATGTGCACGTGTTTAGTGAAATTTTCTGGTTTGATTTCATACTATAATATTTCTTTTGTTTAGATCTACATCAAATGAAGCTCTGGAACGATATCACAGTATAAGAGTAAAAACAGATCATATTTTTCATATTGTTTTATTTACACACACGCAATTATAATAATTGAATAATACTATAAGAGTTGTAGAAGTATATTTTATTTCATTTGGCATTTTATAATTACTAAATAGGTCCAAGTTATACAACGATATTGACGTAAATGCAACCTTGGAAAAACTACGGTGTGATACGTGGCTGTCCATGATCGTTGGCTATACATGGTATCAACCGTAAAATCACGAACCGTCGGAAGCCATCTTTACACTGGAAACACATTTATGTGACGCCCATAACGTTCTACCCCTACCACCGCTATGACGAGAATTGGGTCGAATGATCTGCGTCACTGCGGAAAGCGTCATGACACAGTAGAGTACTTTCTAGTGTAAATTATATTTCTACGATAGCCTCTTTAATCTTTTCTAAAACAGGTATCCAAATTGCCTCGTGTCTGTATATTACTTGTATGTGTGACGTGTATGTGTGAGAGCACGCATAAGTAATTTAAACTTTGTATTTATTGAGCGATTGAAATTTATCTTGAATCTTTCCATTACGAACATGTCTTATAATAAGGTGACAATATGATTTATACTGAGCGTTAATCTGTCAAATTTTTTTAAGATCTCACACACTCACTCACGTTTTATATGGAGATTTTTTAATTTTTTTTTTTTCAATCTTTGTACAATTTTTAAAACAATTTATCTCATACAAACGTTGTACTGACAATCGTAAGCAAAATAAAACAACAATTAACTAACTAGGTTGTGAGATATTTGAAGGAGTGCTCTTATTACATACATTCGACAATAGTTATTTATATAGTTTAAATGTTTAAAAAATTTGCATAATGTCTTTAACTCAGTTCAGTTAAACAGCCTGGCTTTTAATGAAAAAGTTTTAAAAGTAAGCCGTGTAACAAAGTATTTCCGTGGGTTAGTTTTGTACTATTATTTTCTATGATTGAAATAGTATCAAACACTACAAAGGGTTTCTAAGCCAATTGGGTGAGCAAATTGGAACCCATTCGTCCGACCGGGTTCATAGTGTTATTATCATGGGCCTTATGATTCACTGTAAAAGTTATTCTTATCTAATACCTTTAAACGAGCAATTCTTGTATATTTTTATATTTGTATATATTCATGATCTCTGAAATGGCGTCATATATTTCCGTGAAATTTAGTATGTAGGTAGTTTTGGGGACGATAAATTGATCTAGCTAGATTTAATTCATAGAAAACTTTTTTTTACTAAGATTTCAATCAAAAATGTTTTTTAAAGAACCGAGCTAGGCTCGGTCGCCCAGGTACTTCTATTTATATGTACAATTTCTTGAACAAAACCTGACTCTTTTAAGATTTTTTTTGAAGTTATACTTTTTTTTGGCGCGGAAAAATGATGAGAGTAAATTTTTACGATGCGCGCTCACACAGTCAGGAAAAACTGACACCCTGAAGTTAGCTTTAGTCAACATTTTGTTTCTTTTTATTTGTTGTAAATGATAAAGATAACATTTTTGAAAAGATTTTTATCTTGTTAAGCCAAAGAATTATAACTTCTAACGCGTGTACCAAAGTACACACACACACTTTTTTTTTCGAACTGACTACGCTATTGACCTAGTAAGATCTTAACAGCTTCACCGGACTACTAAGGCGAGCGCTTAAGGCAATCAGCCGATTTTATTTTGACAACTAGCTCAAGGGTGCACGGCACACCTCAGATTGGGCTGTTGCCTGATTCATGCAATGCGCGACCTATCTGAGCTAATCTAAGTTAAGCTACATATTCATAGTTATATGAGCTATTGAGACATATATGTGTACCAAGCATACATAGTTCAAAAACTTTTATATGTATTTTGTGTCGGAAAATTTTTCTAAACTATTTCAATTCTATAAGGGAAAAACAAAAATAAAACCCTTCCACTTTCATGTGTAAGCATGTGTGCGTGCACGTGTGTGGAGGTGATATGTGTAATGTTGTTGCAGTTTTGTAACGTCAGAAGAAGAATATATGTCACAAGCCGAACGCTTAGCGCCGCGCCTCTCTATCGCTTGTTCTGTGCTCTCGCTTGCACGCTCGGCTCAAGCGGAATGTGACAACGAATCATGCATTTTCGTGCGTGCTTCCAGCGTTCATCGATTTATAAGATGTTATCACGTCAAAACCTTCCTTTAAAGTGATTATACGTAAGTATCCCTTTTGAAAAAGCTAAAGTCGATCAAACGTCACTATGTTTTGGGACCCATAAATAACACTATTGTCAATACATTTGCAGTTTAATACGAAAATACATACAGTATGCTCTACGCAATTTAGCGGAAGAAAAATACATTTTGTACGTCTGCAGGCGTCAGTTGCTCGCTATCTCAGTTCTAAAACAAATAAAGCAGAAACTCGCAAACAGGAAACTGTGATAAAGAATGTCTAATACAAAGGGGGTTGAATGCAATTTGTGTCCAATAAAACATGCGCCTTTTGTTGCAAAAGGGCGAGTTCAAATTAATAAAGGATGTCATTTATAAATTGAGTTGCCGAGTTTTCAATATAGGTACGCTCCATGGGACGTCATATCGTGAACGGAATGTTTTAATGAAATTTTTAAAGCGGAGTTAAAATATATTTTTGAGGCAAAATTATCAGAAATTTCAACGGAAGTAGTAGACATTTAATATTCATTCGATTTTAGAATCTTTCATAATTTTCTTGGCGTTTCATTTACACAAATATCGAGATATTTTAATTAATTTGCACGAAAATATTCACACAAGAACAGCGTCGAAATAATTAAAAGTTAGCCTCTCTGTTTATTTTGAAATCTTAAACAAAAAACATTATAATTTTTGTCTAATGGTTTTGAAAAAAGTAACTAAGAAATAAGTAATATAATAAGATATAAAAAATACATTGTTAATAAATAGTGTATATTGTTTTAAGCGAATCTTCTTTTGAAATTCTACAACATTTTTGTGTGACAAAAAGCCAGTGGGCTAAACACTGTGTCGGTTAAAGTATTGTAAACACCGATTGTCGATCACCGAAGTTAAGCAACGTCAGTTAGTACTTTGATTGATGACCGCTTGAGAACTCCGCATGAAGTTGGTAGAGCCACGCTGAAGCTATTACTGGCTTCAACATGAATGGGTCGGCTCGTCCGGGGTAGTACCATCCGACACACAGAAAACCGACGTGAAGTAACAATGCGGGCAATGTTGCGTTTTGTTCGGTCAGTGAGAGTGCCGGAGGCCCACCTCTCCTCATCTTCCCCTTTCCTTTTCCCTTCCTCCCCTTTCCCAAAAAACAGGCTGGCAACGCATTTGCGACTCCCCTGGTGTTGCAAGTGTTTATCGACGGTGATGACCACTTAACATCAGTTGACCCACATTTTCGTTTGCCTTTTATGATATATAAAAAAAGTTGGCTTGCTGTGTTATCGTTATATTTTAATTTAAATGTATCCCTGTAATACAAAAATTTCACTTCTATCGTGTGTCTTCACGACACATCCTGTTTTTTTTTCTATTTACTATTCCATAGATGCATCAACGTTCTATTGCGATATAATATTTAACTGCAAAATAAAAAAAGATGTTTGAAATATGCGGCCACAAAATAATTTTACGATGATATTTGAAGTCTTGCGTTTATTTATTTTTAATAGAAAACTTTAACAGCGCTTTAATACTTTAGACGTTTTGATCGTAAGCTATGAATATTATTGCCTTTTGAATGGACTGTCTGTGGCTATAAAATGTCTAAATATTACAATAGTTTCTTTTAAAAATCTCTTTACAGAAGAGTAAATACTGAACTATTAAAAAACTAAAATATATATTTTTGTAAGATATAATTAAATGCAATATTTGCATGATATTATAAAATAAATTCATTTTATTTATTTTTAATTAACTTTGATAAATAATAGTTAAACGAACTCTACCAATAATTAATGTTAACCAGGAATTGTCGAGCATTGTGTTCGGCTTCAATACAGTTCATGGTCGTGAAACCCTGACCTTTGTAATGAAAAAGCTATATTTTTGTTTAATTTTACGCGTTAATCAATATATACTGTGCTTCTAAACTACGAAACGGATTTTGATAAGGTTAAAAATCTTTAAAAATAATTTAATTATATCTAAGTATATATTATACGCGCATATTATTCATCATCATATAGGGTCATTTTTATCTGGTTTTCACCTGCAAATTGGTTGCATTAATGTAGATTTTCCCTATTCCGATATCATCATCATTACATAGTATAAAACAAAGTCCCCCGCCGCGTCTGTCTTTCTGTCTGTCTGTTCGCGATAAACTCATAAACTACTGAACGGATCTGCCTACGCTTTTCACCAGTGGATAAAGCAATTCATGAGGAACGTTTCAGTATATAAATTTGTCAAGGTTTTATATAGATTGGTTGAAATATAACGATAATTGTGGGGCAAGTCGAAAAAAGTCAAACCGCCTGGGAATTCTCATAGAAAACGCCGCATAATCCTTTTGAGATATAACAATGTAAGTTGGGTAAATGTAATATAAGGTTTACTTTTGTTTGTATAGGTTAAAATAAAAGAAAGTGACGTCCATTGCAAAATGTATTGACAACGTAATATAATGACAATGACATGACACATTTTTCTTTTTGTTTTTAGCCAGGTGTAATTAATGATACAACAGAGACAATGTAGATCTACAAAAAAGTCTATTTTGAAAATAGCCCACTATACTCATTATATGTTCTAGAAAAGGGTGACGTAAAATTCTAAAGCTTTCAGACGTATACAGTATTTATTTAAATAGGTTTCATGCACATTCTTATCTTCCGTGTTAGTGTTCGAATTTCTCCAAAATGGCTAGACCGATTTTTTGAAATTTTTAAGGTGTATTTCGTAGGTATGAGAATAGGTCGTAAAGTAGAATTTATGACTCTAGGTAATTAAGGTGTTCCTATCCAGATTTCTTATTATGTGATTTTTTTTCTTATTTGCCATCAAACATATACAGTAGTAGATTTTAGTACTTTTTTAATTAACAATATCCAAATGAATCAACGGTCATTCGAACTTCAAACAAAACGAAATTATTGTTGTTACTTCATAATAGATGGCGCTAGGTTAGTTTTAACCAAATTTCTTCCATACATCGTGAATCATTTACTATTTTTTTTTTCGATTAGACTACGCTATTGACCCAGCAAGGTCTTAACAGCTTCACAGGATCCAAGCAATCCAATAATATCGGCAACCATTGAGAGACAGATTATCCATAGCCGGTCGCCGCTGTCATGCCGGCCTGTGTAAGTCTCTCAACTGTAATTCTTCACGTTACACTTGAAGGACCCCATGTCATAGGAAGGAGGGAACATACTGGCCGGGAGATTGTTCCACGGCTTCACGGTACGGCAAAGATATGACGATGCGAATGCATTTTGAGTCGATCTCGAAATAAATTTACTGACATAGAACTATTCACAGATTTGTTTTACTAGGTAGGTAACTTAAAAACAATACATTCACAATTAAAATATATTTGATCAACAATTAGGTTAGAGTAACCCCTCATAAATTTCTTTTATAGTTTTTAGAGGAAGTTACCTACACCTACCTAGACTATAATCCTGCATCACATATACTTGCAGCCCTTCAGATTCGATCGATCTTACTCTGACATTATTGAGATGGATCGCCAACAGTTGAAATTTGGGCACTCCTGGGACACCTATAACATCATATTAGTTCCCTGTACCTGTGCGTAATCGAAACGGGTTACTAGTATTGAACAATTTTTTTCGTATATTTTCATGTCCTATGTAAATTACAAGAGTGTTAATTAATGTTAATTGCATGAATAATGGATGAATCTAAGTCAACAAATAAATTTGGGATCTATTTCGCGCGTAAATGGTTATGCGTTCAAACAATAAACAAGAATAAAATAAATCAAAGGTTATCTACGTTCTATTTTATAATGAATTGTTTTAATATGCAATAACTCTGTCACAAGAGAGTGATAAAGGTTAATTATTAAATTATCTAGTTCCTTGTGTTGATTAAATTTTGAAACAGATGTGGTGATGGATTAAATTGTTATTAAGCTGAAACGAGAGGAAAAAGGTTTCAACGAAAAAGGCGACTTTATTTAAGAAGTCAGATATTGCATTTTTGTCGCAGAATTTTTAAAGGTATTGGTAATTTTTATTTAAAGTTAAAAAATGGCGTACAATTCAATTGATGATTTCCAGTAAGTAGACAATTATATCATGATATAAAAGTAGTCAGAAGATAAATTCGATGCCAATGTTGCAATTCATTACAACCGTACGAGAAAAGTTGAAAAGAAAATTTAATATAAACTTGGGTACGGAAAATTGAATTTTGTATTAGTTATCCTGCACGGAAACCGAATTATAAAGTTTCTTTCTGAAGAGTGGTCTATTTTAAACCTTGTTACTGTATTTTTGTATCTATTAGTGTAACTTTAAAGAATGTTCGTGTACTATAAAGATTTAATATTGAGATACTTTTTGAAACATTCAATCTGTACATAATTACATTTTGAAACAAATGTATATATCTGAAACTAGATTAAATAAGTAACATTATAAAGCAAATATTTAAAACCAGTATTTTTGGATGAATATGAACCAATCGATACCCATTAATACTTTGTAAAATATCAACATATTATATTCAGAACGATAACAAAACACTTTACAGATTCTTTATTATTTGTACTCTGCACTAGTTTAAACAGTTGCTATTTCACATCGTTAAAGACGTTGTGTCTGCTTGAATACAGCTGGAATTGTTTAACAATTTACACATTATTTATGCTGACATGCTTAAGTATTCACAACTAGGTTAACGAACTTCATAACTTCTCAAGGTGTTTTCCTAATATTGTTATCTGTTATCTTTTGGTGGAAATGTCGTATGATTCTGAAGTCGCAATAACTTATTTTCAGTCCAGAAATACTTATTAAACTAAATCGGAAACGGTAATGTAGGTTATTCATTATCGCCAAACTGCAGAAATCACTTATTCTACAAATTATCTGAGTAACGTGTAAACTAAATAGAGTGGTTTGTACTTTTTTTTTCGAATTGATTAAGTCAGCTGTTGGACTGACGGCCTTAACAGCTTTACCGAATTTTTTGGCCGAACGTTTAAGGTTTATCCAAATAACAAATACCATAAAGGTGCCAAAATTGCTGGATCTCAGCTTGCACTGTTTCCTTGAACGCAATGATTGTGAACTGAACTATACTAACTATACATGTATACGTTAGTGAAAATTATACGCGTGCCTCCATATGAGTCCCAAAAATAAACCCAAGTGGCCCAAGACCACGGTGGCCTTCTTCCGCAATCTATCGATGTGTGCTTTCTGAATGAGTTTCTCTTCGAGAGTGAGATCTAGTACCCAGTACTTTAGACAATCCTTTGTGGAGTGATCCTCGAGACACCTCAAATATAGGATGCAGACGGCAGCTACGTGCTTGGTGACCGTACGACTAGCAGTCATGACACTGCACGTGTACATGGGTCTTGTGCGGAGCCTTATTATAATTTACCTTTATTGGTTCAGTAGAATATGACCAAAACTACGTTAAATGGAATCTTGGTGCGAAGTGATATATCCAGTAAGCTTTCCAGACACACAACTTTTACGAATTTAGAGTAGAAATATCCTTTGTCTTGTTTTTGGCTGGAACACAGAAAAGGACGCCTTTCACCGGTCTCAAGTAGATGGGCATAACGTAAATTTAAGTATCAGAATTAGGTGAAGCAGGCTCGCTCGCGCGCTTACATTGTCTCCCATTACACATTGCACGACAAAAGTGTATAAGTGTGAGTGCTGATTCCAGTACAGTCGCATTCAGAATAGTTTCGTTGTTGTTAATTGCATATTATTGCTATTTTTGTTTTTCTTTTTTCTGGTATTTATTGATATTTGTTATTGTTAGTAGCTATTATTAGAAAGCCCATCCATTTTGAATAATTATGTTTCTATGGAAGGCGTTGCTCTATTGTAAATAAATGTTTGTTACGAATAATTTGTTTACTACGTATGTATTTATTTCACAACACTATTGTTATACACATAATAACCTACACAGTGTATGTTAAAAGATATACACTATAGGTAGAAACAAATTAATATTTTATAATTATATTTAATTCAAGTACACGATTATTCAAAACTCACCAAGCAGATAGGGTGATCAAATCTGGAGTTATTTATAACTGACAAATACATAATATGGCGAAACTGTTGTTAGTCTGACTTCGTCTATTATTTTATTGTTTATTGTGCATCTCTAGTTTTTACTTTGATTTCATTATTTTAATAATCATTTAATTTTATTGTCGTTTATTTTTATCTTTAATCCTTTCTAACTTTCTTGTTCTTTTCATTTATTATATATGTATGTATAGCTCGTATGTATGAACATGCCCGAGTAATTCAGATAAACACAGTTTTGTAAAATTAGCTGTCAAAAAGATTACAAGAATACAGAAAAGGTAAATATGTTTATTTCACATAGACAACATTTCTGAAAGTATTCTCAGTTCTCAAAGTTACAACATGATTGGTATACTCCTTCATCTCTATTTATATACATATAATAAAAATAAAGTGTCTGTATGTACTATCAAAATGGTATGGGTATGAAAATATACACGCTTCTGACACCAAAAATGCAATTAAAAAAAAATTGTCGGTCTGTTTGTTCCAGGTAATCTTCGAAATGGCTTGACCGATTTCAATGAAAATTTCACCAACAGATAGCTAATATTACAGCAAGTTACTTAGAGTACTTTAAATTAAACCAGCTGTTAAACGCGGCTTCGTCCGGAATGCTATCTCCAAAACGGTTAGACCGGTCTTTACAAAACTCTTATTTGTATATGCTGTTGTATATGCTATTTGGATAGCTGACCTTATAAAAAGTAATTTAAATAATTTTAGTTTCTACTAACTATTGACCATGGTTTCGCCCGCAGTGCTATTTCCAAAACGGTAATACCAATATTACCGAGACTTTCACTGGCAGATAGCTGACCTTATAAAAAGTAATTTAGCCAATTTTAATTTATACTAGCTGTTAACCGTGGCTTCGCCCACATCACTTTCTTCAAAACAGTTGTACCGATTTTCACTGGATTTTTACTAGCAGTTAGCTTTATAAAAAGTACTTTAATCTATTTTAATTTAGACTATCTATACTATATTAATGGTTGCTTCGCCCGCAGTACTATCTTTAAAACGGTTTGACCGACTTTCACGGGACTTGCACTAGTAGGTAGCGAACTTTATAGAAAGTAATTGCGGTTATTCTATTTTAGACTAGCTATTACTCGCGACTTTGTCTACACGAAATTTAGCAAGATTTCAAGTCGTTCTTTATTTTTAATTCGATAAATAATTATGACCTAATTGTTTACAATACGAAATTATACTTATTAGTACCTTTAAAAAAGAGGTCTTCCTAATAAGATCTTAGACCATAAACATATTGCGTAGAGTTTCTTGCGGAACAGACAAGCGTTTATGTTTTGTATAGTCACAAAATCTTAAATACAGTAG
Source organism: Antheraea mylitta (assembly GCA_014332785.1). Classification (NCBI taxonomy): domain Eukaryota; kingdom Metazoa; phylum Arthropoda; class Insecta; order Lepidoptera; family Saturniidae; genus Antheraea; species Antheraea mylitta. Next base: position 9,603,106 of record JACEII010000012.1, read on the forward strand.
CAATGTAGGGGAGAGTGGGGAAATTGCGAACACTTAACTTCAAACGCTAGAAAATAATAGAAAAAGGTTATAAACTAAATCAAATTTTATTGCTACATGAACTTTAGTTATCTATGTACTTAGTAGTCATAAAACGTTATTAAAAAATTTTTCATTTTAATAAAAATATACACGAAAACAAAAAACATTGCCGTTCCTGTTTACCCGATACCCTATGGGGTAATTGAGATCATCCCGTGGGGGAAAAAGGAATAGTATGAGGTAATTAAGAAAGACGTTTGATCGATCTTTCTTACGTAATTACAAGGTATCTGAAATAATTTGTAAAGTTTAAATATTTTTACACACTCAACCAGCAGTTATATGGGTAATTAGGAGTGTAAGGGGTAATCGGGAACGTTCCAAATTATCTACCTAATGCCGTTTCCAATTACCCGAATCACTCAATATACATAAAAATGGCCGCCACTCTCAAAAGCATTTTTCAGTAACTTCAATCTATGTTACATTTGAAAACAGATACTGCGTGTATGATATGAGCAAAAACATAATACCTTTGAACTCAAGAATATGATACTTACGTGCGTTATTACTGATGACAAAAATTATATCGAAAATACAAAAATAATTGTTCGACTTACAGTGACAAAACTAGTGCGTCCTTTCAATCCTACTTTCGCATACGCAATGAATGGCTCTCCATTCAGCCGTAGAATAGGTTCGCGACAGTGTAGTACTGGGAGATGTACTATTTATCTAACTTTTCCCAATTACCCGTCGCTCTCAATTACCCCACTCTCCCCTATATTAAATGTAATATAATGTAAAAAATATGTATTATAATAATAAATAATTTAAAAATTGATTCTTCACATAAACAGGGCAAATCATTAGTCAGGTGATGGTTATAATAACGGCTTTCAGTCTTTAACAGTAGCATAACATGCAAATAGTACTGTTTAATTTCGCAAGGTGAAATGTAGTAAAATCTAATAAAATACGTTTGAACAAGATATAAAAACTATATTGCACTTTTTCACATTTTTTACGATCGTTCTGAATGACAATAATAATATTCTTTTCTTTATTTAAATCAACCGCCACTTTTTCATAATAACAATGAGGTTGATTCCTCTACACAAACTTCTTTTGTATATTCCATATTTCAACATTCTCGCCCTCCAAAGACAAGGTTTATACTTGTCTTTAACTTAAACATTATACAATCTTATTTGAAAACTAAACAAATGTAAGTTTCGTCCCATAAATGTAAAACCAAGATAAACTAATTATACACTAAGCATTAAACATAAAAGTATTATTAAATATATACAACTTATACACGTAGAAAACATAATTTAGAAACTGGTCGATTAACAATACTATCTTTACATTTTAAACTAACGGTACCTGATATTATCCACCCGAATGTAGTACATTGTGCAACTAAAGTGCCATTTCTATTTCTCATAATACCGCTTTTAATAATCCTTCCATAAACCTCTGCACCTAACAATATATCTACTCGACTCGGTAAATGATAGTCAGGGTCTGCCATTTGTACTTTTAATAAATATTCGCAATCCTGAACATCTATTTTTTCGTTAGGAAGAACGCCTGTTATTGTTTTTAATACATAAGCGTGCACTACCATAGAAATATTTGGATTAACTCTGGAATACATGTCTAATTTCACTATATAGTTACAAACTACCGTTTTGTTTCTAGTTAACCCAAAAATCCTTTCCCGTACCGGTATTTTACGTAAACCTAAATACTCTACTGCTTTTTCAGTAATAAATGTCGCTTGTGACCCCTGGTCAAGTAAAGCTCTGACGTTACAAAGCTCGCTGTTATGACTTTTAATATTAACTACAGCAGTCGGTAACAGCACTTGATTTTTAATCGGTTCTGCCGAAAAACATGATACTATTGGTGGAAATTTATCAGTAGCAAGTTCAGGTTTATGGTTTTCTAAACTTGCACTGTTAATTGTTTCTTTTTGAACTTGTACATTATTCCTTGTGGCACAGTGAAACATGGTATGATGTTTTCCCTTACATATTCTACAAAACAGATTGCTTCTACAAAATTTAATTCTATGACCAGAGTTTAAGCACCGGTAACATAAACGCTTCTGGTATACAAATTCATGACGTGCTAAATCACCTTGCTTACTAAATTCCTCACAACTTTGAATGTGATGATTCTGATTGCAATAGATACAGTTGGCTGTTGATACATGAAAGGTGTGCCGATTTAATGATGTAATATTATCATGAATCTTGGGCTTAGTGTTTGATTTGGGATCTATAAATTCAAGAGCCTTATACTTCACCGTTAGAAACTCACTAAATTGTCTTAAATTAGGCAGCTCTTCTAATGAGACATCGCTCGACACTTTAAGTTCCCATTCTTTTCTAGATTCATGATCCAGTTTTAAAGTTAATAAATGAATTATAATAATGTCCCAGTTAGTAATATCAACACCATTGTTTTTCAAAGCGTTAAGACATTCTGTTGTTGTGTTCAATAAGTCTTTCATTTGCTGTGCAGACTCATGTGTAACACTTCTTTGGCTCAGTAACCTATTTAAAATTTTATTTGCTAAATACCTTTTATTATTATACCGCTTTTCCAATGTTTCCCAATAAATCGAATAATTAGCATCCTCAACTGCGATATGTCTTAGTAGCTGTTCCGCTTCCCCGGTCAAATAACTTTTTAAGTAATGCAATTTTTGTACATTACCTAATTTACTTCTAGTGTGTATAAGCGAAATAAAAAGATCTCTAAATGTAGGCCACTCTTCGTATCGCCCTGAAAATTTAGGTATTATAATCTTAGGTAAATCGATTGTTTCGCTCTCTCTGTTATTATTACCTATGTCACTATTGTTGGCTACTCCGAAAGACTCTATATAATCACAAACGTGTCCTTTTACTTCTAAATATAATTCCTCGGCCTTATCAAACAAATCATTTATAAAATAATCTGTGGCCTTATATTGTATCGAGTCTAACTCCTTAACTATATCGTTATGATTTGATATAAATGCCGACCACAGCTTTTCTAAATTTTCTAGTCTAGCTTTAGAATAGTTCACCGTCTTTTTATCCTTGCTACATTTTTTGAAATTACTGTCAGCTTTGACAATACGTTCATATAAATCTTTTTGGAGTTTAATTATGTCTGCCATGACAACAACTATATGAGAACTAAAATGAATACCTCTGGATGCTGCTCACAATCTATCCGAAGTACCTATACTAATAAAACACAACAAATAATAACAATTATGGAATAAATTCCCCTACTAAACCAATACTGTGAAATTAATAAAAACTACAACACACAAACACAACTCGAAAACATTCACTGTCCGCCTGTAACCGTCTTTTGTTGTGACGTCACCACTGAGTAGCTCTCGCACACTGTTTCGTCTGTTGTTGATGGTCACAAACAGTTCTCGTAGCACCTTTAACGTAACGTTACCGCCGAGCACCCTCGCACACGATTCCGCCTACGTCCGCTGTTTCCCAAATGGTCTTGCTCTAGTAGTTCCGTTGCTATGTCACCGCCGAGTACCCTCGTTCACGGTTTCATCTTCTGCCGATGTTTACCAATTTCACCCTGCTCCCGTCGTTGCGTGACGTCTCCGCCGAGCACCCTCGCACACGAATTTGTCTTACGCCAATTATCACCAACGTCGACTATTCTGATATCTTTTATCTTCGCGACCTTACCGCCGAGTACCCTCGAACACGGTTCCGCCTGCCGTCGATGTGCTTCCCGATATCCGAGTCCGATGGTAGCACAGTCCTATTTCCCAATAGTATAGTTGGGCAAATAAGAACCCTTCTAGTATATATCCGGCTGTCGAAGGACCAAATGTTTAATTTCGCAAGGTGAAATGTAGTAAAATCTAATAAAATACGTTTGAACAAGATATAAAAACTATATTGCACTTTTTCACATTTTTTACGATCGTTCTGAATGACAATAATAATATTCTTTTCTTTATTTAAATCAACCGCCACTTTTTCATAATAACAATGAGGTTGATTCCTCTACACAAACTTCTTTTGTATATTCCATATTTCAACAAGTACTACTACTTGTTTTGTAAGCTACGTAACAGAATATAAAAATAATGTGTACAAAATAGATATAACTACGTTTCCATTTTATTTTAATAATGTTACTATTAAAAATAGAAATATAGTTAAATATTCTTCTTCGATAAAGTAAATTACTAAATAATATCTCAAGGACAATGTAAGTCACCTCATTTACTTAATTTATGTCATATTTCTTTTCGTAGTTTCATTGACAAATTGTCTTTCTTTATTACAAGTTTATGCGAAGGTCCTCATTAAATATTCACGATATAATAAACAGAAGTTATTTGCAAAATGTAGTTGTAAGTATTTTAATTTTAATTTGTCGTATCGCAAAACTCGTGTAAAACTAGCGTGAAATTTAATCTGGTTTATCTTTATACCGTACATATTTTTATAATAAAGAATTATAGTTACAACTGTTTTTAGCTGATTACAGAGAGAGGAGTTATCTTCAAACATTGTTCACGTAATGATACGTCTTATAACCGCCTTTAGACGTCAACACCCGCTTGATATAGCACTTAATCGATAAACTGGTAATGAATTTTAGAACATTGTAATAAGATATACATACGTATCTATATATAATGAGAATACAGTTCCTTTGATGCACAATCATGAGAAAATTACTGAACGTATCAGCATAGTACTCGAACAACAAAACAGAAGAACATAGAACATTCCATTCGAAACGGAATTTTACGTGGTTGGTTCTAGGCTATTTATCTTTTGGATTCGATTGATCTTTTGCCATTCATTTCATTCCAAACTAATTGGGTCGTTTTTTATACTAAAGGGAGAAATAGAACAGGGGGGGTCACCTGATGATAAGTGATCACCGCCGTCCATAGACACTATCACCACTAAAGGAATTGCAAGTATGCTGCCGGCGTTTTAAATCAACTTTTTGAAATAATAAAACAAAATAAGCGTAAATCTATTGCAACTGGTTATATAGTAATGATTTCCTCGTAGTATATTTTACGTCTTGACCTTTTACTTTGAGTACAATAACCCGGATAATCTAGAGACTCGAGAGACTTAAGCATACATTTCAAAATAAAAGATACATAACATTAATGTCTATGATATATAATAAACATTACCTGCTACTTATCGAAGTATCGATCGAGTATCGATTTGCTAATAACATAAATGAATAAGATAATTTTTAAACTTATCGCAACTTTATTAATGTTTGTTTAAAAACAGATTTGCGGATCGTTTTTACCTAAGTATTGAATTTTGGCAAGAGTTTTTTACATTTAATAATTTTAACGCTGTAAGCGTGAGTAATATATTTATAGTGATTTCGTGGTACGTTGTGTATTTCAATCTATAAACATTTTATCATCATCTACTCTTAAGCGTTATTAGTTACAGCGACCACTAAAAGACAAGATCTTAACTTACTTCTCCGTCCTTTCGAATGCACTTGGCTGGCATGTTCTACGTTTGCGGTAAACGTACGTTCACCTTTAGGGAAGGTATCTTTTTACAAGCTTGTCGTTTTCGTAAAGAGATCATTTGGAATTCACAATATAGACGGAGAGAGGGCTGATCGCAATTGATATGATTCAGTACTCACCTCCTTTGACGTGTTGCATGAGCATAATATTAAGTCAACCAGATTTGTTAATCCTGATATAGATTATACAAGTCAAAGAGAGAGTACTGGTTATTTCAAAATGATTTTAATGCAGTAAAGAGTGTCGAGGTAATCAAAATCAGTTAAATGTCTTAAAATTAGCCATCACATGCTTGACAAAATTATCGAACGATTTGATTGGGGACTCCTCCATCAAGCCCAAAAGATCGAATGGACATGTATGGAGATTATCACAAAACATTATAACAGGCAGGTTAATACACCGTTATTATAATTGTATTCTATATATAGCCTTAGGTAATGTAGATTTCATTTCTTCTACTACTACTAGAGTAGCTTCTAATCTCGAACATGACATTTTTTCTATTTAAAAAAAATCTCTATACTCTGACTCTTTTACAGTTGTTTCCCATACAGAGGGATTTATTTTGCAAGCTTTCATGTGTCTTGAAAAGACATCTTTATGCCGTTATAGTTGTCCGCCTTCCTTTCTCTTGCCTTCTTCAAACTTACTGTATATATACAGACCTTTTTATGTTCCCTGCTTTCTTCGCTCTAACACAGGTCAGAGACATTCTGTAGCGTGGGAAGAGTGGCGGTATGGGCTTCTTTGCTTTTATTTAGTTGGGCTCTATCTATTGTAGTTGCAGCCTATATAGGGTGTGCATACAAAATGACGTAATTAAAATCATAGTATGCGGCAGTAAGTATTAGCGATCATGACATTACTAAGTATATACATCTATTTTTTACACATATACTATTTTTTGTATCCTTATTGTATTGTTTGCATCTATTGTCTATACTAATATTATAAAGGGGTAAAGTTTGTGAGTTTGTGACGTTGTAGGGGTAATCTCAGGAAACACTGGTCCGATTTCAATAATTCTTTCAGTATTATATAGCCCATTCATCAAGAATGGTTATAGGCTATATAATCACATATAATCATATATATAATCACGCTAAGACCAATAGGAGCGGAGCACAGATGAAAAATGTTTGAAAATCGGGATGTTTTTTCGCGTGTTAGTGTTAGCCCAAAGTATCTATTCCACGCGAACGAAGTCGCGGGCAGAGGCTAGTTAGATATATACAGACTTATAAATGAACAAAAAAGATATAAAAATATTTAATGACATTTAATCTCTTTTATGCGATCAAGTTTTTAGTTCTTTTTATTTAAGTTCAATCTGAGGAATAAGGAAAATAATGAATGTAATATGTACATACATTATGTATTATCTAAATCGATTCTCATAAAAAACAATTATAATGTTGGTAATATTATTAATTAAAAGGACAACGACACTAAATACAGGCTGTTACCCTTTTCATATACGACGGCTAAATTAGTAATGTAATATTGATAACTTCGTTCGCTATAATTACGAGTTTTTGGACGAACTCTGCGAGAGAGACGATATATTGGCTTAAATTATATAGTACGGCAGTGGTGTAACCTAACAAACCATAAATTTGATTGAATAAGTTATAATTTAATGTTTGGGAATATTAAAACTAATAGTTACAAATTTTATGCAATAGCTTGTTTTATTTTTATTTCGTTCTCAATTCAACACTAAAATACTATAACCCCCTAGGCTTCTGACAGTTGCTTTGCCCGCTTTAATATAGATTTGACTTAATTTATGGAAAACGTACTTTATTTTCTTTGAAAGGTACCATATGCTCTTTTGTATATCCCTAACGATATGTACGCCAAATTTTGCAGTTATCAGTGGCGAAGTTAACGCAAGAAAACATACAAATAAATAAACAAACTTACATTCACATTTGTAATAATAAGTATGCGCACAATAATTTAAAAAATGTATTTTCATATTTCTTTTTTATTTATAATTTATAGGCTCTAGCTCTTCCTGCTTATCAGCTTGTTCCTTTTGATTCTGTGCAACGAGGAACTATTAGCACTGTCGACGATCCCGAATTGAAATGTGGTATAGTGGCTTTAGAACTTCGGTGTCTATGTGTTGTGCTCTACCACATGTACAATGGAGAGTGTTCTATGGGACTCTATGATAAGTCGCCCACTTCGCCGTTTTAATTTGCACTTCCTACCACTGGCTGATTGCTTATCGGCGCGCCTCTAAAACTAGCTTTTTTTTTCGAAATGACTACGCTATTGACCCAGCAAGGTCTTAACAGCTTCACCGGACTACTAAGGCGAGCGCTTAAGGCACTCAGCCGATTTTATTATGGCAACCAGCTCAAGGGTGCACGGCACACCTCGGCTTGGCTGTTGCCTATTGCATGCAAAATCGCGACCTATCTTAGCTAACCTAGCTAACTATTCATACATGTATGAGTTGTTGAAACGTATATGTGTGCCAAGCATACACGCCTCAACAACTCCTCCATATATTTATTATCGAAAAAAATAGAATTTTTCAGTTCGATAAGGGAAAAAAAAAGTAAACCCTTCTACTTTTATGTGTAAGCGTGTAAGCGTTCACGTGTGTGGGGGTGATCGTGTAGTGTTGTAGCGGTGATGTATATTTGGATCTCTAAAACTAGCAAAATGGCGAAAATTGTGAGGTTCTCTAAAACCTTCATTATGCGTAATTTAGCTCTGTGGAATGGATTACCCAGCATGATATCTTTTAGGGTACTTGCGTTCTGAAACACGCTCTTCAACGTCAGCAGTAGTGTTGCAGTTGCTCATAGGTGTCGTCTACCTGCTTGCTGCATTTTGGTCTAAACAGAGGCTCTGGAGTTTGATCGCGAACTCGTCAAATGTTAAATAACTGTATGTATTTTTTAACTCTTACGTTCCAATAACCATTTTTCATCCTACATTCAAAAATGATATCATGAAATATTATTATAATATTTACAAGACGACTTACGTTCCATACCTTACATACTCTTTGATTTTAACTGGGCAATTGCAGGTTAATTTTACAATAATATAATAATTTTAACATGAATGACGTTGTATACCTTATATGCCCTTTGAAATCAATTGCTCAAATTGTAGGTTAATTTTATAATAATATGATATGTAAATTCATAATATATAATACATAAATAATTAATTGATAAACAATTTATCTTTAGTATATCTGTGGAACCACTGAAATAATTATTATTCTCTTTGGTTTTATGGGATGTTAAAATTTTAAGATGACAGGAGTGCTTTTACTTCATGTCGTCATAAAAGAAAAGCAATATTCCCAAAGTCAAAGTCAATATTATAATGTTTATTATTTTATGGCAAACTCACTTCAAATGATGATTTAATAAAAAAATGGGCCAAATAATATTTTGTATAGTCAAAATAAGGGTTTTATTCATAAAAGTAATCCATGATTTAGAGCTCTGTGGTTACAATGATGCAGTTCAACCTGATATAGCAACAAAAATGAATTTATTTTTAAAAGCTAATGGTAGTATTAAAATATCTTTGTCTTGGCTTCATTATTTGAATGTATTGTTCATCCATTTTTTTCCAAACGATGATACTGGGCATACAACTATTACTCATAATGAACAGGTTACATTTAATTCAATATCACCCAGAAATACCACCCACTCATGGTGTCGTGTAAAATTAAGTGAAAATTGTGTCATGGGTTGCGATAATTTTTTTATTTTCGTAAAGTTACATTTACCAAGAATTTGAGAGCTTTACCACCTGGTGTTTGTTTCAAATTTACAATTATTTTCAATTTTCATTTACACAATTTTTTTTAAATGTTTATATAAGTCACGGTCATGGCAAATGGCATATAACTAAGTAGCCATGATGAAAAGCTTCGAGTATAGAAGACATAACCTTTGACAAAAGAACACAAATAAAGTTCAAAGTTTAAAAAATCAATGAACTATGGTGGAATGTCGATCACTGGGCACCCACTACTACACTATAAATAGCTGTAAAAGAGCTTATTACTTGTATATTTATACTGTATTGTCTTATCGGTCGTTCCACCCAAGATCGTGACCGTGAAATTCAAACAGGGTTTTCTCGTTTGCTTTGAGATATTACGTAATACATTTGTATCGATGATTACTCCTAAGTATATTCTACTTCATCTTTTTCCGTTTTGAATATAGCCTTATATAAATAAAAGTTGAATACAAATACTAAAATATTATCTTTCAAACATGCATGGAAATATTGTTATTATTTTTGAAAAAAGAACACGCGAAGTACCGAATTTACGGACAAAGAAAATCAAATCCATTGCAAGAGAGTTTTTTGAATTTGGAACATTAAAACGCTCTAGCAATGTTGTATGAAATGGCGTGTTGGGAGTAATTAAATACTCTTTTATTTGAATCTCTTTTATAATTCTTGGAGTAGTCCGTTGAAGTTGTTAAGGCCTTACTAGGCCAATAGCGTAGTTATTTCGAAAAAAAAAATCATTCTTGGCATAGCAAAATAAATCTTTTTGCTTAGTACAAACTGCGTTCACCTGATGGCATATCCATAAATGCGCTTACCTCTCGACACAGATCAAAAATAGAAAATTGGTGGCAAATCTGAAAATTTGTCTTAATTTGTTATTAATATACTTAAAAAATATAAAATTTAATCATTAAATTGAGTTCCAATGCTTTAGAGAATGAAATGGAGATTCTTTGTACTCCACCATATTTAAGATCAAAAGCTGAATTGGAAATGTAAAACCGTGTTCCAGCAAAGTAAAAAAATACTTGAAAGTGATGTGATATGAAAATATCATTTTCTCCGAAACAATATTTTTGACGTATTTTAATTAAATTCATTTTTTTTTTATATGTCTACGCTATTGACCCAGCAAGGTCTTAACAGCTTCACCGGACTACTAAGGCGAGCGCTTAAGGCACTCAGCCGATTTTATTATGGCAACCAGCGCAAGGGTGTACGGCACACCTCGGCTTGGCTGTTGCCTGTTGCATGCAGAATCGCGACCTATCTTAGCTAACCTAGCTAACTATTCATATGTGTATGAGTTGTTGAAACGTATATGTGTACCAAGCATACACGCCTCAACAATTCCTCCATATATTTATTATCGGAAAATTGAGAGTTTTTCAGTTCGATAAGGGGAAAAAAGTAAACCCTTCCACTTTCATGTGTAAGCGTGTAGCGTGCTCGTATGTGGGGGTGATCGTGTAGTGTTGTAGCAGTGATGTATATTTGTGTGTCACCGTATCGCGCAAGCAACGCACTCAAGGGCTCCCTACCGAGGGATCGAACCTAGCCTTGAGCCGCTGCCGTGGAAGGCCTAATCGAGTGTGCGGGAGCGAAATTAACCCCCAAACCACGGCGGCGTGATCTGTAGTTACGCGGGCGTGGGCGTGAGCACGCTCTGTTTCGAGGGACAGGCTGGTACTGATCGTTCGCTGACGTGATTAAATCAGGAGAGTCGGTAAAAATGCATCGTGGACGTCTTTTATAGCGCGCAGCGTTAGGTACGGGTTCATAGTTTGCGGCGGATACCACTGACGAACTGGGATGATTCGCGGCTTTTTAACCGACGAAAAAAACGGAGGAGGTTCTGAATTCGTCGCGTATATATATATATTTTTTTATGTATGATCACGCATAACTTTTTACAGTATAGTCCGATTTTAATAATTCTTTTTTCATTGGAAAGGGTATACTCCGAAGTTGGTCCCATTTAAATTTGGGAAAAAAATTTCAACCCTAAGAGTATGAAAATCGACAATGATTGATTATTCACGCACTGATTATGTCTATGACCGCGCATACCTTTAGACAGAATAGTCCGAATTAAATTATTATCTTTTGATTTGAAAGAGTATACCCAGAAGTTGATCCCATATACATGTAAACATGAAAAAAGCAACCCCAAGGGTAAGAAAACCGGGCATGATTTATAATTCAGCTTCTGAGTTGTGTATTACAAATAAAATTAAGCTTGTAGTAATTAGTAAGATCATAGCCACAAAAAATTATAAAATAAAAACTTTTTAACAAAAAATTAAACCGCCGAAAAAACTGAAAAGCAAAAAATAATAAACCTTTTACTTTATTCATCTTAATAACTAAGTTTTTAAACTAATGTAAGTATACCTAAGAAATTTTGAGTCGGCGCCAAACAACCAATGAACAAAGATCATTAGATTACTTATATTCACAAAAATAACCAAATCAAATTAAAAACACAATGTGAGATCTCCAGCGGTAACGTGTGTGCCCGTTCGGGTTGCTTCGTAAGCGTTCGGCATGCAAGGGGTGTGTCACGCTGCGCCGCCGCCGCGCATCACGCTTTACGTAATTAATTAATTTGCTTGATTGGCGCCGACTTAAAATTACTTAGGTATACTTACATTAGTTTAAGAACTTAGTTATTAAGATGTTGTAAAAGATGAAAGTAAAAGGTTTATTATTTTTTGCTTTTCAGTTTTTTCGGCGGTTTAATTTTTTGTTAAAAAGTTTTTATTCAAAATAACTAATCGTAAGTAATTTTACGTACGCCCAGATAGAAGGGATCTCTAGGTCTCTATGGAGATCGACTCTCCGAATGTACCACGGAGCACCGGTCACTTTACGTAAAACACGATTTTGGAGAACCTGCAGCTTATGAAAGTTATCTTTGGACATATGCGCAAAAACGGGGCAGCTATATGTCATCACGGGACGTATACAGGTCTTATACAAAGTGAGCTTGTGTCTGAGGGACATCTTACTCTTATGCCTGATGGGCTCAAATTTATTAGCGGGTTTCGTGGGATCGAAGAGTATTGCGGCACTCTTATCGGGATTAACTTCTATGCGCCATCGACAAAACCATTCACCGAGAGTATGAACGGCTTTTTCGATGCGCTTCCTAAGAAAGTCCGACCGCCAGCCGGAAGTGTAAACAACGGTATCGTCAGCGTAACAACCTACCTCGACCCCCCGAGACCGAGGTAGGTCACTGATGAACAGATTGAAGAGCGTGGGCGCGAGTATGGAGCCCTGTGGCACACCTGAGCGTATCGTGTGGGGCAGCGATAGTTCACCATCCACTCTGAAGCGGAATGTTCTATCAGTGAGATAATCGCGGATAATATGAATTAAACTATCGGGTACGCGAGATTTACCTAATTTATGGATGAGCCCTCCGTGCCAGACCTTATCGAAGGCCTTGGTGATATCGAAGAAGACTGCAATTGTGCGTTTCGGTGTACGTTTCGGATCGGCGCTAAATTTAGAGAAAATGTACTCCGTGAGGCGGTGTACTTGATTCGTGCAAGAGTGTTCGACGCGAAATCCAAACTGCTCAGGTGGTATTAATTTTAAATCTGTAATCGAGAACTGGAGACGGTTCAGAAGGAGCCGCTCGTAAAGTTTTCCTAAGGTATCTAACAGACTAATGGGGCGATAGCTAACGGGAAGCGTAGCTTTCTTGTCGGGCTTGTGAATACCTATCACTGCGGCCATTTTCCAGACGGTCGGAAAGTGACCCCGGGACATGACTGCATTGAAGACGTTGACCAATAGAGCTATGATGCGATCAAGAAGGAGTTTCAGAACCTCGTTCCTGATCCCATCGGGACCTGGGGACTTCCTAGGCTTGAGACGCTTGATTGCGCCTGCAACTTCATCGAAAGTGATCGCGGTTGGGGTATCCGCTGGAGGAGACGCGAGTACATGCTCCGCAGCTGATTCGATTAATCCGTTATGGAAAGGGTCATTCTTATCAGTGTTTGGCGAGCACTGTTTCTCTAAGCTTGCAGCAAGGCATTCCGCTTTATCTATGCTATCGAACGCGAGAGGCAACCCGGGGCCTCTGTCGAGAGGAGGTATTGGAGTGACCATATCTGATTTGAGAGTTCGCGCTAGAGTCCAGTACGACAGATGAGACGGCTGGAGACCCTCCAGGAGTCTGTCCCACCTGTCGCCCCGGATCTCAGAAATACGAGACTTGACTGCTTTTCGTAACAAACGTAAACGATCGCGATTCTCTACAGACGGGTAAGCGTCGTAAGCTCGAGTCGTGGCGTTCTTTTCCGTGATCAATGCTCTCACATCGTCAGGGAGTATAAAACGGCGATCGTTCGCCACTTGTACCTCTTTTGAGGTCACCCTGACGGCGGTCTGGAAATAATCAACCAGGAAATCGATGGCCGAATCCGCATCGGCTTTAGAAACCAACACGTCCGGAATTCTGTCTAAACTACTAGACGACGGATTTTCTTTAAAATATTGAACGAGTTTCGCGTAATCAGCCACCCTAACCGACGGCGGGGTGTAAATTCAATGTATAATATAAAAAGTATGTTTTATTTCTTTGCATTCTTTTGAGAAAAGCACTATATATGCTTCGGCGGAAATGGCAATCGCCTGTCTCGTATTAGTGAAGTCCTCAGCAACGGCTCAGCCTTCAAACTTGTACTCGTCCTGCAATTGCCTATTTCCTGGCTTTTTTTTCGAAATGATATCGCTGTTGACCTGGAATGGTCTTCACAGCTTCACCGAACTATTCTATTTCCCGGCCTTTGCAATAATGTGCGCAGATATTACAGGTATATAAAATAGGCATCTATTTAGACCACTGGTCTAAATATTTAGATCACTAGTAATTATAATTTACAAGGATTTTAGATTCATATTATCTAAAATGTTAAATAAACTAAGAATTTTACAAATTTATGTTTACTTTTCCTATTAAATAAGTATGAAATGTTTCGTGCCTAGTAAAAACACAAAAATGGGCTATTGGGAAGTCCATCGTGCATTCTTTCAACATCTTGTTTACGGGTTTAGTGGAAATCCAATAAGGGTAATCGGCTTATTTTGATATAAATTGAATCTTACCAAGATTTCACCGGATCGTATAATTATTTATAGGCTGTAAACTCATTAGGAGGCTACCGATAAGTTTCTAGATGTAAATTTTAGTAAACACGAAAGAGAAATACAATCGAATACAAACCTTCTTCTATCTGGTGTGAAATCGAATACTAAAAGTTTTTATCAATCGATAATCTAATGCTCTCAAGACAAAGGTCAAATCTACACTGAGACGAGCGATGCCGCATGCAAAAACTAGTTTTTTTTATATCATAGGAAGCAAACGTACAAGTGGGTCACCTGATGTTAATTGATCATCACTGTCCATAGACACTAACAACACCAAAGGAGTCGCAAGCGCGTTGCCAGCCTGTGAGAGGAAGAGAAGGAGGTGAGACGGGGAGGGGTGCGTTTTCTGGCGCTCTCGCTGACCGAACGAAATGCAACAATGGAAGCACTGTTATTCGTCTGTTTTCTGTAAGAGGGTAACACTGCCCCCGACGAGCCGGCCCATTCAAGCTATATAACATCAGCGTGGCTGTGCTACCTACAAAAAAGGCTATAGTTCTATAGCTATAGTCTAACCGCAACTGCTACAGCGCGTCATAGGTCCGCGAGCGTCGATACGGGGAAGCGAAGCAGTTGTTACAGACTGTTCGTCTCAGACGCACATGAGATTATATATATATAAAGATGGGTCGTGCGTTATCTCGAGATATCAAGACTGACATTTTCAAAGTGGTCGAATATTTAAAAAAGAAAAGCAGACAAAGGAATTTGAACGTGTGACACAATTATTACCTAAATCATAGCGGAAGCTACAGAATAATGTGAAAAAACTGTAAGAGATGTAATTAACTATGGAAAATTCATCATCAAAATTAGGCCATACTGAAGTTAAGTTTTCCAAAAAACCGAAAGTTATAAATCGTGTTACGTGTTATAATAAACAACTCAACATTAAATATACAGCTTCAAAAATGTGCTTTGATATCGTAAGATCTGTCTGACTCTACGAATTTTATGGGAGTTCATGCTTCTTTTCCACTTTTCACCTCCCCGCGCACACCTAAGGCGCATTAAGGCGGTTGCAGTCAGATTATAACCAAGAAAGGTGAACTTATTGTGAATAACGCAATTCCTAATACGTCAGCATCGAGGTAATATTGGTTTGAATGCGAATTATTACATTCACAGAAAAATTAGATTTTAATACACCTAGAAAATATTCATAGTGTTAATAATTTTAAATTACATTAGTTCACTTGTAGTTTTTCTTTGAACAGCACATATAAAACCAGTTTGTAGCTACAATAAATAAAAATACATTTCTATATTCTTAATGCATTTTGTCTCGTTTGACAGAAATTAAATTTGTGCCTGTTGAGTAATTTCTATAAACGTAGACGTTTCAATCTTCATTTTATTGATGTTTCATTTTTGTTTTTTCTATTGACAAGATAAAGAAAAGTTATTGAATTTTCTATTAAGAAAAAAATTAGTTGCCAGTTCTGTTAATAAAATAAAAACTTATTTGTTTGTACTGTTTGATTTGGTGTCATCTTTTTAGGCTTTTATTGTTCAGAATTTTTCAAAGTAACGATTGAGAATTATATATCGTCGATTTAAAATAATAAAACTGAATAAACAATTCTAAAGTATATATATTCTAAATATTTCATTTTTTTATATATTGGTATTCTGCGCAAATGTATATTGAAAACCATGGGGTGTTCATACATTTACAGAAGTTTTAAAAGTCAACCTTTAGTTTGGTCACAGAAATACTTATTCCTTTATGGCATAATAAAATACTAATTTTGTTTCGTGTTAACGCTTTAAAAATTAAAATTGCATGATTCAAAAACACAACATGTAAATCGGAAAGAAACAAACTAAACTACTCGATTCAGTTCGAATAAGGGAAAAAAGTAAACCCTTCCACCAGTTTGTGTAAAGGTACATGTCTGAATATCTGTGTGTGTGTATAATCGGTGTGGTGTGTACTGTATCGCGATAGCAACATCTTTGTGATCACCCGGGTAATCTCGAGCAAGGATGCTGCCGAGATGACGCGACGTATGTGCGGGAGTAAAACGTGAGGGCCCTGCCTCGTGACGCACGAGGGAGGGGTCTGCGATGTGGCCGGCCACGTGAATTGAAAAGGTCGAATTTACAGATTAAACGAATGGCGCCGGCGCCAGTATCTAAAAATAGAAATAATGACATTGTTTATCGATTTTAGGGGAAGATAGATATAAACACGCGATTTTACTCTATCTTATATTGAGAAAAATTGTATATTTCGAGACGGCGGCGCGCGCGAGCCTTTGAATGGTAGCCGCGATAGCACGAATAGGGCCCTGTTTTGGATCGTTTGCTACTTCATCGTACGCGGAGATCTCCGAGATCTCGTGGAAGACTAAGAGCTGAGCTGGCCAGTCCATACGAGATAATTCGAAGGAGAGGGCGGGGTCGGCCTGTGAAGGCTTAGTCGCCTGAGGACGAGGAGCAGGCTGGGGCGCGATCTTGGGGGCCCACTGGACCTGAGCGGCCCGTGCGGGGCGGAGGGGCGCGCTAGGCGCGGGTGCGGGTGCTACCGTTGCACGAGATGTGCTCGGCAAGTTAGGGAAGGCCTCTCTAGAGTTGAGAGGTGGAGGTCGGGGACGGGTTAACGCCGCAGGTGCCTTAGACGGCGAGACCTGCCTGGCGTAGCGGGGCTGTTTTGTACGCGGGGCGCGGGGACACCCGCGATAATTCGCGGTATGGCCCACGCCGCGGCACAAGACACAACTCGGAGGATCGGGCGAATCTTTTGTGCGAGGACACTTCTTAGTGGAGTGGTCGCCGAGACACTTAACGCACCTGGGTTTCAGGTAACAATTAAGTGCGGAGTGTCCGTATACCTGGCAGTTGTGACACTACGAGGGTACGGACGTTTTGCGCGGCGGCTCTACGGTGACGCCGGAGAGGCCGCAGAGGGTCGAGGGATTAAATATTTTCTTACCCTCCACGGTGCGGTCGAGAATGACCAACACCATATCGTAGGGCATTCTAGTGCGCGGGGAGCGCATACGGTGTACCTCTTTGACAGGGAACAGAAGTTCCCTGAGACCTTCGTATATGTCATCGACTGGGATTTCCGAAGGGACTCTGCGGATGACAAAACGCAGCATACGCTCTTCTTCGAGCGCATGGGTGAAAAAGAGCAAACTTATTATCGCGCAGGAAACGCGTAAGTTTGCGGTGAATAGTAGGGGTAGCTACCTTTACGTGAATACCCACGAGGGTACTCATGGCAAAGGTGAAAGGAATGTCTGCTGCTTGCAGCAGACTAGAGATTTCGACCCAAGACGCTCTGCCCTGGATCATGATAGGAGGTGGAGGGCGGGGCTTCTTACCCGTGACTGCGGGTGTCGCAGCTTTGGGCGAGACTGGTCTAGGAGGTGCGGGAGTCGCCGTTGGCACTTTCGCGCCGTCGACGTTTGCGAGTTTAGAAGGCTTAGCGCCTTCATTCTCGGACGTGGAGGGATTTTGGCCCTTATTGCGCAGTTTTCGACGCCGTGTGACTTTGGTGAAGCCATCGTCAGGGGGGGATCCTGCTCTATGTTGGAGTCAGAGCCGGAAGTATCGTCACTAGAGGAGTGACGATTCGTAAGCTCGAAGTCGTTTGATTCCTCGATCCTAACTAGGACCGAGGGAGCGGGCATCGCGAAAGAGTGCTCGGCGCGATACTTCTTCGTAAACGTGTCATAGTTCTCTATTAGGGAGGGACAGTTGCTTCCGATGAAGCCACGAAACCTAGCGAGTTCAGTTTCTAAAAGCCGAATCTCACTATGAGAGGCCATACCCGGGCCTAAGGAGGGGAGCGGAGCAGGTGAAGACATTAAAAACCTCCCTGCCAGAGGGGCAGGGGGGCACGTCTTTTGAATTTAACAGACTCCGGAGTCCGGACTAAAAGTAGCACAAAACTAAAAAGAAAGGTTTACACTTCGCACAGCCGCGTTTCACGGAACTAATCGAATTTTAAAAGAGCAATAGAACAAGGTAAACACACAGGTGCGTTTCTTGGAAGTAATCGCAGTTCCAAAATACAATAGTGTCGAGTGATGACTCACTCGACAGTACTGCGTTGTCGAAATAACCATATGGCGCGTGCATACAAATGCCTGCGTCCAGCGCGGCTGACGGATCGCAACTCACAACGCTTTACTGTTTTTGTATATATATTCCGTTGTTAAAAATTCACAATAATTAACAAGTTAAAGAATTTAGTAAATCCAAAATGTCAGTTCTGCCTATATTAAAACAATAGATTTAAGTTAGTAGCGGACCATAATATAATTATTTTCTAGTATTGTATAAGAAAAAGCAATTCCGAAATGTTATTTAATACCACGCTAATGTGAGTACTAGCATTACTTAAGTTATTTGTCACGAACTGAATATTAGCTTATAGGATTTCTTATATTGTTCTTTCTGTTTACGATTTACGAATAGAGGTACATTTAGCGCTTTTATGTAGAAGAAAACCTATTATAGTACACGAAATGTATTATGAGCACGCTATTTAATTATAGCTTTTGTTAATGTTGTTTTAAGCCTCATTAGTGACGAAGAAATGAAACAGCATGTACCCACTTCAGAACTGTGTTTCTGTAGAGCGATATCTTACAAACTTTCTTATCAATTCGTCTTTTATTTTTGATCTGACTACGCTATTGACCTAGCAAGGTCTTATCTTAACAGCTTCACCGGACTACAATTCATACAGTTCGCCACAACTCTTGTATATTAGAACTAGCAAATGGCGCGATTTTTATTCTTATGACCATTTTATAATTTACCATTTAGCAAACTCCGAAACCCATAGGTTGCTTACTAATAATTATTATGAACATGATACAAGTATACAATGATGATAATTTCTATATTTTTAAGGCATGTAACAAATATAATAGATATCGTATAATTCTTCTTGGAAATCAATTTTTTTTTTATATCATAGGAGGCAAACGAACAGATGGGTCACCTGATGGTAAGTGATCACCACCGTCCATACATACTTGCAACACCAGGGGAGTCGCAAGTACGTTGCCAACCTGTATATGGGTGAGGGATAGGGGAAGGAAAGGAAAGGTTGAAGGGAGGTGTGCCTCCGGCGATCTCACTGACCTGACCGAACGAAACGCAACAATGCAAGCACTGTTACTTCACGTCGATTTTCTGTGAGAGGGTGGTACTATCCCGGACTAGCCGAATCATTCATGCTGAAATCGGTTATAGCTTCAGCGTGGCTCTACCAGATACAAAAAAATTATTCAAAATCTAAAATACAATACTTCCAAAGTACCGGGAAAGTGAAGTATAGTAAGTATAACAAGTTTAAGTACAAGAAAATTCCATTCCAAGAATATAAGCTCCACAAAAGTTATTTATTACTCCGGCACAGTAATTTTACTGAACGTCAATTAGACTCGCCTTGAAACAAACAAACGCTCTTCGTATTTAAAACTTTGTTGCGAATTATACCACCCACTATAAAATGTAATTTGCTTAAAATTCTGACTAACTTTATACCCTATAAACAAATATGCTAATGTTTAATGCGTGTACTTTGGGAAAGTAAAAAAATCGTTTTTATGAAGTTATACTTTTGGTGCGTTAGGGAAAAATGATGAGAGTAAATTTTTACGATGCGCGCTCACACCGTCGCGAAAAAACGACACCCTGAAGTTAGCTATAGTCAACATTTTGTTTCTTTGTATTTGTTGTTTGTATTAGATCTTTTAATGTATTAAATATCTTTTTACTATTGTTAGTATCGTTTTTTCTACAAACGTAGAATAAGGCGAAAGATAAAATTTATGAAAAGATTTTTATCTTGTTAAGCCAAAGAAGTATGTATAATTTCTAACGCGCGTACATAAGTACACACACACACTTTTTTGTTTAAATATCTGACACAAATTAATTAATAATATAATAGAGAAAACTTTCGATAACTCGATAAAAACTCGTGCTAGCTATTGGCCATGGCTTGTGTTTTTTTTCTAGAACTGACTACGCTATTGACCTAGCAAGGTCTTAACAGCTTCAGCGGACTACAAGCCATGGCTTTCGTGAACCGTTGATCACAAAGTTATACATACACATTCTCAGACGTCTATTTTTTTTCTCCAACTTTCATTAAAAAATACTAATACCCAGGGATAGGTCGAATTTATATTAACGCAAGCAAAACCATGGCTGAAAGCTATTAAAGAAATAAATGTTATCAAGTAGGTAAGTATAGATAAATTAAAACCCCGAGGGCTTTGACTTCGAGGTAACAAGCGCTATTAATTAACGAAGACTAGACGATTTTATGAAGACAAAACGAACTATTTAGTTTTTTTTGTAACATAGGAGGCAAATGAACAGACGGGTCACCTTATGTTAAGTGATTACCGTCTTCCATAGACACTTATAACACCTTTTTTTTCTTTTTTTTATTAACGTGGGGAAATCCTTAACGGATACGCTACCCTCCCGGGGGAGAGGGTAGGTTATGTCCGATTTGCACGGACTAAAACCCCACGGTGTACCGTCCGCCACATGGTAGGGGCATCCAGGGTTCGAGCATGCTCACTGACCTAATAAACTGCCCCTGCGTCAGCATGGCGAACAAACGCCAGGCTTCGCCCTACTATAGAGTGACTACTGGGTACACAACCAGCAGCCTCCCCTCGTCAGCTTCACCAGTGCAACGAGGAGATGGGGGGCCCCGCCCCATCCCCTCTGGTTTGGCGACGGTTTTGGGAAAGACGGGCATTAGGCCTCGCCCCTCCCGCTGCTCTTCTTTGGTGAAGAGGGCCACTTCTTGGATCTACCTCCCGGGCCCTCTTCGCCGCATCCTTCTGTGAGATGACGGTCTCGCAGAAGGAGGCCACAGTAGCCCACACGTCCTCGCTGCCGAGCATGGCCAAAACCACGCCCGGCAGCGAGAGATCGTCCCCCACCGCTGCAACCAGGGCGCGGCGCTGATCACCCCACGCGGCGCACTCCGAGAGAGTGTGCTGCGCGGTATCCGGCTCAGCACTGCACTCATGCCGAACTCTAGCCGATTAGGAGGCGGCCTGCCTCAGCCAGTTTTCGGGCAGCTTCGAGGAGAAGGGACACAAAGAGGGAACTAGTCCCTCCCGGTCGTGTGCGAAGCGGGCCCGCTGTCATGTCGGAAGGCTCACATCCGCCCGCCATGGCCACGGCCTCTACGGCCTCTTCATGCGATACCAAGTCGTCGATTCCTACGACTCGGATATCCGCACTCTTGGTTGGTTGTGCAACCGTGGCTAGGCCCTCCGATGCCGCCCGCACTCCAGCCGCAAGCTTGTCTGTCTACTCCGGAGCCAATGCACCTGGGACCTGGAGGATTTTGGCCCCAGTGACGCTCGTGCGCACCCGGAGGCCGGAGATGCCGCACTCGCTGAGTGACACCTCCGTTCTCGCCTTAAGGAGGGCATCCTTGTAGGTCACCCCCCTCTCCTCTGCCTCCGGCCGGAGCGGTACTACCACTGCGGCCATGCGAGGGGGGGGGATTTTTCTTCGCCCTCCTTTTCTTCTTCGTTTTGGCCCCGGTTGGTTTGGGCCCACGGCCGGCGTCGGGGCAGCGGCCGCCTTCGTTAAGGCAGCCTTCCCCGACTTTGTCTTCCCGCGTCGCACCACTGTCGTCCACCCTTCCTCCTCCGGCTCCAATGGAGCCGGAAGGGAGGATGGACAGGGAGCGTGGCAGGGGTGCAGGAGGAGGTGGCATGGCCTTCTTCTCGCTGGCACTTTGCCGCCATGCGAGGACCTAGGTGGGTCTCCGGCGCTCTCACTGACCAAACGAAACGCAACAATGCAAGCACTGTTACTTCACATTGGTTTTTCTGTGGGTCGGGTGGTACTACTCCGGGCGTGTCGACCCATTCACGCTGAAACCAATAGCTTCAACGTAGCTCTACCACTACCATTCTTATAACAAACGTAGTTCAAGTTATTTTATATAATACACAGAAATAGGCAATGCCAAGGAGTCATGACATCTTTTTGTTAATTAGTCATTTATATGCCTCTCGAATCCGGAATAAGGGCTTTAAAGGGCAAACACCGTAGAATGTAAGGTCATTGAATTTAAAGCAGGAATTACACGATTTTAGGTTAATTCCATTGGAATTGTTATGACGTCTATGATGACTAGTTATACTTTATATAGGCGTATTTCATATAATTAGTCTATAAAAAGTGTTGATTATAGGTTTTAAGATTTTCTTTTTTGAAGATATACTAAATATTTATAAATAGCATTTTCTTTATAGGTGGCAAACGAACAGATTGGTCACCTGATGTTAAGTGATCACCACCGTCCATAGATACTTGCAACACCACGGGAATCGTAAGTGCGTTGCCAGCCTGTGTTGGGGAGGGGAGGGAAGGGAAGAAGAAAGGATAAGTGGAGGGTAGGTGGGTCTCCGGCGCTCTCACTGACTGAACGAAACGCAACAATGTAAGCACTGTTACTTCGCGTTGGTTTTCTGTGAGAGGGTGGTACTAACTCGCTCGAGCCGACCCATTCGTACTGAAACCAGTAATAGCTTTAGGTTGACTCTACCACCTTTGTTAATAATGAATATGTTACTAAATACCTTAATATTACTATTATTATATATTTGGTGCAGTCACTTTGAATGGTAGAAATTGACGACTGCAGCACAATTTTAGTAATAATCATCATAATCGTAAACAGCTAATAATCAGTAATAATAATAATGAAATATCATGAAAACCGAGTCTGATAAGAAAACGAGATATTTCGACTTGGTTCACGAGATTACGAAATGTAGATCAGAATGGTATCTACGGAAATAGTCCCAGTAATAATATCCATTAAGGGGCTAATTCTAACCACCCTCAACGGACGTCTAAAGAGGAAGAGATTACGTGGAATACCGATAATAGAACAGCTACAACGTGCTATCTTACTCGACCATGTCAGGATTGTTCGACATTTTCTCTAGCGCCCCACTAACTTGAATTTGCTTTTATGGACTATTAATTATCACTAACATAGTAGTTAATTATTGAAATAACTAAATAATAGACTTCATATACTGTATTTTTAATTTTCGTAAAGCCTGAAAGTAAATACATATTTATTATAAATATAAGTCATATTTTTTGCCAATATGTCAACCAATCTTGTAACAAAAGCCTCCACTAATGATCTCCAACTAAAATAACTAGTTCGTAAATTTAAAAAATGTCTTTTACATAAATGAATGTAATCCCTATTCTTTTAAACTAGAACATTATTTTAATATAAGAATATTTTAATGACTTTGTATTTGTTATATAAATTATAACGATAATTAAATTCTCTCTTATGAAAATGGTTATTCAGTATATTAAAAGTAAATCTTTCACTCTACTCTCGTCATATGTACACTTAATATATAAAATATCATTCATTTAAAAAATACACGACACATTCATACAAATGTACTACTAAATATAAATTGTTATTGCTTATTTACATCAGATTTATATTTTTTCAAAATACATATCTTATTACTATAGTAAGCATATTTATTAAAATCGCTAGTCTAAATTAAGGTCTTTAAAATGAATACTGGTTGCAATTAAGGTTGGCAGATTCCAGTTTCATGGCTCTGCTGATATAAAATTATACCAATGTCTGTTACGCTCTACTAAAGCTAAAGTGTGCTCACGAAAATTAATTACATTCTCTGATGAATAAATCAATGAGAAGTAATCAGTACAATTTAATCAATGTTTCATCGATATTAGAGACCTGAAAATACGTATCTAATTTTCATATGAATAAGTAATGTAAGTTTAATATGAATTAAATATATTAAGAAGTATTTTTAAGAAATAAATGATGGTAATATACAATGCATTCTTAACGATACTCCTTTCTAAACAGACATAAAAATACTATAGCAACCAAGATCTTACGTTCATATTTTAAACTAGCTTCTGCCCGCGAATTCGTTCGGTCTTTTTTTCTCGAACTGACTACGCTATTTAACTAGCAAGGTCTTAATAGCTTCACCGGACTACAAAACTTCGTTCGCGTAGTGTAGTTACTTTTGGGTAACGCTAACACGCAGCGGAAACTCTCAAAGGAAAAAAAAACTATTATGAAACATTCTTCATTGTTCCCCTACTATTGGTCCTAGCGTGATGATATAGAACCTATAACCTTCTTCGATACATGAGCTATTTAATACTGAAAGAATTTTTCAAATTGGACGAATCTTTCCTGAGATTAGCGCGTTCAACCAACTAAATAAACAAACTCTCCAGCTTTATGACATGAGTATAGATTACTACTCGTCTCTCGTACTTAACTCCAGTCGCCATTCAAATTACATTAACTTTTGATAGAGTGGACTGATTTTAATCTACCCGATTAGGACTCCCACGGTAGCGGCCCAAGCCTAGGTTCGATCCCTCGGTAGGGAGGGAGCCCTTGAGTGCGTTGCTTGCGCGATACGGTGACACACAAATATACATCACTGCTACAACACTACACGATCACCCCCACACACGTGAAACACATGAAACACTGAATGATGATGAATGAAACATGTTACACATGAAAGTGGAAGGGTTTACTTTTTTCCTTATCGAACTAAAAAACTCTCAATTTTCCGATAATAAATATATGCAGGAGTTGTTGAGGCGTGTATGCTTGGTATACATATATGAATAGTTAGCTAGATTAGCTAAGATAGGTCGCGATTTTGCATGCAACAGGCAACAGCCAAGCCGAGGTGTGCCGTGCACCCTTGAGCTGGTTGCCAAAATAAAATCGGCGGAGTACCTTAAGCGCTCGCCTTAGTAAACCGGTGAAGCTGTTAAGTTAAACAATAGCGTAGTCATATCGAAAAAAAAAACTGATTTTAATGAAACAAAAAAATAGTTACTTCTGAGGATATGCTTTATGATTTTCTTGCTGAGGTTTTATTGTGATCTCAGTACTTTAGCAGTGATGCGTGGTCATTCAAGCAGGTAGATAGACAGATATACATTCCTAAAAATAGTTGACATATATTTTGTTACTTATTTCTAGACACCTGCCATATTTTTTTTTACAAAAATCGAAAAAGTACAGTCATGATAGATTACATTCTTGTTATATTTATAGAAGAAGATGTAAAACTACATTTATTCCATATTTTCTCTTCAAATTGTAAAGAAGGTATACAAGTATAGTACAAATATATATTTCTATATAGATATTGAATACTTTTATTACATTATGTATATAATTCTCCAAAGTCCGTCTCCTGATAGAATTAACATCAATAATAATAAAATGAAGAGAATTTAGATCAACAGATAACACTCGATTAGGAATTCTATTGGATATCGAGTTTACAAGGTTATTTAATCTGGTTGTTGAGTTCGAGTGAATTTGGAGGTTGCGTACAATTTAGTTAAAGATTTTCATTAGTGATACAAATAAATTGCTACTAAATTTTTCTTAATATTTATTTCATTTCAGTAAACATTTTTGTTCATGCAATGTTGTATTTTATTTTTAATTATTCTTTTAATCATGCAATCAAATCGAATCAAAATCCTCTTTATTCAATTTAGGCCCTGAAAAGGCACTTATGACCGTCAAAAGTACCATATAAATGTCAAATATACCAATAATAGTAATTAATAACCCTGTATTACGAATACAGTTAAAAATATTAAAATAGACGATCCTTTAAAGTAGACAGTTGGGTCGAATTAACATCTCAACTGCTTTACGATGTGCTCCAAGATGGTAGACCACAAACAGAGATGTTTTTTCTCGAACTAACTACGCTATTGACCAACAAGTTCTTAACAGCTTCACCGGACTACTAAAACTGTTAAGACCTTCTTAGGTCGATAGCGTAGTCAGGTCGAGAAGGACTCTTAAAAGTCGTTGTTTTAGCAACCCTATAGATTCTTGGCAAGAGATTTACAATATATTGGTTGTAGCAAGGTAGATCGAGATAGAAAAAATCCTACCATCATATAACGATAACATAAACATTATGTTAATATTGGTTCATACGATTACTTAGAAAATATAACGTTCATAGTTCAATCTCTAAGCGATCCTTATCTAAATGGTCCAAGAATACCCAGAATATTAAGTGTTTTTTTTATAACTGCGTAAAGTGATATGCTTTTCGTGAACATCAAATATGCAAATACCAACTGCTTCATACTTGTTTTTCTTCAGTTACTGGCTTTAACTTACGATTTCCTCCGCGTGGAATATAGCTGAATATTTTTGTTTACTATAGAGATACGCGTGGGGCACGCGCGTTACTGGATACTGATTGTAGTCTGGTGAAGCTATTAGACCTTGCTAAGTCAATCGTGTAGTCAGATCGAGAACATTATGTAAAATGAAGTCGCTTCCGCTGTCTGCTCGCTTCGATCTTTTAAACTATTCAACAGATATTAATACAGTTTTCAGCAACAGATAGAGTTATTCAAGAGGAAGGTTTATTTGTATTATACATTCATATCATAGTACAGAAAAGCCAAAAAATTCAAAGATTTGTAATGTGATGTCCTATCAAACATTTTTGTGTGCTTAAATCACAAACGCTGGTGATATAGATCAAATTAATGTACTACGGAACTGTATACCTTAAATACTGTTATTAATCACTTCACACAGCCCCATTAGTAAATACATTGCAGTCGAGCGTAGCTGAGGCGCGTGGCTAGTATGTTATAAAGTTTTTTATCCATGAAAGTCCTGTAAAAATGAGTCCAGTCGTCGCCTGAAACTAGCCACAAGAAACATATAGACAGACAGATATAACTAAAGATATGTGGCTTTAAGTAGGTGTATATTTTTAAATCTATTTAGTAAAAAGCTGTAATAATTTTAACAGTATAAACAGACGCCATAATTTTATTACTTGTATAAATTTTCGAGAAATGCTACTATGGGCTATAATATTTTTTAATTCATCTATATTAGTAAATTATAGATTTAATAATTGTTTAAAATAATAATCGTTCCAATCGGAGCACTTGAAAGAAAAACCGAAGTAATAAAGTTTTATGGCTACGTTAATTGGAAATCTCGGACTAAAGTCGGCGCTTAATTTAAAATGTCATTCCAGCATTTCATTAAATGGTATCAATTAACGATCTCACAAAAATGGTTTCGAGATTGTCGATTGTCTATCTTTTCCCTAATATATTTAAGTCTCTTATTTCTTGTACTATGTGTATATTATTATATAAGAATATTATTTTTGGTGTACTAACATTAAAATCTTGTACCTGGACGAACAACATTAAACAATATTAAAAAACATTTTTAAATTAAAATAAACTGTTAGGTTTGCCTCACAACATTAGTATTTCTTTACGAAATCAAAAACTATTAAAAAAAAAGATATCTCTTTTGCTGTCACTCGAATTCGAACTGGAGTTAAACGGATTTCCGAAGCAACCGATTTCCATCTAAGCTATTTTTGTTTTGGACAGCGGCGGCGAAATTTACCTTTATATTCTGACTTTATTTTTTCAATTGCCTGAAAACTCAGAAACTCAGAAAATAAAAAAAAGTTTTTTATAAATAAAAGCTAGTTAGATCGATTTATAGTCCCCGAAACCACCTACATACTAAGTTTCGCGGAAATCGCTGACGTCGTTCCGAGATCCTGAATATATAAGAATATAAAAATATACAATAATTGCTCGTTTAAAGGTATTAGATGAATAATAAAGCTAGTAAAAAAAAATTGATTTTACTGTTTTAATATTTACATTTAGGTTAGATTCAATATTTAGATAAGATTCACTTAAACTAAAAAAAAACATTGTCTGTCTCACAACAACCATCAGCAAGAACTTAATTATCCCTTAGTGAAATAATTCCCTGAACCGATTTAGTAGTTCTAGATATTAGGTAACTTTTACAAACATCAAACTTAATTTCACTCTTTATAGTAATAATGTAGATAAAGTTCTAGGATTTCGTACACCCGTATCACACTAACAAAGAACTTTATAAACTTTTCGTTTGTCTCGATGCGAGTTTGTGTGTGGGCGAGAGGTTTTCGACCCTGGTGTAATAATAAATATTCATCCAATCCACATTCCATGTTCGTTATAAATTGTATATTATATTAACATAAAATAAATTGCAATCGTGTTGCCTTCTAATAAGTATTCAAATGCACAAACGATATGTAGTAGTCAAGAAAAGACTTTAAAAACAAACACCCGACTATATCTGCTATATATCAAATTAAATATTATTATTAGATTTAAGTTGGACAAAAAGTTATAATTAAATAGAGAGATACTAGATATTATGTTATATAAAAATATTGATACTTTTTTGGTTGCCAGTGTATTTAATGGAACAATCACTATCAGGGGTGAATGCATTATATTATTTAAAATACATAAATGGAAAAAAAATATGCGGCCTCTTAGCAAATCGTGATTGTGAAGTAGTTTCTGCAGAGATCGATGAACTAATTGTTATTTGTACTTCTATCAGCGCACAAAACAATTTAAAATATAAATTCTCATCTATTGCATGTGAAATAATAAAGGCATTCAAAAAGTTGTATTCAAAACATACCGAAAATATATATGTGATTAGGGTTGGTCGATATTCATCGATGTTGAATTAACATCGATGTTTAGTTGGAAAATATCGATGTTCTGATTTCGATAACATCGACATATCGATTTTAAATATGTTTCTCTGATAAATAAAAAAAATCAGCTAGCAGTAATTGGAGGGTAACCTAGTCAGCTGATGCATTTAAATAGTCAGTAAATGCTTCTGGCTAACTTCTACGTAACGACCTTCAAATTATCAGCTGACGATTTTTCCATCGAGATACGGCCAGCTGACGTATATATTTATCAATAGCTACATATAAGCTATCATCAGGTAAATTTTTATTTGAGAGGATATCATTGAAAGTGAAGATTTTTTTTCCATGATCGAGACATCAGCTGACGTTCAATACACTATGTTATAGCCAGCTGATTTTTTTTTGTTGAGATAGTGGGTTAGCTATAATTTGATAAATTTTTAGGCGAGAGGAAATGAGTGAATGTATTTTTTTTTATTCGAGCGTGGTAGGTTACAACTGCTCATCCCCCTCACCGAGCCTAGCTGACGTTCACGAGACTTTATAGTTCGATTTTCTGATGCATTTTACTAATTATCACTTGAGAGAAACTTGGTCATATATTTCTGTTACTGGCTCTCGGACTAATAGTAGTTCTTAATTGTCAATATTTCAACACATTTGGCTAATGTATTCAATCAGTGTATAACAAAAGGAACTCTCCCCAATTTAATAAAATTTAGCAAATTGGTTCCTTTATTTTAAACTATGCTGCAGAAATAATTTTGTGGAATTTATAGACTTATTACTGTACTTTTGTTGTTAAGTAAAATGTTTCTAAAGATTCTGTTTAAACAATTAGAAGAATACTTCAAAGTGAAAAAGTTTGTGGATGGTCGACAGTTTCAGGAAATTGAAAGGACGCTGGTGCTCATAGGCTTTGCAGGATGCAATTGCTGTGTTCTGTCTAATGCTTTTGACTACGTTGACTATATTATGCTTAATCTTACTTTAAAAGACTACGGTGTATGTGGATCTCTTCTTAACCGTCTAGTCTCTTATTTAAAAGGCCACTGTCAGAGAGTTAGCATACATGGTGCAACCTCTTCAGGATCGTTTGCACGAATTAGTGTCCGTACAGTTCATATTGTAGGTCCCTTTTTATTTGTGACACATATTAATCATCAGCTAGTGCATGAGTCTTAAATATATTTTAAAAAGAAACTAACTGACGACGACTGGGTTGTTTGCAAAACCGGAGACAGTTGTGACGTTCGTAGTAGCTCTTTAAGGCTCAAACTGAATATTGTTCATTGGTTAATTGATTTTAATAAATAAATTAAAATTTAAAAAATAAAAATTTTTCTGGAAGGAAAATATCACAGTAGGAATTTTCTAAAGTTCACCTGGCTACATATCAAGATGAATATATTTCGCCAAGCATCTAAGGATATGTTCCCATAGCCATACAAAGTTGGTATCGCTTTGAGTTTAGAATGATTATATCATATCATAGTAATTTAACTGGAGTTAAAAGTGAAGGTGAGATTGTGGTAAAAACTAAAAATATACAGAGTCTAAAAAAATTGTGTTTATGTAAGATCTTTCAAAGTTAGGGTATAAAGGGTGTCCAATAATATAATGACTTGAGACACCCAAGCCAACCTCACCTGCATGTGATGCACTCTGCTGAATAACGAACTAGTCAATTTCGAAAGGGCGGTGGTAGGGTTTTACAGGCTGACTGGGTCGCAACCACCATGTATACGGCGAAAAAACCCACCATAGTGATTCGCTTCTGCGGGTCGCGTTTCGGGATCAGCCTGTGCTTGTCCAGCTCTTCGCAGGCTGACATGACAGCGGCGAGTGGCGATGGATAGTCACTCGGTGGTCGCCGTTGTTTTTGGATTGTACTGTGCTTACCATCAGTTTTTGATTTGATTTGAAATGATGGTTTAGTGTGCTTGGACACTACGCAAATTGACGTTACTTCGAATTTTTTAAATGAACTTTTTTCGATTATTGTCAACAGCATAATGATATAATGGCATGGTGGAAGTGATTTCTTAAGGTCGTCTAGATACCTCGCATTGAGGGTGAAAATGTGCCGCCAGACACCTCTAAGTATGTTCCAGTAACGGCACTTGAGAGTTTTTCTTGGTTTCCATATCACTATTTAACAATAGGTGAAGTTATGATCAAATACTATAAAACTTATCTATAATCCTTGCTTCCTTATCATTACTTTTATACTAGTTTTATCAGTTTCTTTGTCTGTTACGCTCTAACTGTCTAACCAATCATCATGAACATTTTGCATACAAGTTGTCAAGCATATATAAAAGAGTATAAGATACCTTTCATTCAGAATAAAAGTACAGGTCCCGGCGGATAAGGTCCAATCTATATTAAAACGAGTGAAGCCGCGACCAAAAACTATGAAGCACAAAAAACGAAGAGTAATATTTTGAAATTAGGTACTCCTAACACGACAATGGTTATGCTTTTAAAATAGTATGGAAATTACGTTGTGGTTGCATATTTTTCTTACTTTATACCTTGAAGTGGTAAATCCGTTGAACCATATTATATATCATCTATTTATCAAATTGCATCGGGAAACAAAATTACAGCCTATTTATACTGTGATAAATTGTATAACCGTTTTGTCTGTACATTGACCTTGCTTCCCCAAAATTGATTGTTGTTTATTTGAGTAGTCTAAGAGAATATACAGGTTCCAACTATTCTGAGAGTGAACGACACGCAAACAAACCAGAGTGGAAGTGAGCGAGGGACAACGCTAGCAAAATCTGTTCTTACATTTTTAGTTGTCGCTATGCATGACACGGGAGAAGAATGCTCGTTTTGCTCATCTCCGCACCCCATTTACTATCCTCCTAAATTATTATCACAATCTGATCAGTATTTACGGTATGCATAGAAGATAAGCATACCAACATTGATTTTTATATAGAAAGATGAGTAAATGCAATGAAAATTCAGGAAAAGGATTAAAAGATGAATGTTAATAAAATAAAAATCGGGTTAAAAAATACTACAGCTCATATAATCGAAGTTACACTTTCATTTCATTAACAATGATCACAAAAGTTTCAATATTCTTTTGTTTACGCACCGCATAGAACATTCCGTTGGCAAACAACGTTTTAATTGTTTTTTTTTTTTTAATAATTTATTACAATGGAACGTAATAATTTAAAAATAAATTTAACTGGAACATTATTTTTCATTTAATCAATTATTCTATTTACATTTAAATTCGCAAATAAAAGTCATATTTACATAATTACTTTATACATAATGTCTTAGTGATTTTTTTTCGCTTAATATTTACAATTTATATGTTTATCAATCTTAAACAACATTTTTGGTCAATTCTTATAGTAAATAAATAGTTTTAGTTTAAAATGTACCTAAAATAGTCACTCGCAAAAGTGTTCGATTTTTTTTAATTGTAAAACTTTAGCAGACTGTTAAGACAATCGAGCGTAAACACTTTTGTGAACAAGCTATCTATATAATACTATTATATCGTAACGTACTAAAAAGCGGCTAGACCTTTAAAAATTCCTCGTAATGGGGGCAATTTATTAGGCTACATCTTTGATAAATCATATACCGTGTTATTACAAAAAAGTTAAATACGCATTGAATACTTCTTTAAAGTTTGGGTACTTACGTATTAAATGCACCGTACTCGATGGATGCAGCAGCAAACTCGCGTTATCCTTATTCGCAAGTCCAACCTAACCTAACCAAAGCGAGACAAAAGAGCAAGATGGCGAACATTCAACAAGCGCGGAGCATTTAATACGTTAGTATCCAATCTTTTATAAAGCATGTATTCAATACGTATTTAACTTTTTTGTAATAACACCCATATTGTTCTTGCTATTCTGATATAGTTTTTAACAATTACATATATTACATGATTGGATTTTTAATTATTTATAGAAACGAAAAACATGTTAAAAACATTTCCATAATCAATGATTGATTTTTTTCGTATTGGTAATAAATTCTACATGGCAGTGGTTTTAAATTATTTGTAGACATATTCGAGGTAGTTACAAATACTAGGGAATTATAGAAATTTTAAAACATCGACTATGAAAATTTTTAGGTAAAGTTTTAACATGAAGAATAAGGTAAATGCAAGAAATATTAATTTCTATACTATTCATACTCCTATTAAATATGCTAATTGGTGTTGTGTATAATATTACAAACGATTATTTAAAGATTATATTACACTTACCTTATTATTTAGTTTAAATTAAACAATAAATACATAATCATATAATTGTAACAATATGAGAGAATTTAAAACTTTCGATAATGTATTATTACATTACATTAATTTCATTAATTACATAAATGTAACATATTTTAGTAATGTATTTAATTATTTGGATACATGATATTGACACTTTGACGGTGTTATTACAAAAAAGTTAAATACATATTAAATACTTGCTTTAAAAAGGTTTCGTACTAAATGAATCGCGCTCGTCCGAGGCAAGTTAGCGTTATCCTCTTTTCACAAGTGTAACCTATCTTAACCAAAGCGAAATAAAAGAGTAAGATGGCGACCATTCAGGGAACGCGGCGCTTTTAAATCGTAATAAATTTAAGTACGATTTTTTTTTTGTTATAACACTGTGAGTGTTTAAAGAATTTATTTTTAAGTACTTTAGGACAATTTATGATAAATTAAATAATATTATTATGACATCACTATTAAGGTTTTATTCCCAAAAGCAAGAATGAAATTGCCAAGCTTACATTGACCTATCTAAATTAAAAAGGCTACACCTCTTGATCCGTTATATGCCAGTTGATATTTTCATAGACTACGCGTTATTATGACGAATAAACGAACAATTAATAATACAAGAAGAAAAACAAATAATAAATTATTATGTCAGGTTTTTATAGTGCAAATATGTATTTTTTACTGAATCGTTAAATTGTAATACATGGAAATATCAAACTTTATACGATCACGGAGTTTAAGTTCTAAATAAAACAATTAATAATAAAAACCTGACAAATGTGAATTGAACTTGGATTTAGGATACTGAAGCGAAGAGAAAAACTGTTTAATATATTATACCTCATAAATATGATACGCAGTGAAATGGAAATCTCAGTGCGTGAGATAATTTTCGAACTTAACAAATAAAAAAAAAACTAATGTATCTATCAAAATATTTAGTAAAGATTTTGGAATCTTATTTTTACTATAACATTAAAGAGCAGAGTAGGATTCTAATCATTAGACCTTTGCTTTTGTTCAATCAATACCAACATTCAAAAAACATAAGTGCCACTTAAATTACAAGAAATTAATGTTGCTTCTTTTTCAATTTTCCATTCCAAAAAAAGTGTGTCTGTACTTATGTAGACGTGTTAGAAGTTATACTTCTTTGGCTTAACAAGATGAAAATCTTTTCAAAAATTTTATGCCTTATTCTACGTTTGTAGAAAAGACGACACTAACAATAGAAAAATGGTATTTAATACATTGAAAGTTTTGATACAAAGAAATACAAACTACAAATACAAAGAAACAAAATGTTGACTATAGCTAACTTCAGCGTGCTATTTTTTCGTGACTGTGTGCGCAAGCATTGTAAAACTTACTTTCATCATTTTTTCTTAACGCGTCAAAAGAAGTATAACTTCAAAAAAAAAAATTAATCATTAAATTGGTACAAAGAAATATCAAAAAAAATTTAATACATTACATCAGTGTTTTCCAACGTGTGGGTGTCGTGAATCCTCTTTAGAGGAGTCGCTAAACTTTTATAGAGCAGTTGCAAAAGGTTGGAAAACTTAAAAGAAAAGTATAAAAAATTAAAAAATAGTGTAAAAACTAAAGGACAATCAATTTTGTATCATTTTAACACAAAAAAAAAACTAATGAGAACTAATATGTATTTATCCAAATACTGATTGATTAGGGGCAGTGTCCTAAAAACGGTTGAAAAACACTGCATTCAATGATAAACCAAGATTCTTTGATGAATGTGCATGAAAAATAATAGCACAGTAAAACTATTTAACTATGAATACAATTTTGGTGAATATTAAAGACAGATGTAACAAACAAATATACAAACAAATTGATCCCATTATGTATAACTTATGACTAGGTTTAGATATTAACTAAGTGCTATGTCATCATAATTAGATATATTTACGTCACCTATTTGCATATTCATAAGTTATTTAAGATAATAAAACTGCATTATCGAAATTTCGTAGTGTTTTAGGCACTATTTAGACAGCCATCAATCTTAATGTCTTATACGAAGCTTTACTTATAACTATTCTTAGAAAAATGTTTACAATCTACATGTCAATAGGCAGGTAGTAACAATCACCTATAATCTAGACAAACTGTGTATACAGGTCAGTGTGTAAAATGCAAAACTTCATCTAACTTATACTGAATAATAATTTAAAAATTAAAATTAGTTATAACCGCAGGAAGTCTATTTCCGATTACATTATACCTATAGTTTATTTAATATAGTTAAATCTGGCAAGTGATATACTTTGTTCCAAAACGTGGCTAATTACATCTATACAAATTATATAAACACTAAATATATACTAACAATACAAGGAAACAAAACCAATTTCTATAGTGATTCGTTTACACTATGTGTATGTTACAAATACAATTTGAACTACCTTTGCAAACAACCTACGTGAGAATTGTTTATGTGTTATAATTTATTATTGGTACTATTTTCCCGTTACATGAAGATGTCTATCAACAATAACAATATAAACTAAATTTGGTTATTCGTTGTTAAAAAATTTCTCAACGCAAATCAATATAAACGCCACGTGATTCATAAAAATCTTGTAAAAACCACTCTGCTTATAAAACGGTGTAATTTGGTTCCTCGAACATTAGATAAAACTTGAACATATGTTTTGAACCTATACTAATGCTGATAATGTATTTAAAATATCTTCTAATGTATTAGCTAAAGCGTTTATAGATAAAGCATTTTGTATGATCACATCAGCATTTCTTAACCGCCGAATATATTCCACTATCTAAATAATATCACTAAAAACAGTCTGTGGCACATCCGAAACTGGGGAACAGCGAAGTAAACTACGGCTGACCTTACCTCGCACGCGGCTTGGTCCATCAGTATTCCGGAAAAATCATTTTGCTTTTGAATTTATAGTTTCATAATAACAAGATATTTCAATCACCAAATGCAGTAGATGTGTCAAAAAAAACGGAAATTAATTATTTTTAGACATATTTTAATTAAATGTATCGTTTGTTATTAGATCTTAGGGTGTTATTTGGAGCAAAGAAGTTTATTAATGCTAAGAGACATTACTCTTTAATCAAAACCTCATTTCTGTAATTTAACTGAGTGTATTAGTATCGTTTACTAAAATGGATGTAAGTTCAATCTTTTAATCATGCCGCTTTTAATTCCATTTAACACGCTAACATTATTTCATACAGTGAAGTGTTGTTTAAAATTTGGCAACCACGGCTTTGTCAGAATTATTACTATTGTCGATACCCTGGTATTCAAAGTGAAATAATTTTTCCGGTAATCTCACTGGGGCGTAGTAAAGGGGGGGTCAGAGGACGGGCGCCGAGTTTCGTCGAGTTCAGCACAGAAGTTCGGAGTTGGAAGGCGGTACTCAGCTGGGCAATGGCGGCCGTGACACGTGCGGAGCAGGGCTCGACGGCTGCGGTTGAACTGGCGTTGGTGAATGTGTTGTTGTGCTCTCAGGGGCCGAATGTGTTCTGCCCGCTGGTTGCAAAACCGGACTCGGTGGCCATGGATGTGACGCTGATGCTATTGTTCTGTAAATAATATAAGAAAACAATTTATTACAATTTTACATATTAAGTATCTCGAGAAAATTCATATTTACCATAAAAAGAAGTTACACGCTATCATTTCAGAACATATTCACTATGAGTCAATGAACCAACGAATAAGTAAATACTGAAATAGAAGCTTATATATCAAAATTGAATAAATCTCAATCTTCTATACATATAAGTACCTGGGCGACCAAGCCTACCTCGGTTCTTTAAAAACATCCTTAAAATAAAATAAATCGTTAAGTTTTCCTTATATAATTAACATTTTTTTTTTTACAAAAAAAAAAATTATATATCTTTTCTGCTGTCACTATTATTCCAACTGGGGTTAAACGGATTTCCGAAGCAACCGATTTCCATCAAAGCTATTTTTGTTTTGACAGCGCCGGCGAAACTTAAATAAAATCTAGCTAGATCGATTTATCGTCCCCGAAACTACCTACATACTAAGTTTCACGGTAATAGATGATGCCGTTTCCGAGATCCTGAATATACACAAATATAAAAATATACAAGAATTGCTCGTTTAAAGGTATTAGATAGATAGATATATAAAAGAAAATAATAATATAGATAGATAAGAATGTTAATCTAAAGTGACTGTAGTCTTTCGATGTTCGTGAAAAAAATTGTTGCACGTGTATAGAAAAGTAATATGTATTTCAATCACTTTTAGAAATGTCTGTATGTCTGTATGTCTGTTTGTATGAACACGCATCACTGCTAAAATATTGGGTTCATAATAAAACTTTATCAAGAAAATCATAAAAAATATTTTCGAAAATAATTTAGTATTAGTTTTATTAAAATTCGTCCATTCTGTCAAAAATTATTGTAATTCTAATGACGACACGGTGTAAGTATGAGAGAAAAGCAAATAAGTAAATGGACTTAATACATTCACATGACTTTATTATCACTGTTTTTTACATAAGGTTTCACATGGACGAAGTCGCGGGCACAGTTAGTTTAATATAATAATTTAATGTGTAATTAATGTAAGACAGACAGACAGACATTTCTAAAAATGTATGAAATGTATTCTATTGTTATTCGTAGACACCCGTAACATTTTTTTCTGGAAAATCGAAGTAGTATAGAGTCGTTAAATTTACATTGTTATTATATGTATAGGTGTTTAATATTATTACTAAAAAAAACAAATTTAATAAAATAGTATTTAAGTTCAATATAAATATAACTAATATAAGAAAACAGTCATTATGTCTTGAATATAAGTTAATCATAATTTATCATGGGTTCTGTAAAAAAAATACCATATGGGTTTTTATCTAACTTAGTTTTGAAATGCAGTGTGCAGTTGTAGATGAATGTGTTTGCAAACAAATTGTATATTAAAACCAGGTCATAAAACTTAT
>JACEII010000012.1:9641539-9712518 GCA_014332785.1 Antheraea mylitta
TAAACTGTACAACAGAAGCAAACCTTGCATAAGGCGTTATTGTAGATGAAGGTGGCGTAGGAACGGCTGCGGTGTCAGGATGTAGGAAATTTCTCCGTTGTTCAGCGCGTTCCCAACACTGCTGGAGACAGCGTGCCATAACGTCTGGTAAACTATTTACTTGCTCCTGTAACACGATTGTTAATGATATTAATTAAAAAGAAGACTGTGAATTCACATGCCATAGAAGTGCAAGTATTTTGAATTATTTCTTATAAAAATAAATCCAATACATTGTGAAGGTGATAAATGCTAGTTTTTAGCATTATTTTGTAATATTCTAATATATAATTAAAAAAATAATAATGCACAATAATTTTCAAAAATGCGCGGTAGTCACTATGATTCAACAGAAAGTAATATTCTATTGATTTCAATGTTCTTTGTATATATTTCGAGTACATTAAGAATATAGTATCTCATTCTTTCACATTCTAAACCTGTATATATAGCTGTATATAAACCTGTATATATAGCTATCTCTGTTTCGTTAGACATTTTTGATTTACAAGATCCAATTCACACCGGCCCAGAAGTTTCCTTTAATTCACTTACTAGTATTGTATCACTACCAGTGTCGGACTTACAAGTGTGCCTCCTGTAGGCTATTCAAACTTTGCCGCACTTAGAAACCTCTACCATTGGATATCCTAATTTTTAATAACATTAATTACATATTTTCTACCAATGAAATAGCAACGTTATTGTTTGTTTCCTATGTACCTAATTACACCGCCTTTTCCCCGTAATTACTATGATTGTGAACTAAGGTGTCGATGGGTCACATTCTAGATTTATAAATATTTAACTTTTTGATATCTGGAAGACATAAATAACATATATATAGCCTTAGCATTATTTACCGAGCATAAAATCTACCGCCTTAGGCTCCAGCCTACTCAGCCTATTGGCAAATCCGCCACTGATTGCAACTATTTGGAAGATTTTTAGTTTTCATTTACCCAAATATAATAGCGATATGGATATGGTATTTTCAATTTGTATATTTGCAGTCACTTAGTAATATTGTTTAAAATATTAATGTTAGCACATAAAAACTTTTAATTTTTTTAAGTCTCAAGTTTCTGATAATTCTGTGCTCAGAAACGGTACTCTTAAAATAATACATAAATTACGTTACCTGTAATGAAGTAAGTTTTTCTTCTAAACTAGTCAGCCTCTCTTCTATCGTGTCCTGCCTTGTACTCATATCCGAGACAATTTCGTAGACTGTATTCTGGGTCTGTAAGAGAAAGGGGTCCTGATATCAATGGTCTTGCCGTTCAACTTTCACTGTAGATTCTAATTATAAGCAAGTTTGTTTAATGTGTCTCTGAATTACTAATAAAATCTGTTTTGTAATATTATTTGAACATATTTATGTGTGTGTAAAAATGTTTATGTTGTATGTTTATTGTGTAGATATAGATATTTACTAGTAAGTACATTGTCTATATAATATATACATCATTTAGCGCAATCTAAATTTAGATAAAAAATTTAATACATGCATTACTAATAAATTGTAATTTGAACGTGAATTTTTTAATCACATGCGCGAAGCAAATGGTCATGAATTTATAAAATAAATTTTACGCATGCTAAAACCTATTTATGGAATATTTTCTATTAACTGATAATATTTGTGTTTGTTTCTCGTCTCTCCTATTCTATATAGCATAAATACTACTGCTAAATACTTTAATTTACTCTATTTCTAAAGTGCTATCTACCTTCTAATAATGTATCAACATAAGTGTAGCATTAGCATTAGTTACGTGTAAAAGAAATTAACATACCTTTGCCATATCTGTAATAGTGTTAGCATTGTCCATAAGTTTTCTTTGATCCATCTTTACTTTTCGTAATCTGAAAAGTTAGAGATATAAAATTAAAATCAGGTATTCTTCAGTATGCAATCTAAGTATTGTAGCTAGTAGCTTAGGGTAAGAAAAGACATCGTATTGTGGTAGACTATTTTCTAATGCCCACCGCTCAAAGTCTTGTATTGTAAATCTGGTATCAGGGACTTACAAAAATCATTTGTTAGCCAAGCTTAGCATGTTATTTTGGCTGCATCGTCACACTTAGCAATACATAAAATTAATTAAACGTATGAGTAAAAAGATATACTTGTTTTGAAATTAGTTCTTAAAAGTCATGCTGTAACCTTAATCTTATACGGCTTGTTATATTGCATCGAATTTGGAGCTTTTTTTTTAAGAAATATTCTGATTTTTAGTAAACAAAAATATATCTTAATTTGTATAGTACTTTACTGATTACACTTGCATGTAAACAAGAAGAATGCTACACTTCACACAAAAGGATATTTTCGCTTACATTGACATGTAATATTATAAAGCACTAATATTATAAAGAAGTTTGTGACGTTGTAGGGGGTAATCTCAGGAACTACTGGGCCGATTTGAAAAATTCTTTCAATGTTATATAGCTCATTTATCGAGAATGGTTATAGGCTATATATCATCACGCTTAAACCAATAGGAGCGGAGCACCAATGAAGAATGTTTAAAAATCGGGTTCTTTTTCCTCTTGAGAGCTTACGCTGCGTATTATCGTTAGCATAAAGTAACTGTTCCACGCGAAAGAAGTCGCGGGCAGAGGCTAGTATAATACATACAAACTAGTGGTCACTGTGAAGGTTGTTCTGCTTTGATAATTAAAAAAAATCCTAAAAGCCAATCGCATCGCCACTTACCGGATCTTATTGAATCTAAGAATCCAAGTGAATATAAACCATTCTAGGATCCACTGGAACACGCACATAATATTTCATCAAATTCGGTCCAGCTGTTTAGGATTTCAGTGACATACACACGTATGGAAGAAATTTATATATATATAAATAATAACTTACGCATAAATAGCTAACAAAAATTTTCTTTGGTGAGTTCTCACTCGGCCCGGATGAACTCTTTTAACAAGCCTTGTGTGTTTATAAATTAACCACGTCTCACGTAGTACGTTTGCCGCTGCATTTTTCAGCTGGAATTTGATCGAAAATAATAAGTCTTCGATTATAAATGCTTAAGCACTAAAACTGGCTTAGATTTCAAATAACGCAAAAGCATACACACTATACATATATTATGTATAATAATATGAATTTGCGATCTTTATATATATCATAGAATCTCTAGCAAACCGTAGAGGAAGAATGCTACACTTCACACAAAAGAATCTATTCGCGTACACTCAAATGTATTTATATTCAATTAAGAGAGAACTCTATAGCGTAACCATATTTCTACCACAAGATCACACGATCTCGTACACATAATGACATTTTGATTATATATATGTTCTCGTATTCCTTTCTTATTAAAGTATTTTGCAATATAATCAATCCCCTTTTTGGATATACCTATGTACTTCATACCATCTTGTCATCCTTATCCTAGGTAAGGTTCGTACAACATGCTTTACTCTTCTATTCTCCCCTGTCCAATGTTATCTCATTATTTTTAACTTCTACACCTCATTTTCGCACTATATATCCATACCTTTTTCGATATTCTTTTATTTTTATATCCATCCAACTTTGTACTTAAAACTTTTCTAGTTGCGTGACTTTCACCAATAAGTTTTTAAGTTTTCTGTCACTGGTGATATTTTCAAACTTCCTCTGATATACCCATACTTAATCTTATCCATTCCAGATTCACTGCACACCTATCTTTATATTTGCATCTCTATCATATGTAATCTTCTCTAAGCCGTCTTTTTAGTAGTACATACAGCACTCAGATTCATACAGCATGACCTGATCTTTTAATATTTTATACACCTTTCTCTTGGGTTTTAATAGTATTCGTGGATTAGCAAGCGTTTAGCAAATAGCGTTTTAATAGCAAGCTATTCCAGATACCTTTCACCATTTTATCCATCCTGCATTCATTTTATTCCTCACATTCGTGTCTATGCCACTATAGTTTTGGATCAATGATCCGAGGTACGAAAATTGGAGCACTCTGGTAAGGCAGCATTTCACACTATATACCTTGTGCTATTTACTTATTAAAATAAAAGTAAAAAGAATGCTTGTTTACTACCTTATTTAAATAAAAATCAAAGCGTCATATGTTTTTTTTTTAATATTTTACAACTGGTGGAAAGGTTTGGCTTTTCCAAATTTAAAACAACACTTACCGTACTAAACATTTTTTTTACATTAATCATAGCAATTATTTTTTCCTCTACCGATATATGCCGTCATTATTACTTGATTCGGAATAACCTGAATAAAAATGTAATTTACTAAATATGAAAACATTACGAAAAGTTACATTCTTCCTCTCACTACATTATGGTGCTTTAATGCAATCAACTGCGTTATCTATGGTGTTTAAATATTCTTAAGCATATGCATTAAAAATATTTTTATAAAAAGAGTCATGGTTATCGCATTCCTAGCTGGTCATTTCATCTTACCTTAGTCGTATCCGTTGTCTGTTAGTCTAGTAACAGTCACCTTACCTTTTTAGTTAGCTGTGTCTCCATCATGAAGTTATGCACATGCTTCTCAGCTCTAGTTAATTCTAATTTTCTCGAAGCAACCGTGACTAATAATGCTGTACATCCAGCCCCCTGTTAATTAGATTAACAACAATTTGTGATGAACATATATTTCAGTAATACTTACTCTTTTAGTAAGTTGTGTGTCCATCATGAAGTTATGAACGTGCTTCTCGGCTCTAGTTAATTCTAATTTTCTTGAAACAACCGCGACTAATAACGCTGTGCATCCAGCTCCCTGTTAAGTGAATTATCTTAATGTAAAACGCAAGCGAACGTGTAGAAGCATTCAAGAATTTTCATTCCAATAAGGCAATTTTGAAGCCTAAAAATCAAAACAAACTATAATTATTCAGCTATGTGCTATTTTATGTTATTTAAGTATTAGAACAGAACAAGAGCGGCAGACAGGATTAAATTTATTAATTTCTTATTATATACGACTCGTGTCGTAAAATTTTATCTTTCATCCTTTTAAATTGGTTGATTTTTTTAAACAGTTAGATGTTATTTAAACAGTTATAAATTTATATTATAAGGTACTACTACTTAGTACTATTATTTACTTTTTGATGCAAATAATGCAAACAGATGAGATAATGAAAGTAGATAATTAGAGAAGAACTCCAAATATATATAATTAATTCATACCATACTTTCATTATCTTTCGTCTTCATAATTATCATAATTTAAATATTAAATCAAAATGCAACGGACGATTCATTTATTTAGTGCAATCCATCCAATAGGTGCACGTAAACTTAATTTATCTTTTAAATATATTTATTATAATGTTAAATATCTAAATAAATATTATAATAATATTTTTTATACAACACTATTTTAGGTGCAACGAGATTTATCATACATAATAAGTAATGTTATCGTTTACATAAATAATTTTAGGAAAAGTGAGCCATTTTAAAAACAAACTTGTTGTGCAAACCAGTGAAATATTTAAGTGAAAGAGTACTAGAAACAGTAAGGAGAAATTAAGCATTCCATTCTACAAAATATATAATACTAATAGCTGGTTTTAACAGGGAAATGGACGTATATATATACTCGTTAAACGATCGAAAACCGTACTAATAACATAACCTGCAATAACAGCTATTATTCAGTTATATAATATTCCATTGAAAATTCCTACAATAAAATATACAGTAAACATTGAGTGTAGCGTAATATGTGACATCAATTATCTGTGTATTTACGTGTGGG
Source organism: Antheraea mylitta (assembly GCA_014332785.1). NCBI lineage: Eukaryota > Metazoa > Arthropoda > Insecta > Lepidoptera > Saturniidae > Antheraea > Antheraea mylitta. Next base: position 9,647,343 of record JACEII010000012.1, read on the forward strand.
CACACTGATACAACACTGCAAACACATTAACATAAATATATAGACAACATTGTATGAAAATCTGTGGACATTAAACATCATTGAAAACTTTATAAAACACGTTACATTGAAAGTGCCCTCGATGTAGCATATCGCGAAGGTAATGTGAAGCTTTTTGTTTGTGATGTGTTGGATTATACATTGATACAGGTGTTGACTGACTTAATATATTTACATTACATATGGATTTTGTTTAATCGTCCATTCGAATATTTACATTAAATGAAAAACTATATGTTAAGCACTAATATATTTTGTAAATAGTCCATACCCGAATCTAAGAATCGAACCCTGATCTTCTTTGTTTATATGACAAAATGCTGCAAAATTTTAATGAATTGTCAGTCAACACAAACATTTATAAATTTTAGGTGTAACTTACCATAATGCCCGTGCTAACGGCGATACCTCGGCCGCAATATGTGTTTGGCACTATATCACCAAAACCGACGGAGAGAAACGTAATTGCTATTAGCCACATTGCATTCAGTAGGTTAGCGTGTTCTTCGTCGTGAAACCTGAATTGTTAATAAATTTCAACGCTTAACTGATTTACCTGTCCACCCTGAAATTTAGATCTACCGAAGAACGAATAAACCCTATCACCTTTTATATTCGTTCCGAGATGTAAATAATAATAGAAATATGTAACAATAAGTTTGACTGAAGAGTTTGACTTTGATTTAAATTATGACTTCAATATTTATTTTGTTAATTCCAACTACACATAAAATGGCTCACCTTTACCAACCTATTGATTGTTTTGTAGACGTAGCAAGATGATTATTATATAAGGCATATTCCTTGCTAGGTCTCACCAAAACGAGCGGAAACCTCACGAAAAACAAGACGAAATAATAATGCTTCATAAAGCCAACTCAACTGTCCTACAATACATACCACCATACCGCAGGTGAGAGTAATGCCACGGCCGCAGTAAGTGTTGGGGACAATATCACCATAGCCGACACAGAGGAATGTTATAGCTGTCAGCCACATTGAGTTTAGCAAATTGGCATGATCTTCATCATGGAACCTGAGAGCCAAAATGGCCAACAAGAACCAAAAATAACCAACAGTTCTACCACATTTTACAATAAAATATGATCCGATGAAGATGATTCTCAATTATAATAAAATGGGGGCTTTCCATTAAACTTTCTTCGTGGCAAAATAATTACACAATGAAATACTAGATTCAAAAGAAAATATTCAAGTAAAATTCCGAAACACAGCAGATACAGAAAATATTAGACAATAATATCTGCCATGTCTAAGAATTTTATACCAATTAATTTTTCTACACAGTTATTTGCGTACTAATACTCGATAAGAAAGAATTTTAAAAAACAACGTGCAGTCTAAACATTAAACTGGACTGAATACGAAATAATTATACTGATAGCCATGCGTGAATTGAACTTTTAATTTGCCATAAATGTAAAAGGTTATGATAACACACGTAATAAATACTCGATAGATAAAATGACAAGAAGATAGAAGGAAACAATACGTAGAAGTCACATAGATTTACAAGCAGATCGCTTACTAGATTGGAGTAAGAAGAAACTTGTTTTGATGCATGAACTTGATGGTGTGCAATGATATGGTGCGCATTTTTCTGTCATAAGTTAACAGCTTAATGTTTAGTGTGTAGGAGCCATTTTGTGCGTAATTTAGAAATAGACGTTTACGTTTTTTTTTATAGAATACCACTCTTTCCAGTATAAATATGTGGTATTACTTTGCACTGCTTGAAAGTGCTATAATCAACAGCGTTATTTTGTGAAAGCTGTGTTTTACATACAATGTAAATATTGGAAACTACCATTTTTATTGAATCTTACATGTAGAAATGTTTATTAACTAACAAGTGTGTTTTATGTTTCAATTTGGTTTTCACGACATTAGAGATTACATTTGCAAAATTATTCAAAGTCAAACTCTTTAATTCGTTTGTGATGATTATGAACCTAGCAACGCTACTTGTTTTTTCTTAATATTTAAACGTATAAAAATAAAACACAGTGGGTTTAAAAAGCAAAAACAAATAATATATACAACGCCACAGTACAAAAGCTGCATGCCCACAAAGGCAATATACTGGTGAAGTAATTCTGATTAGTACAGTGTCCCACGACAGTGGGCTTAGGATTATAACGATGGAAGCAAATCCGACGAAACAAAATACAGGATCGACTTAACGAGAAAAGTATGAAAGATTACAAACAATAAGAGGCATAATTAAATTTGCCCAATTTGTCCCACCCAACATTGTGAACTATGCAAATAAAGTACTGTACCACCAACAACATATAACACCAATACTGACCTTTCACACTGCCTTAAAGTCCAGCTTGCTATTATCCAGAGCGATACCATAAACACTAATAAAACGGTACCAGGACAAATAGTCATGAGAGTCTTCAAAACAAATCTGTAATATTAAATGTGTTAGATTATTAAATAGGAGTACAAACAGATAATTCATTTACAATAAGAAAAATGACTTAATTTAATGTACTTAAAACAGAGTATATCAATTTGAATTATCTTACTTTAGAATTATAATTTACATTAGAATAACACTCCGAATTTCTGCGATATGTGAGTGACTGAGTGATAATAGTGCAAGTCAAGTTTGTGAAATCTAAATCCAGTGTCACATACATAATACATACAAATTGTGTGTAACTAGGACCAATGACCAAAGATACAATAATATAGAAGAATTTTTAATAACATGAGAGATAAAAAGACAAATTTGTTTTATAAAAATCCAACAATGTCGTCTAATGTATCACTTTTGGTCTTCTGTCATAGCAATTCCTCGCAACGCGTATAAATTGTTTATTCTTCGTTTTATAGTAAAAAAGCACATTTCACTGGAATTCACCTTTTCCTAAATTTTCAATTCTTTATAATTACACTAAACTGTAGATTTCGCTATATCACACCATTTTGCCAATTCAAAAGTTAAATTTTTTGGTCAAAAATTTCGAAATATAAGGCTTACATTCCAATGAGAGCCAATTTCCTTTCTTGTCTGATACAAATTAAAAAGAGGTGAATCTGGAAGTCTTTATTTGGGAACCATAATTAGAATTTATTAATCAAGCAATCATTCAGTGTATAAAACGATTCCGCATAGAGCATATTTGAAACTCATGAAGTTGAAAAACATGTGGGCGAGGTAGTAGAATTAAGTTACATGGTGATTAAAAGAGCGAATTATGTAACTCTAGATTTACGTAAGTCGGGGTATTACTGTATTTAAATTTTATTATCTCATACATTAAATCATGGCTAAGCCGTTAGTAAATCATGGATTTAGAAGAACATTAAAATAGAGAATATTTAAAAGTAAACGAATGCAAATATTTAGTTACCTAGTGTTAAAATTAATTCTGTTTAAAGCCCCTATACTTCTAGATGAGGCGTCAGTGAAGAGCTTACTGTGAAGTAACATGACCCTGCATATGAGATAAAGTCGAAAGAACATCGGCAGCGATAATGTGACATCGTATGGAACCTGGAATTAGAACGAAAAATGCCTTAAAATTAATAGTTTTTACACGAAATAAACTGTCATTTTCAGTATTGTTGTCATAAATTAAAACATAAATCACATCTAATAAACAAAACTTTATACACCTTTCATTTTAAACGGCATCCCTAATATAATTTAACAATCTGGCTAATTATCATAACATCATTTTCAATTATGACCAACTGAAAACACGTGTATTTAGTGTGCTCTGTGCTATGTATTTCATATGTTCAAATATCCATATTATGGGTTTCAATACATTCAAGTGACGATAGGACACACTTTTTAAATGCATATACGAAAATTAAGCGAATTTTAGTCAAAACATGCAATCTCTTAAAATTGCAGACTAGTCAGGAATATTTGTGAGTTATGAGATATTAAATAATTGTCGAAAATCCACAAAAGTGTAGTATCAATATAGCGTAATAGATAATGAAAGATTTTTGAACTGTTCGAGTATTTATAACGATAGATCGAAAGTAAATTTAATCATAATTATTTAACATATTAAAGATATATATAATTATTATACTACACCTATCATATTCACGTATGTTTTGGTGATGTTCGACGATTATCATCTAGTCGGAGTGGTCCGTGTTAAAATTATGATTTTTATATACATAGTTAAAAATAAATCTAAACATTCCATTTAAGTAAAATCTTATTCATTATTCCGAATATTTGATAGAATAGTTTACGAGATAATAAAAAAATCACAAACAAATACTACTAACCTTTATGTAATATTATATACTCAATAAAGACGATACAAAAATAGTGTAATAATAAAACACACTGTCCATAAAGAATCGAACACATGCTTAAAAAAGGAAACTAAAATTATGTCAAAACCTCAAAACCATTTAATTAATTGAATACAAACCTCGATTTGTTTATACATGGTGCCCTAAAGAGAAAATTGACATAATAAATGCCAGTGGAAATACAAAAAATGAACAACGATATAAAATAAACCATGCGTTTTCTGTAGAAGCAGCATGTACATTTAAATTAACACGATTATATTTGACAATACAAGAAAGAACACTGCGAAAAAAAATTGTATTTTATACTTTTTTATACTAAGAAATTATCAAAATGCCAAATATAAAACCAATCTCATAAAAAGTTACGTAAACGAACTGACCAATAAGAAGAATTATTTCAGTATTAAATTGCCGAGAAACTATTAATAAGTGAGTTTAGTAAATTGATCAAAGGCAGTTTAGGTTTTTCATATAAACCTTTATAACGATAAATAAATGTATTACTTACAACTTCAACACCTATAACTCCACCCTTATTGGCCAATTTTGTGGTCCACGTAAATGTATATTGGCCAGGAATCGGGTGGACAGCACAAATGGCGAGTTCAAGTCCGATTTGCGCTATCCGCTGCCACGTCATTGCTATCCGCCAGTCGTCAGCGCAATTGTCTATCATAAATAACTGGAATGGTATATACTTTGTTTTAATAAGGTTTCTTTTAGAAATAATTTACGTAAATAAAAAAAACATGTAGGTGGTAGAGGCACGCTGAAGCTGGTTTCAGTATGAATAGGTCGGCTCGCCCGGGGTATTACCATCCACTTACAAAAATCTAATATGATGTAACCAATGCTGGATTGTTGCATTTCGTTCGGTCAATGAGTGCGCCTCCTCCATTCCCCCTTCTCTCTCTCTTCCTTCACACTCCCCCCTTCCTCACCAAAGTTGGCTGGCAACGCACTTGCGACTTCTCTTGTATTGCTGGTTACTATGGACCGTTGTGATCACTTAACGTCAGGTGACTCACCAGTTCGTTTGCCTCGTATGATATAAAAAACATTATTTGTCTTATTCCTTAACGTTCGTGAGTTTGCACAACTGCAGCCAGTACTTACATAAAATTACTGATACTACTTACATATAATAGCAGGGGTGCAACTTTCAACAAATTATTGATTATCAAACAGCTATATGAATTTCGAATATGGCTTCCAGGACTACACTGAAGAAAGAATCTAGACTACACATCATTGCATGAGGTATAAGAAGTACTAAAGATTACCATTAAAAACAAAAACAATGTCCCAAAAGTAATCCAGATAAATACATATTTAGAATAGAACATAATAAACGTAGTTCTGTAGGTGGTAGAGCCACGCTGAAGCTATAACTGGTTTCAGCACGAATGGGTCACCTCGCCCGAGGTAATATCACCCTCTCACAGAAAACCGACATGAAGGAACAGTGCTTGCATTGTTGCGTTTCGTTCGGTCAGTGAGAGCGCCGGAGGACCACCCCACCTCCCCTCGCCCCTCGCTATTCATCTCCCCATTCACTTCCCCAAAAAGGACTGGCAACGCACTTGCGACTCCACTGGTGTTGCAAGTGTCTATGGACGGCGGTAATCGCTTAACATCAGGTGGCCTGTCTGTTTGTTTGCCTCCTATGAAATAAAAAACAAACGCTATCTCGTTAATGAAATCGCAAATAACAACAACTAATAACTACTTAAGAAGACTGTATAGATTTTTTCTTAAATTCGATAACTAAGAATTAAATATATCAGCAGTTTATGACTACATTTTACGACAACAACCGTAATAAAAGTGAAACGAATGAAACAATAAATTCAAAGCTGATAGTAACGATATAAAGTAAGGCAAAATTAAATTTACTAATTTTAATAGCAAATAAAAGTAGTTAAAATATTTCTGTTAGATTATTTAGTTTTATTAGTACAACGTGAAGAAATATCAGCATTTCGAGATAGAGAATTTCCCAAGCGTATGCCTCTATTAATTGTCGTGGTAACTGATAAATTTGTATTTGCCCGTGGTTCGAGTGTGAAGAGGAATTAATGACATTTAAAGTGTTACTTTTGTTATGTATATCTTTAGCGTGGGAAGAAATCTAACTGACTTATCTTGTTCTTGATGCCTTAATTAGAGACGCAACCAAAGCAACGTTTCTCCTTATCTCCATCGAACAATAACCGACCACTCACAACATAAACAAAGGATAAATTAACAGATAGGAACGATAGGGGCCATGTTGCTTCAATAGAGAAACCTAATAAATTTGCTTTGTACATTTGCTAAGATTAGTGTGTTTAGTTTCTAGCTTTTGCAAATGATTGCATCCTATTTTAAGGAACTGCGTAAATTGACTTTTGTATTAAGAAAAACAGTGCGATTGTTTAAACACCGAGGAAGTGAAACTTTATTGGCTTTTATATATTAATTTATATACACCGTGACTGTTTAAATAGTGACAACCTTTAATCGTGATAGTTCATGGTCACAATTAACATATAAAATAGTAATATTAGAAAAATACTAATAAACAACGAACCTGAGTTAAAGTTTGTTCTAAGTCTCTCAAAAGTATGAGTACAAATTGAAATAAACTTAGGTCAAATTGCGTCACGGAGTTTACAACCTTCTATAATAAAACTTTAATAAACCCTTTTATTTGTTCAAACTTCGAAAAATTGTCCTTTGTTGGTTGGATTCACTTTCATCTCACTTTTACTACACTCGACGGTTATTGACACTGACTTAACATAGACGGGTGGAGGATTGACTATAACTTTTGTATTTGCTAGGTAATTATGAAGCAAGGGGGCTTTTTTTAATTGATTTAGAACGAGTATCAAGTACTGAGTATCCTGTAAAAATATTGCTAACGACTAACCAGTCACCCGGTATATGAGAATACTCATAAATTACATACGAATAAATATTTAACTTTACATTTACTCATGCATATACATTTATTATTTTTTTATATATATTTTTCTACCATGCCATAAAAATCTTTAAATAATATTACAATAAACCGTTACCTGTACTTCTAAAGCGTGATACGCGACAATTAGGCCAAGTAAGATCACAGTTGACATTGATATTAGCGTCTTCAACGCTTGCGAGTAAATTGATGCCTAGAATGGAGATGTAATCACTTATCAATTTTATACATTTTAAAATGTGGTAGAGCTACGATGAAGCTATAACTGGTTTCAGCACGAATGGGTCGGCTTGTCCGGGGTAATACCACCCTCCTAGATAACCGACGGAAGTAACAGTGCTTGCATTGTTGCGTTTCGTTTGGTTAGTGAGAGCGCCTGAGGTCCACCCACATTTCCCTTCCCTCCCTCCTCCTTTCCCCTTTTACCTCCCCTTGTCCCACCAACATAAGTTGGCAACTCACTGTCTATGGACGGTGGTAATCACTTAACATCAGGTGACCCAACTGTTCATTTACCACCTATGATATATATAAAGAAAATACAGGACATATTTGTTAAGGTTTCTGTAGTTAATAATTACTTAAATACAAATTGTATAATATACCAAAGAAAACATTACCTTATTATATACACCAGCACTGGAAAGTTCATTTTCTATGACCATAATTATAATACCAAACATTCCCATCACTAGAGCGTAGTCGCTTATTCGTTTTCTTTTTTCAAATAACGCCTTTCTTCTACCTAATCTGGAAAGATAAAGATTAATGTTCTGGTTTAACATAAAACTTTTATTTCTTTAGAATAACCTACACGAGACTTACGTAAAATGTATTAAAAGACACTTCTAAATTTATTTTCGATATTGGCGTCGATCGAAACTGTTTCAAATCCTTTCGAATCAAAATCAAAATCTTTTGGTGAAAAAAAATGTCATAATGTAGTCATAGTTTGATAGTAAAATTATGCCCAAACCCACTTGGATAGCTACTATCTTCACCCTTAATATATGTCGTCACGCACCTATACGTATGTCGTTTTTACTAAGGTTACATTAATCTTTGAACTATGAGTGTATAATGTTTCAGTCATAAAGCCTCTGCTTTGTAATCCCATGAAGCTGTTAAGGCTTTGCTGGGCCAATAGCGTAGTCAATCCGAGAAAAAAAATAGAGTCTCTGCTCTTTGGTAAGTTATGGGATAGTTCATGAAAAGCGAAAAGTAATCAATTTCTTATCAATTATTATTTGTCGGTCTATTCCATAATCAACGCCAGATACAGTGCAGTAATTTTACGAAAAATAAAACACACAACATTATTTATTTACTCCTATATTAAGAATTAGCTGTTGCCCGCGGCTCCGCACGCGTTTTTTTTTTTAAATATATTAAATAAATGTAAAATTTTGATCACATATCTAGTGTAAATTACAATAATACTCTTTCAAAAATATTTGTAAGTATCACACGCACATCATCTACTGTAACAGGTAACATGTACTTGTACATTATATATGTGAATACGAATAGTGAATCGAATGGGAAGAGATTTATCATCAGCCACATAACTGGAACTTTAAACTGCTATATATGACCCTTAGTGCCCACTTACACTATATAAGAAAGTAATGAAAATATTAAGCTATACATTTTCGAACAATATGTGTTAAATCTTTTATTATATAGATATAATATGTCCATAGTGTCGATATAATTAAGTTATTATCATACCTTGCTATAATTTAAATTACATATAAACATATGACTTTCAATTACAACAGCGATACCCTTGGTGTTACAGTTGTTCATAGGCGACGTTAACCACTTACCATCAGGTGGGCCGTCAGCCTGTTTGCTGCCTTTTGGTATAAAAAAATCTTGGAGTCCAGTACAGCTCGTGTATGTTTACAGTGAACAACATATTTTTGATTAATTTCACATGGACGAAGGCACGGATAACAGCTTATCACTACATAGTGTAAGAAAAAGTCCTGTTCCATGTCTGTCTATATGTCTGTTCGCGATAAGCTCAAATACTACAGAACGCATCTTCATGCCGTTTTCACCAATATATAAAATGACTATTGGGCAAGGTATAGGTATAGTTTGTCTTATTATCAGGGCGGGCAACGTCTGCTGAACCCGCTAGCTTAAAATAAAACAGCTAATTAGTTACTTATTTGTCCGTAAAATTCCCGTTCAAATATTACTTGTAGTCCGGTGAAGCTATTAAGACCTTGCTAGATCAATAGCGTAGTCATTTCTAAGAAAAAAAAACCGTTCAAATAGGTCCAGCCGTTTCGGAGATTACCCGTAACAAATATAAAAAAAAAACAGACATATCCACAGAATTAAAAAAAATGTTGATATTTGTAGCATCACGGATTTTTTAAATATAAAATACACTCACTTTACTTTTATTATACGTAATATATCACAAATCAAAAATTGGGTACAGAACTAACGTAGAATAAAGTTTTTGAGGAGTTTTTGGCGGGATTTTAGTCTGTCTTGTAGTGGATTTTATATTTTATTCATAATCTTGTCTTACTTATCTGTATATTGTGTTAAATTGGTAGAGTTTTATGTAATATGGTTCGTTTATTGTGCATAAATGAAATGAAAGATAAATAATACCGCGAATCATGAATTCTGTTGTCTTGAAAATTAAGAAGATAAAAATTTACGAAATATTACATAGAGGATTTGGCGCTTATACCTTTACATTATCTTGGTTATAGAAAAAAACTACCTATATTAACTACTTCAGAATTGGCAGTATGGATTAATTCCTTTAACTATCTTATTGGATGAATATTATTACTACTAAACTTTTTGAATAGCGACACAAAATAAACTTTAGAAATTTTTGCGATATAAACGTACCACGTATAATTAAAAATTGGAAACAAAATAACGTAGAATTAACTGTTTTAATAGGAACACAAAATAAACCATGAAAATATTTGCGAGAGATTGTTATCGCGTTACCATGGCAACGCATATAGTACTGACATTAACACGCATCGAAAGCTTCCAAAATAGCCCGATTTTGAGACATTCTTCATTAGTGCTCAGCTCCTATTGGTTTAAACGTTATGATATGTAGCCTATATCCATCCTCGATAAATGAACTATCTAACACTAAAAGAAACTTTCAAATCAGATCTGTAGTTCTTGAGATTATCGCGTTCAACCAAACAAACAAACAAACAAACTCTTTAGCTTTATATATTAGTATAGATTAGAAAGAAAGTTTCTTTAAACCAAAATGCATACGATACTAGGATTTGCGCGTGGCTTGGGTCGTGTTAATTTAAATTTTATCTATTTCTCAAGAACAGTACACGTTTTCTAGATAAAGTGTACTGTAATACTATATATTGTTTTCTAGACTGCAAAATTGTATGTTTTATACTGGAAATGTATGCAAAATTTCATGATAGTTGGTCTAGTAGTTCAGGAGTAAAAGCGTAGCAAAAAAAGCAAACTCATGTTCACAATTATAATACTAATTTACGATAAGTATAAAATTATATGAGAGAATCCCAATCTCAGCCATTAAATCTTGAGATTAGATCGCGTGCCCAAGTCCAGAATTTAAGGATTAACTTTATAAATTGGTGCCCCGCAGTTACTAATCCCTTAAGTAATCTTTCGGACGGGTGTACGCGTTTATTAGAAATGATAATTATCAGCGCATCGAACTTGTTACCGTTTGATTTCTCTTATATATGGAATTAAAAAAAAACATAAATAATATAATACTTAACATTTTTGTAATATAGTGACCTTTTTTTATTGCAATTTTACGAAAGATACCTAACCTCTCATCATTTACGCTCTCGTTAGAATAAAAAAAAATAATTCACTTTTGCAAACATTTTTTGTGATATTAACGTAGAACTTAAGATAACCAAACAATATGGTAATTATCGTATACATTTTGACAATCTAAACGACCACTGTAACTCCGAAGACGAACAAAATCGATGTGGCCCATGTGGCCCTGATGCAAGTTATTTCCGTTCGTTCTAGGTCATGTAGGCATTATTAAAAGTGTTTCTCAATTGATTGGTCTCTAAATTTGTTATATAACGTTCAAGTCTATATATGATTAAGTGAAAGATATAGTATAAATTACAATTAAATTAACTATAGTTCAAAAAAGTATGGCCAAATATGAATTGTATTAATACAACATAAAATTAAACTAATCATAATATTATCAGTTAATAAAAAATAGCAAAACTATTTTCTACGTAATTGCATATGATTTTTGTTTATTTATGTAAAATCTACCATCTTTAAGTTCTCATATATAATAAATAATTATTAAATTAACCGAAATATATTCTAACCTTTAATATACAACTGAGCCAAATTGTTAAGAAAATAGAGTAAAATAGATACTGTTACAATGATTACATAAGAATCTTTTACGACCAAAGTTATAAATATTAAATGTATACATTAAGATATTTTGCATCGCAGTATTGTAGCGAGGAAGAATATTCCGTCATTTAGAGACATGTAAAAACCTATTATAGTTTAATAGTTACGATTCAAGAAATTTACGATTTACTTTCCTTAGTAATAAAACCAGCGTTTAAATATTTGGAAAAAGGAGACCGGAAGAATAATGTAAAGACAGTAAATAGTATTATCAAAAAAAAGTAAACAAAACCTGTTGAGAAGAATATGAAATATAATAAACCAACAAAATATAAGATGAAATGTTTTTGTAAAAAAATGCTTTTTGCATAATATAATATTCTTTTGTACCTTAGAAAATGCATCCACTTAAGAGGTTGGTAAAGTTGATTCAACGATGATAAGAGAGGATTTGAAATGCATAAACTGCTAAAGCAATTATCAAGATAGGGTATTGCTATCACCGCAACTATTTCAATATCCCAGGTGAATGTTTAAATGGTCGCATCTTTTAACCCTGTGTAGTTCATGGTCACATTTAACATATAAAATAATAATACAAAAACAAATGCTAATAAACAACAAATACCTTAGTTAAAGTTAGTTATAAAACTTTTAAAAGCATGAAAATACTTTTAAACTTAAAAAATCAGATCTAGCTTCAATGAACAACTTTAAAGGAGACCTTTTCAAGGTTAATTATTACGTAACTGCCCATAATGGAACCCCGCACGGTGGAAGAATGGGAACAGGGGCGCGAGCCGAGGAACGGAAGGCGAGCCGAACTGCGTCGCAGGGCGTTATTCATTTTTACACCAGTTTGTTTTTGTTTAAATCAGCTGATAATGTATGTTGCATTTCTCGAAATAATTAGGTTAGATATTAAGCACGTCTTTTTATTGATTTAGAACGAGAATCGACCAATTTTTATCCTGTAAAAATATTGCTGGTGACTAAACAGTCGCTCAGTATATAACATATTCATAACTATATCAATATCGACGGAAGAAAGCAGAATTGTCGTAACTTGAAAACCCCAACTTTATACCAGAGCCAAAAAATTATCTAAAAACTTCAATTTTTTTATGTGTAGTGCTAAAACTAGGCAGAAATCCAAAGTCGTATCGATGATAAGTTGAATTGTAGAAAAGCGAGACCCAGTACATTCGAAGCGGTATTTTTTATACAAGAATTTGGTAAAAAGTAATTTAGCCCAAAATGCAAGTTACGACATTTCCGCTTTCTCCCGTCGATATATCCAAGTTTTATAAATAAGACTTTTATTAAATATGGCGACATTGTCAGCATACTAAATGTTAATTTATCCTTTCATATTTCAAAATCTTAAATTTCTCTATACTACTAAAATAATTTGTGGTTATATATATCTTGTAATAAGATATATGAATAAATCTCTAAATTAATCTAAAAGCAATATTTCATAGAAGGGACAAGACATGTATCCGTAACCAACCTCTAGAGAATAGTTTCATCGGCCTTTGTCGAAGGATTGACCCCGACTCTATCATCCTACTTATTGGTTTTGTGTAAACGGAGAAATATAATGAAAAATGTGAGCAGAATATTGTTGAAACAAGCTGTTATAATGGGCTGTGTTAATGATACACTCATATAAGCGAACTGCTGATCTCGTTTCGTTTCTCATTATGTGAAAAGAGGCGGAAAAATGACGTCATTTTTAACCGTAGTCGCATAACGGAGCTTATTATACACACAATTGAATTTATTTTACTTCGGTGACTTTTCATGTTAGAATTAGTACATTTTAGTCGTATTGTTTTTAAAAACGATTTTAAAATGATCACATTCCACATGATAATATAAAAAAGGTAGTCATAAGGATTGCCGATAGAAATGAAAACTCAACACAATTGGATAACTGTGTTGGTTTTGAATTTTTAAATTACACTATGTATTATTTAAATTTCATGATTTGTGAATTGAAATATAATATACAATATATACTAATAGCGGATGGAGATATATCTATCTTATACCTTTAAACGAGCAATTCTTGTTTACTTTTATATATGTATATATTCAGGATCTCGGAAACGGCGTCATCTATTTCCGTGAAACTTGGTATGTAAGTAGTTTCGAGGACGATAAATCGATTTATTTGGTTTTATTCATACAAAACTTTTTTAACTGAGTTTTCAGGAAAAATTATAGCTAGAATATAAAGGTAAATTTCGCCGGCGCTGTCAAAGCAATAATAGCTCAGATGGAAATCAGTTAACCCCAGTTCTAATCCGAATGACAGCAGAAGAGATATATATTTTTTTTTTGTAAAAATTGTAAAATTTATAAGGCAAACCTAACAATTTATTTTAATTTAAAAATGTTTTTTAAAGAACCGATCTAGGCTCGGTCGTGCACGTATTGTATACTAATAATGCATCTATGTACATATATATATACACACTACGTATACATATAGCTCATAGAAAGCGTGCGCTGCCGATGAAGCGAGTTTTACGCTTTTTGTTCATCCAAAAAGTACACATATATATACACAGTATACATATAGCTTAAGCAAAGCGTTCTAATTACGATGACGCGAGTTCAATGATTTTTTTTTCACTCAAAAAAGCCCTCAACAGGCTTAAAGACGTTTTCACAAAAAAAATTGTTACTCTAATTTAATTTTTGCTTAGAAAATATTCCTTAATTAACATCTGTTCTTAACTAACCTTTGCTCTCATTAATGTTGATTTGTGTCTTTCTGTCAGAAAATCTAGCCTATGTCGTTTTTTGTACTCTTAACAAGGCGTGTGCAAAATTTCACGATGGTCGATTGTATACTTACGACGTGACTTACTTTCCCATTTATAATATTAATAGCGAGCCCTGTGGATGTAGTCCTGACCTAATAATAAAAAACCATGACAAATTATATCCCTAAATCTTGGTGAAAGCAGTATGAAAACCCGTTGAGTAGTTTTTGAGTTTATCAAGAACAGACAGACGGACGTGGCATACGATTTTGTTGTATAATATATCGTGGTTTCAATTATTTTATACCTTTTGTAATAAGTTCACCCCTATTCAATACATAAAGTACATATTGAATCACGGTATAGTTCACAGCGAATAGGTGAGAGAAGTAATTTCAACATGCCCAAAACATACACGAACATTTTTACCTTCACTGCGAAATCCTTAAATCCTTTTCATAAACCAGTGTACCTTTTCTAATGATAATAGACTGCTGAGAAATTCAATCTACGAAGGTGTTAGTTTCATGATTGAATCGAACAATAAGCTGTCTTTAGTTCTAATAGAGTTTTATATTAAAGACACAATGATTACTTTCATGTTAAACAGATTGTATTTACGTCAACTTGGGGTAAAATAATAACTTTACTAAAAAAAATTATACCATGACAGTGGCAAACTAGCGCTTAATGATAACCAGTTTTTGTAGGTGGTAGAGCCCCGTTTGTAGGTGGTAGAGCCACGCTTGTAGGTGGTAGAGCCTCGTTTGTAGGTATTAGAGCCACGCTTGAAAGTGGTAGAGCCACGCTGAACTATACTATAACTGGTTTTTGCTTGAATGGGTCCACTTCCCCGAGGTAGTGCCACCCCCTCATAGGAAACTGCCGTGAAGTAACAAGTAACTTTCATTGTTGCGTTTCGTCTAGGCCGTGAGAGGGGCAGAGGCCCGCGTCCACTTTACCCTTTTTCTCTCTCCACACTCACCCCTCGCCCACCAACACAAGCTGGTAAGCACTTATGACTCCTCGGGTGTTGTTGGTGTCTATAGATGGCGGTGATCATTTAACATAAGGTGACCTACCTGTTTGTTTGCCTTCTATGATACAAAAAAAAGTTTTAACAAACTATGAATGCTTGTTTTACTAGAAGCACCACATGTCTGTTACAAACCATATAGAAGTCTATTTACTCTACTCTGGAAAAATGCCATACTATGGCCCTTTGGGAATACTTGAGCAGAACGCTCATTATATAATGGAAATATTCAAGATCGGATATTCATCTGAAATCAGAAAGTCCTCAACCAAACAAGTGAACTCCATAACATCAGAAAGCAGTGTAACAATGGAAAATTGTCTCAGGCATCACTAAGGCCAATTTATTAGAACATAGGGACTACGGGTTACCTGATGTTAAGTGATCACCACCATCCATAAACACCAGAGGAGTCACAAATTCGTTGTCAGCCTGTGCTAGTGTGGAAGGGGGGAGGGGGAAGAGGGAGGAAGGGAAGTGGGCCTTCGGCGCTCTCACTGATCTAACGAAATGCAACAATGCGAGTACTATTACTTCACGTCGGTTTTCTGTGAGAGGCTAGTACTACTCCGGACGAGCCGACCCATTGATGCTGTTGATTTCAGGCTTCTGGCTTTTGGCTTTACCACCTATAAAAAGGTTTTAAAGATTGGATACAACTTGTATGTTTGTGATCATCAAAGATTTTCACAATTCATACTTTAACCGAGTCAAACGGCATATATTAGTATCCAAGTGCTCCCGTGTGCAAATGGCAGCGGTACTACATTATTTACAGTATACCGGATTGCAAATATTTGATGTAAGTACATCTTATCCATTGGATCTTCCGATCTTTTTATTTATGTAACATGTTATTTATGTAATTTTATGACTGTAGATTTTACCATAAGTAGCAACGGATAGGAAGCAATGGATAAAACGACGACATTGTGGTAAGTCTTTTCTAAGTTTACCTAACACCTACATATGTTGAGAGTCGATCCCTCACCTAGATTTACCGTATATACATTTTTGGATAACATTGAAATTTATGGTCAACGCGAAAAATAGTCAAAAACATAAAAAAATCGAATCTCTCATAAGGCTTGCCGACAGAAGAGAAAATTCAATATAGTACAATAATTGTATGCTGTAATTAATTTTTTAAATAATTATATTGCGAATCATTTAAATTCATTTTTTTATTTTATAGCAGGAAAACGAACAGGTAGGCCACATGCAGTTAAGTGATCACTTGTGTTTGGGGGGAAAGCGGGAAGGAGTATTGGGAGAGGGGAAATCATAAGGAGGAGAGGGAACGGAGAGTTTGGCCTCTGGCGCTCTCACTAACTGAACGAAACGCAACGATGCAAGCACTATTAATTCACGTCGGTTTTCTATAAGAGGGTGGTATTACTCCTGTTGAGCCGACCCATTCATGTTGTAATCAGTATAAGCTTCAGCGTGGCTCTACCACCACTTAATATGTAAATTGAAATTATTAACATTAGTTTTCACCTATGTATTTTGAAGATATTGTATACATTTTTGTACAGTTGTAATTAATATATGATAGGTTGTATAATCTCAATACAAAATATCAATATTAGACGTATACAGGCCCCTATACTATGCGTCACTAATCTGGCAAAAGCTGCGCGGGCGCAATACGGTCACGCTTACTAGCATGTCATGACGTGAAATTATAAGTTTATCTTCTGCCATAAATACCGCTCCACGCGCCTAAAAAGTTTCACTGCAAAAATATTTAGTAAACAAATGTTACTTATACAATTATATTAGAGAGTATGGTCTTCTTAGGCTGTTTGCCTTGTTATATCTTCAATACTAAAATACCGTACTAAATTTATTGGAGTTCGACAAAATGACAACTTAATGTTCGGAAAAGGTCCTGCTACTTTTCATCCCGATTAAACAAGTGGTTCCCGAGGGACTGAGAAACATTTTCGATATAATAAAGTCGCATAAAAATAGGATAGTTTTAAGAGAAAATTACTCTGAATAGATGAAATAAAACGTGAATTACGAATAGTAAATGTCACAAAGATAAGTTTATAAACTCTTCTCCGTCCATCCGTGAATCACAGTTAATCTGATAGTGTTTTGCCGTTCTGTTGGAACGACATAGAACTAGTGCGGCGATGTTCTGGAGCGAAAAATTATTATCAAAGATATGCTTTGAATGAGGATGTCGGATGTTCGCATGTGGTTCACATTCTATGTACGAGTACTTTTGGCGTCAAAGTATTTCTCAAAGTGAACGTTTTACTCTTAATACTATTTCTTATGCAGTAATTAATTTCGATTCGTCATTTTGTTTTATTGGAATATGAAAAAAATGTTTTCTAAAATAATTCCTAACAATTTTAATATCATTGTTTTGTACACATAATTATATTCGGATATATTTATTTTATGAGATCTAAACCTATAAGTTTTATTTTTTTTACGGATTTCTTTTCACAATGAAAAAGATTGCTAATCATTATACTCAACTTTAGTCCGATGAAGCTGTGAAGGCCTTGCAAGGCCAATAGCCTATTCAGTTCAGAAAAAAAATATTATACTCAACTGGTTTATACTTCCCGAGTACAATTATTATCAATAAAAATGTACAGTCTATCTCTATTTTTTCAATACAATTCTATAAGGCATATTATAAAAAGCCTTCTAAATCCTTAAATCCCATCTTAGATTTACAGTACTACATTTGTGCTGTGATACGGTAGTGGTTAATCATATAGTGCTATACGACCTCCATTCTATTGTTATTGTATAAATTCAGATACTAGGGAATTGAAACAATGTTTTAACAAACCCTAACCCCAGACTCATAACGAGGATAATACGAATGGAGGAAATAACTAAAATCATTAAAATTGAACAACTTCACAAGGATATCGGTCCAAATAAGAAAATAAAATTAATGTTACGGTAACATTTATTGTAATCAATGGAGAATATTTAATTTATCTCCTACACTATTATTTGGCAAGCTGTATCGAATAAGGAACCAATTTCAATATTAACTCACGAATGCACTGCAGGACAATACCGCAACAGAAACAAGACGCACGGCTACTCCAATTACAGCAGTAGCCTTAGACACTAACCTATATCCTATATTGGGTTTGTGCTTGGCTGTCCCCCCTCCTTTGTACGTGCCGCCGCCAAGCGCCCGCTCTTCTCCAAAGCGTGGATATTCGCTGTGGACGCCGACGAGCGCGACTCCCGCCTCCTCGCCGCCCGCGTCTCTCCCCCCGCCGGAGTAGGCCTTCATCGCGCTCGGGATCGAAAGCGTCGACACCGGCTTTCGGAGCTGAAATACAAGGAAATATACTGTCAGTTGGTTTCACGTGTAATATATGGGTACAGAAGTGTTTCTATAATATATTTCCTTCAATGGATTTATGTGCAATTAAAATAAAATGTTTTGTGCTAAGGTTGTGTGAGTAATGGAAACACAATATGTTTTTTACTAATTAATTGCTCGCTTATTTACAATTTTTAAATTAGTGATATCCATAATCCTTAAATGAAATTATTCTAATAATAAATAGAAAGAAAATTAGTTTTTAAAATATATTTCTTAAGATGCCTTAAAATGTTTATAACACGTATAAAGTAAGCCAACTGTTTGCAATGGACCCAGTCATGGTCGTAGCTAGAGTAAGTCATTATGGGGCACTGCCCGACCATGAAATTAGTAGTGGTAGAGCCAAGCTGAAGCTATCATTGTTTTCAGCACGAATGGGTCGGCTCGTCCGGGGAAACACCACCCTCTCACAGAAAACCGACGTGAAGTAACAGTGCTTGCATTGTTGCGTTTCGTTCGGTCACTGAGACAGCCGGAGACCCACCTACCCCTTCCTCCTTCCCTTCCTGCCCCCCCCCCACCCTCCTCCCAAACACAGGCTGGCAACGCACTTGCGACTCCCCTGGTGTTGAAAGTGTCTATGGACGGTGGTGATCACTTAAAATCAGGTGACCCATCTGTTCGTTTGCCTCCTATGACATAAAAAAAATTACAATCAATCAATAAACAAAAAATTACGATAAATTATTATAAATAAACTCCTTGTTCCTAGTTGGAGATAAAAAAAATGTAGAGAACATACGAATATATCAAAGTTTGTGACATTCGATGGCAGATCAATTATATTTTTTGTACTTTCGCCCTACCTGTAACCAATGCTACCCTACCTCAAATTCGAATCTAGCTCCAGCCCTGTGGACCCGAATTAGACTATATTTTTTGTCCTATATACTACGATCAGCCTGCCAATTCATGAAATATTGAGCGAGGATAGGATCAAAGACTAAAAATGTTAAACTCAAATAAAAAATAAATGTCACATTCACAGACATACCGATAACTATAATCTTCAACTCACTGTACAGATGTCCAAAGTGTTTTCTTTTTGTATATTTACTTAATTAATATAAAGTCTCTTGAACCTTAGATTGTAACAAAAAAAACAGTCAATAATCTCATTTCTGTACTCTTGAACCTTTCATTTGTTCTCTAATATAGTTTAGATCACAAAGGTATGCTACCCTTGACCAGCATTGTTAAAATGACGTTTTGGGACGCGTCCCGAATGCTAGATCGACTTCTGAATTGGTTCTACATTTGCTATCTCATCACGTAGAGTACTCAGTCGTGTGAGATCGAATAGATACCTTACTTAAATTAATCTTGTTCTATTATCATGATGTAACACACGGTTACACAAAATTGGCAACATTTATCTGCGATCGCTTATATAATATAGTCAAATGATGAAAAACGAGGGTTACATTAATGGAAAAGTTGTTTTATTTGTGGTAATCCTTGTGTATTGTTTGAATACTGAAGCTCCAAAGACAATTCTAAATTTCTTTTTTTAATGCTACAACAAAGTAAAAACTCAACATCACGAGAAATATTGATCTTAGAGATTTGGTAGAAAAGAGTTTTTTGTAGAAAATTAAATTTCCTATAAATATCACATTAATATTTTTCATGCTGGTTCAGCCCTTACCAAAATAACAAAAAAAAAAGTTTCTATAAAATTTGACTTCAGTAACTTGTTATACTACCTTACCGGTGTAAGTCATAACAGGCAGTATTGTAGAGAACTGAATTCTTAGTAATTCCTAGGTTCGACCGATATGTATGTTATATAAGAAATCTTTTCACGCTCTGGAGGAGTATATAGCGTTAATATTTAAGAGTTAAAATTTTCAGGCAATATTTTTTACATATTTTCAACAAAATTCTGCTTCGAGGCTGAAAAGAAATAAAGCACCCTAATATATATAGAATGCATTTTAAGTTCAAAACAGCAATTATTTTGGTGGTAAATTCCTTCCTAATGGGTTACAATCGAATAAAACAAATAAAAAGAAAGATAAAGTTGTAAAATAATCCGTGAATTCTATTAAGATGGACTGTGTAAATAACTTGTAAAACTCTTCCTCCAACGAGATTTTTAATAGGATAAGTTTTAATAACTAATTACGTTGTTGCTTGAAAACTGTTCCGGAGCCATATTAAAATGATCTAGAAACTTTATTGGACGTATTTTTAAGCGAGATTTTGCTCGCGGCTTTGCTCGTGTTATTGAAGATTATACCCACGCTCGTGAGTACTACATTTGGCTGGATAAAAGGTGCTGTATGTTACTTTATTATCGGTTGAGTAATTAATGCGTGAAAGTGTAAGAAACAAATAGACAAGATCACATTCCCATTTATGATATTACGGAAAATAAGAATATCATTAACATCAGCCTATCATAGGCCCATTGTAGGGCCATAGGTGCCTTGCCGAAGAAAGGTACAGTCATATTCACAACGCTTGCCCAAGACGATATAACGATTTTAAATTCCGGGGAAATCTGAAGTTCCATATTTTACCCCATACGGTGATATTACAAGGACATTTTCAGGTTTAGGTTTCTTCATGATGTTTTCCTTCACCGACTGTCGATAGTGCTGCCAATTTTTGAATTAGTAAATGTACACGAATTCCGAAAAAATCATCGGAGATACGAACCTGCAAACATAATGGGACAAATCAAAACAGCTGATACGAATATTTTTAATAGACAAAGTTTTTTGCTATTTTAGCATAACTCACAACTACGTCATATTTCAATACACCAACTTCTATTCGGTTTAATCGATCGTCATGGAAATTTGTATGGATAAATATTTAGACACCAGAATATTATAATATAATTACTTATACAGCAAGTCCTCATGAAACTTTATAACAATAAAACATCCTGTGTTATCTAAATGTAGCTTTCTAACAGCGAAAGAATTTTTAGAATCGGATCATTAGTTCCAATAATACCTCATACATCCAAACTTTATCTCTTTGTAATATAAAGTATATATTACAATGGACATAGGTACGGTAAGTTGAAACATAAATTATGGTTTATAACGTCAACCCGAAAGTCACTTGACTGTATCAAAGTATATCCTTACTCGAGTAAATTCGAATACATTTCTGTACAAGAAATATTTTTGTCGGAGATTACCCCTTTCACCGACCGCTTCGTCTATGACTGGCGACTCTGAAACTCATAAAGTTATTGTATCCACAAACATTGCTCATCCATCATCTACTTGTGAACTGCGGGAGGGTTCATATTTTGATCAATGTTTTCTTATATCGGACAAGGATGGATTATTGTATCTATTGTAATTGGGGTCGGGGAAATCTCAAATACTTTATCGTTTGAAGGCCAAGTATAAGTTACATTATTTACCTATATATTTTTTTTATTTACGAATTATTTTAGGTAATCATAGACGGAGCCAGGTGTATGATTAATTTTTAAAACCCATTGTATCTAAGTATCTACTCTGTCTATTGAGGTTTGACATTTACAGAAGTATTGACATTTCGTGGACAGTTAGTATGGAGACATAATAAATATTGTATAGACCATGTCATCTTTTGGCCGCTCTGATTATATCTTTTTGTTTGGACTTGTGTATAATATATTCTTATAAGTATATAAAATTAGTGTTTATTTATCCTTAGGTTGTATCTATATTATGACGCTAAGGCATTTTAATACATAAATTTGTGTTCTGTCGAATTATATTCAATCATCTGAACTGTAAAAAGTTTGGTGAGGACTATAATAATTAATATCTTAGTATATTTTTGTTTCTAAAAAATTCTACTGGTATCTTTATATTGTTTAACTCATTGTCAAGTATAAGGAATTAATTAAATACTAGTTTCTGCTTCGCACGCATTTATGTGAATTTGATCTATCCGCAGTATATTTGTTCTGCTTGAAATATACCTAAATATATTTTATATACCCGTGAGAACGTGTATGCAAAATTTTATGATAATTGATTGAGTAATTAGAGCGTGAAACCGTAAAAAAATAAACTCAGTTTCACATCTATACAGAATAATAATGTAAATCTAACTTGTCTGTACTTTTTTGATTTTCAGAAAAAAAATGTTGCAGCTGTCTATGAATAAGTAATGAAAAATATTTCAATCATTTTTAGAATTGTTTGTCTATCTGGATGTCTGTCTGATTGTATGAACACGCATCACTGCTAAAGTATTGGGTTCATAACAAAACCAATATCATAAAGCATATCTTCAAGAATAACATAATCTTTGTTTCATTAAAATCCATCCACTCTATCAAATGTTATTGTAATTCTAATGATGACGCAGAGTAAGTATGAGTAAGTAGATAAGTAAATGGACTTAATACATTCAGATGCCTTTATTAATCATATATATTTTACATACGGTTCCACGCGGACGAAGTCGCAAACACAGCTAGTTAATAATATTGGTAATGATTTCTGAAGAAGTACATAAAAGAAAAATAACTCTAAAATAAATATTATTTGATATAACAGCTATATCCATGCTATAAAAACATATAATATTATAGGTAGGTTTTTCGACGTAGTAATCAGGTAATCAAATGGACATTTATACTGTATTTAATCTAGATAAGGACATTTATACTGTATTTAATCTAGATATTTTTTTATCTCACTGTACCATTTTCACAAGCTTCTAATACTCTGATTTGAATTTATGGCACGTACGTGCATAAATTTTACAAAGTGTCAGATTCATACTATGAGTGTTTTATCTTGAAATTTGATCGTGATTTTAATTACTTATTTTAGTTCAACGTTTTAAATAAGCAGTTGAGTTTTGTAATTTAGGTGTATGATAATAATAATAAACTCTTTATTGCACACACGTTAAAGATACACAAAATTAGACATTCGTTTACAATATGTGTACACTTAGGCGGCCTTATCGCATAGAGCGATCTCTTCCAGGCAACCCTAAGGAAACATTCAATTTTTTAAAATACCGGGTGACAATATAAATAGACACAGACTTACAAAAAAATAATAAATAATAAAAATATATAGAATATGTAAAAAGAAAGAAGAAAAAAAAAAAACGCAATAAAACAGTTATACTACGACAGCGAGAGGTAATAATACCTGTGGAGATATTTTTTAAATAGTGTCACGAATCTTGCCTGCCTAATATCCCAAGGGAGTGCATTCCATAGACGTACAGCTTAAACCGCAAATGATCTATTATAAAATTTAGTATAACAGATAGGGAATTTGAGTAAACTTTGAGAACATAGACGACGCGATGGAGAATCTCTGAAACCTAACATCTCGAATTTATATTTTAGGTAGGGAGGGGAATTGGGATTATGAAGAACGTTATACAGGAGAGACAGGATTTGGCTGTTTCGTCGGTACCGAATGGGTAGACATTTAAGCTTTGAGCGGTATGCAGACACATGATCAAATTTTTGAAGTCTATAAATAAAGAGAATGCATGTATTCTGTAGCCGCTCCAATTTATTAATTGATTCCGCATTAGCTTCTAGGTAGCAGACATCAGCATAATCAAGGATAGGCAAAAATAATGATTCTGCAAGTATGACTTTAGTCGATCTAGGTAACAAATTGCGCATTCTTCTCAATGAACTAATAGGAGCAAATATTTATCTACTGACTTCAATTCAGTAAAAGTATTAAATTTATTTATAATCAAAATGGTATGAAAAGAGTGAAAACAATGGCTGCAAATATTCTATATGTAACCAATCTTTAAGCTAGGTAATAAATGAAACCAAAATCTCAATAACTAAACGATAAAATCATTTCGTGAGTATTTTTGAAGTGAAAACTTCTTTAGGCGCGTCGAGTGGTATTTTTTTGACAGGAGATAAATTTATAAATAAAATATACCATACTATGCGTCGCTAATCCAAAAATCGAGCAAGCGCTATTAAGCTATTAATAAGCGCGGACGGTCACGCTTATTAGCATGTCATGGCATCAAATGATAAATTTATCTCTTGTCAAAAAACTACTGCTCAACGCGCCTAAAGAAATTTTCACTTCACAAATACCACGATATGATTTATCTTTTTAGTTATGGAGATTCTGGATTATTCTTTTTTAATCTAGCTTAAAGATTAAATACATATATAATATTTGCATATATTGCTTTTATTGTGTTCGTATTTTATGTTACAGGAGTATAAAATATTTCCATTCAGTACTTCAGTGCTTTGTTTTTCAGAATCGATGCCTCTAAATTATTCATTTATACAATACCCTTTATCATGGTAATTACAATTACATGGTAAAAACGACCGTCGCTCGATTTTCCTCTATCAGTAAACAAAATTATTTACTTAGTAGATATTTTGTTACAAAATAGAATCAAACGTAAGCACTAAATAAATGTAGAAAACAGGTGGTTTCTTTGTTTTTTCGTAATTAATTGTAATTCTGGATGAGTCTGAAATCCGTTTTATCATCCAACTAGTTGACCCGTGCAACTTTGTCTGCACTAAATCGATTATTACCGGTTTCAATTGTATTTTTAAACACGAAAATTGTTAATAAACCCATTTGCAGCGACATCTGCCGTTTCCAATTGTGAATCCAAACTATCCAAGGACTCAAACTTTTTTTTTTTTTTTTTTCGAAATGTCTACGCTATTGACCCAGCATGGTCTTAACAGCTTCACCGGACTACTAAGGCGAGCGCTTAAGGTACTCAGCCGATTTCATTATGGCAACCAGCTCAAGGGTGCATGGCACACCTCGGCTTGGCTGTTGCCTGTTGCATGCAAAATCGCGACCTATCTCAGCTAACCTAGCTAACTATTCATATATGTATGAGTTGTTGAAACGTATATGTGTACCAAGCATACACGCCTCAACAACTCCTCCATATATTTATTATCGGAAAATTGAGAGTTTTTCAGTTCGATAAGGGAAAAAAGTAAACCCTTCAACTTTCATGTGTAAGCGTGTAGGCGTGCACGTGTGTGGGGGTGATCGTGTAGTGTTGTAGCAGTGTTGTATATTTGTGTGTCACCGTATCGCGCAAGCAACGCACTCAAGGGCTCCCTACCGAGGGATCGAACCTAGGCTTAAGCCGCTGCCGTGAGAGGCCTAATCGGGTGTGCGGGAGCGAAATTAACCCCCAGACCACGGCGGCGTAATCTGTGGTTACGCGGGCGTGGGCGTGGGCGTGAGCACGCTCTGTTTCGAGGGACAGGCTGGTACTGATCGTTCGCTGACGTGATTAAATCAGGAGGATCGGTAAAAATGCATCGCGGACGTCTTTTATAACGCGCAGCGTTAAGTACGGGTTCATAGTTTGCGGCGGATACCACTAACGGATTGGAATGATTCGCGGCTTTTTCAAAATAACTAATCGTAAGTGATTTTACGTACATAGTCATTCCAGCGAATTTCGTTGTTCATGTCGAAACAAAGATATTTGCATCAGTTCTGGCGTTGGATTTTTTTTTCTCATTTTATTGTTGTATTTTAATTATAATATATTTGAAACTGTTTGTATTAATAAGAAAAAAATTACAACATAATGAAAAAAAAAACAACGGAAAATCGACTACATTTCATAAACTAAGAATTATTTAATTTATTAAATCTATCTTATTTCTCAATACAATATTTAAGAAAAAGTAATTAAAAATTAAAACGTCACGACTATGTTTTAATTAAACATGTAAATTATCTATGAATAGAATACATATCTAAATTACTAGGATAATCGCTTTTAAATCAGATTATAAATCGGAAAGAACTATTTTTAATATTTAGCCTTCTAAACAATTACATTGAGATCACGTAGAAGCTCTATTAAATTATTTCCTATCGAACTCCCTTTACTTGAAGCAAAAGGTTTAGGGAAACCTATAGGGTTTCGAAACGGATACTTAACGCGTATAATGGAGCTATGAGATTGAAATACCCAAGTTTAGTAGAATTGCAGACGTGTTCCCGCAGTTCTATCCCGTATTATTGTCCGGTCATGTGCCAAGGGAAACTCAAATTTGGGAAGGGAAGCTGAAATATTAATCAGTAGTTCATACCCGTGACCTCTTCAGCATTATTATTATTTTAACGATATATTTCGTTTAAGGAGGAAAATATATAAAAAAAAATTATAAACAAAAGTATAATTTACTTCCAAAATTAACACGCTCAACGTATAGTGCTAATAACAATCGTTTTGACCAATTGATTTCTAGTCCGGTGAAGCTGTTAAGACCTCCTCAATGGCGTAGTCAGTTCGAGAAAAACCCGTTGATTTCAAAGGGTATGTAAGGCATACAACGTCAGCCATGTTAAAAATATGGAAAAGGTAATTTGAACGTTAGAGTAAAATGTAAGAATGTCTTTTTTATTTACATGTGTGTGTATGTTATGTAAAATTTAAGCAGTAGTGTGACTAATGTATATTTTAATTAATTTAATATGCTTTTATTGCATTTTATATAAAAAAGGTTACTGCACATCTCCTCCATATTAACTTTAACTATGCTAAATTTCACATTCATCCGTTCATGTATTTCGCTAAAAAAGGGTACAAAGTTTTGGCTTCACGTATCAATATATAAGATACATACTCATATGTAGTTGTAGTTTTTCGTGTACTGGACAATTAATCGAAGTCATCTGCACACTTTATAAATTGTTAATTTGAAGTACTTGACAAATACATTATAAATACAATCATCGTTTTGAAATAGGTAATTTTGATATATAATTAGCGGAAGCAGCATATATGACCTCCAAACTGTTATGCTTCCGTCTTTCTGACACACTTTGAATGCATTCGGTCTCTCCTTAGTCCCGCCTAAAGAACTTTCACTCTAAAAGCATCTTAATAACTGTCTAAAGAGCAAGGCGAGTCGACGTTGTATATGTATGTGTCTCATTTTAAAATTGATCAGTTTCCGGGGATCGGTTCCGAACGATATCCGTAATACAGTCGAAGTCAATCGATAAATGCTATTTGTCTTTTAGCTCTCTTGGCTTAACAATTCATCTGTCAGTGTCACGCCTACGACCTGACCTTGGCTAATGAATGGAAATATGTAGGGCTTTATTCATTATTCCATCATTCCTTCCAAAGTAAATATTATGTACGTATTGGTTACACATTTTAAATTATTAGGGAGATTTTACTTGAATGCTAAAATTATGAACGGCGGTAACAACAATTGGTCCTAATGAATGATTACGAAATAAATATATGTAATCATTTTTTATTGTATTATTCATCTAAAACATTACATTTGATTATCGTCCCAAGGAAGCATTAAAACGAGTCACTGCGTGAGATATTAACTGTCACCTCTGTCTAGTTGAAAGCAACTATTATTTTCATTTTAAAATTATTAATATTTACTTTAGAAATATCGTCGACACGGCAATATAACTGCATGCAAATACTAAGACGAAAACATACATTAGGTAATGGATTCGGTACCCATTAATCCGGGAACAAAATTTGCTGGCGTTATGGCGCTCTGAGTGCATATGAGGAGCTTTTAGAAGATATGTAGGTACATATAATACAGCGCCTTTAATGCATAATAAGAAGTAAAATGTTCGAGAAATTTCATATTCGTATATGTATATTTATCCAAGAGTTAATAGCCATATATGAATTTGTATTTTAATATTTAAGTTAATTCATTTAATTATATACAGCCACGAAAATGGAATGATTTCTTGATCGAATGCTGACCAAGAGAGAGCAGGTGAAATGTGGGAAAATGGATAGCAAGTTATATCGACGCGATCACAGATTTTGTAGGAACAACCTATACAATACTAGCATAGAGTGCTATTAAATAGCGTAAACAAAGTTTATGCAGTGAGTTCAAAATAATGCACATTACATACACGTGAAGTTAAACAGCTATTGGATTAAAAGAGACAAAGTCCATTCATTTCAAAATCTTTTGTTGATAGATTTGAAAAAGTCCAATATTATTTGAATTGCCAGTGATTTATACTTATGTTGACAAACATAAATCTCTATAGTATCTGTAAATTAATAGTCAAATATTATTCATATTCAAGCACGAAAAATACGATAATTTTACATTCAACATATTAACGGAGACACAAGCGGTTCCTGCGCTTGATCGTCTCTACCATGGGAGCCATAAAAACTTACTGGCTATAAAACTTTCTTTATGACCTCTTATACAAAATTATTTTTCTCAAATGCTATCTCTTATTTCTTTTAGAGATTTTAACCATTCTTCTATTTATTTCACTCCATTTAATGTGTCAATATTTTAAATATAACCATACCTTTCAAAATTAAACTAGGGATTTAATTTATTTTATAAACTACAGAAATTGCTGCAACAATATACGGCAGATGAAATATAAAGGTCAAAGAGATGCATGGGCTTTCAAGTATTTCTTGTAAATACTAGTTATTAGACGCTTGCGGTGTTATTACACAAAAGTTAAATACGTATTGAATACTTGTTTTAAAAAGATTAACTTGTAAATGCACTGCGGTCGCGGTATATTCGCCTTCTTGCTCTTTTGGCTCGCTTTGGCTAGGTTAGGTTAAACTTGCGAAAAAAGGATAACGCGAACTTGTCGCGGGTGAGCGCGTTGCATTTAGTACGAAACCTTTCTAAAGCAAGTATTTAATAAGTATTTAACTACTTTATAATAACACCGTTGGTATCTCACGGACATCATAGTTTATGGTTTTTAGTTTCTAAATACGGTATCTAAACAATTTTTAAATGTAAATTCTAATATGATCGGAACAGTTTAAATTTATGACTACATAAATGTAAGTGGCTACATTTGTATACATCTCTGTGTTGTAATATTGTTCGTAACGATTTAATAATGTGTGGTTACGGAATACTTTTTTTTGAACTGACTACACTATTGACCTAGCTAGGTCTTTATAGCTTCACCGGACTACATCACGGATCACACTATTTAAATTATATATGGAGTTCCTTAGTGTACTGCATTGACATATGATATGTAAATATTTATAAGCGACTAGCCTCCACCCGCGACTTCGTTCGCGAGAAATAGATACTTTGGACTAACGCTAACACGCAGCGGAAACTCTCAATAGGAAAACAAAACCATTTTTTTAAACATTATTAATTAGTGCTCCGTTCCTATTGGTCTTGGCGTGATGATATATAGCTTATAACCATCCTCGATAAATGAGCTATATAACACTGAATTTTTCAAATCGGACCAGTAATTCCTGAGATTACCCCTCTACAATAACCTCACAACGTCACAAGCTCGCAAACCTTACCTCTTTATAATATTAGTATAGATGTACAATTTCTGAGATTAATTCTCAAACTTGCTTATTTTAGTAACACAAACTAATAATTCTACATAAAGTATACACATACGTCTGAATTATATATGACAAGTAATACCACAAATGCTGAATTTCGTAGTGTACCTCAATCAACCAGCAACGCAAGTAGACTCTCATATCAACTATTCTAGACAACTCGTAAACTAGGATACGACCGCGAAATATGTTGAGCTCGAGCCATTCCGTTGGAAATGCGCCATTTTATGACATAAACACACGAAGAAACAAACCCGATAGGTAAGAAGATATAAATCTTATTTTATTACCATATCACCTGTGGGACTGAGGCACGTTATAAGTGCCTAAGAAGGTTCAATAAAAATAAGTGTTCAAAAAGAATAAAGTTTTTAACAACATAATACAGTCAGAAACCGACTGCTGACTATCAGAAACACATTTTCGAGTTATTCTTCTTTTTGGCGCGTTAGGGAAAAATGATAAGAGTAAATTTTTACGATGCGCACGCACACCGTCACGAAAAACCAACACCCTTTTTTTTATTAACGTTGGGAAATCCTTTATGGATACGCCACCCTCCCGGGGGAGAGAGTGGGTTATGTTCGACTCCCACGGACTAAAACCCCATGGTGTACCGTCCGCCGCATTTGCCGCAGGGGCAGCCAGGGATGGAGCCTGAAAGCCGTTACGAAAAACCAACACCCTGAAGTTATAATGATACCCGCGCACACTGTCACGAAAAACCGACACCCTGAAATTAGCTATAGCCAACATTTTATTTTTTTGTATTTATTGTTTGTATTTCTTTGTATTAAAACTTCCAATGTATTAAATACCTAAGTTAGTATCGTTTTTTGTACATAAGGCGAAATATAAAAATGTTAAGCCAAAGAATTAATATGGCCGATTTTACCCACATTTATGATAATGTAGACTTTTTAAAATAAATAATAATTTTTAAACATTTTTGTAATAAATTTATAAGTAATTTTTAATACGAATATTTTATATTATTGTGCAGTTCAACATATCATGTGCATGACAGAATCTATTTCGTCTGTCATATCAAGCAATTATATATTCGTAACATAAATGATTATCGAATATTTTATGTAAATTACTGCAATATTTAAATAGATTTATTAACTCTATATTTAAGGAGATTACTTGAATGAATTACAGAAACGCGTAATAAAGCACGTAAATTATATAACTAACCATTTATAGCTAAACATTTAAAAATATAATCTAGTTGCAATTAATATTTGCTACTTTTTTTTCTCGAATTAACTACGCTATTGACCTACCAAGGTCTTAACAGCTTCACCGGACTACTATATACAATACTATATTTGCTACTGGATAGTCCTATTACACTACAACCAAAGATATGTACAATCCATTCATATGAAAATGCTATCTATATAAAGACTAAATGGTTTACTTGTATTCAACATTTGTTTAAATATGTTTTTGAAACAAAACAAATATTTTATATAGGCAATGTATTTTGCAACAAAGAAAAGCCTCTCGGTACAACAGGGAAATAGCGTGGCACTTTTACGAGTGGTCATTATCTAAAGATAGACTAACAGCAAATCCTCCTATTTTATGGCAGCCATAAAAATATTTTACGCAGTAATTTTTGCATAAGACTTGCCTATACAAACGATGTAAGGAGGTAATTAACATAATTTTATATCAAAATGTTTAGGTACTGTATAGTTAAACCACAATTTAAAAAAAAACACGTTGAACGCTATATAAACTCGTTCGCAAAAACAGCGAGCACCTAAACAAATTTACGTTCTAAAGTCGATTTCACTGAATTAAATTAAATACATCGTAAAGTTAATGAAACCTCTTTCTTGTATTATTTATTAAAGTAGAGAAAAACATATGAAAGTGACCTTTTGTTCAGAAGGTTTATTAATAACTAGTGGGCGCCCAGTGGTCGACATTCGACCATAGTTTATTGATATTTTGAAGTTTGAACTTAATTAAGGGTTTTTTTTGTCAAAGGGTATATACTTCTATAATCAAAGGTTTTCATCATGATATCTCAGTTGATATTTACCATGATCTTCAATTATATAAACACAAAGAAACTATGTGTAAATGAAAATTGAAATTAATTTTGAAATTAATTATAACTTTGAAACAAAAACAGGTGGTAAAGCTCTTAAATTCTAAGTAAATATAACTTTACGAAGATAAAGAAATGTATCACAACTCATGACACAATTTTCAATTAATTTTACACAACACCAAGTGTGCGTGGTATTTCTCTGTGTTATTGAATTAAATGTAATCTGTTCCTTATGACAAATAGTGATATGCTCAGTGTCATCTTCTGGAAAAGTAATTGATATACAGTACAATCAAATGGTGAATCCAAAACGAAGATGTTTTTAATAATGTCATTAACTTTTGAAAATAAATCCATTTTTCTTGCTATATCAGGTTGAACTGTCACATAAGAATTTTGACACCCAATAAAACCAAGGAGAATTAATTAATAATTATTGCAGTTGTTCCATAAATATACTAAAGATAAACTGTTTATCAATAAATATCAATGTATATATATATTATGAATTTACATATTACATTATTATAAAATTAACCTACAATTTGACCAATTGATTTCAAAGGGCATATAAGGCATGCAACGTCTTTCATGTTAAATATATTGTATTATTGTAAAATTAACCTGTAATTTGACCAGTTAAATTTAAGGAACATGTAAGGTATGAATCGAAGGCGTGTTATAAATATTATAATTATAGTTATACGTTGTTTAAAGATTGTTGAATGTAGGATGAAAAAGGGTAATTGGAACGTAAGAGTTAAATAATATATATAGTCGAGCATAGCTACCTCCTTCGCAACCTTTTTTGAAATTTGTTATTGACGTCTGTCAAAATGTCTTTTTTATTTACTTGTGTGTATATAATGTGTAAAATTCAAGCAGTAGTGTGAGTAGTGCATATTTTAATTAATTTAATGTACTTCTAATGCATTTTATATAAAATAAACAGCTTTCTGCACTTCTACGCCATATAAACTTTAACTATGCCAAATTTCAAGTTCACCCGTTCATGGGAAATCGGTAAAAAGGGGTACAAAGATTTTGCTTCACGTACTAATATATAGATACAACAATATTTACAAATAAAAATGCAATTTATCCGTCACCTCACTATTCCTGCCCAAATCCATCATTGTATAATTGTATCTTCAAGCTTAGTCGTTATTAAGAGCCTGGAACATATTTTCGTAATAAGAAGAGTTGCATTAAGCAGAATATACTCATCTATTATGTGATAATGAAAACGAAATGAAGAAAAAATTAAATGTCACCAACCGTACCCACGTTCGATGCACGTGGTGATTTCAGTATGACCACGCTGTTTTCACTTCTCAGAATCGGATTTGTATGGAAAATCCTCGCCTATTTTTGGTTATCGGTCCGCTTTGTATTTGTATGTCACTTTAAGTAATTTTTTTTTGACAAGTTTGATAACAAAACATAGTGGACGACAATTACTTTTGACATTTCAAACTGACAACTTTCATTTGTTTTCATCCACTTTACCTTTCTGTTACGTAAAAGTGCTCCCTTAATTTTTTTGCCTCCCACAAACAATTCTGTCTATTTGCGGACCTACTTATAAACATTGACTCCTACATACACTTGGATTTAGATTTGCCTTTCGATGAATGTATTCAATACAAATAATATTGATCAAAAGCTTGTATACGATTTACACAGTACAGCTTTATGCATACATACATAACTATATATGTACATCTAAAACCAACAGATATTAGTTCGGGACTCGCATTATAGAGGCGCTGATTGAAAAGAACGAGTGTGACCTCTATTTATATACAGTACTCTGTGAGTATGACTGATTAGCTAAAGTTTGAAATAATATTGTTGCGTACACTAAATTATGCATAATTTAGTCCATCGTGACTATATCAATCAGCACTGATCAAGACTTATAATTCAGAAGTTCATTTAATTCGTCATTCATTTAGTCCATTTCATCTATTAAGATTTAATTCGGTTTAATATTTAAAAATACATGATAATCATATCAACCTTCTCAGCATGAATTATAAAAAAACGACGTTTTCTATTTATATAAAAAATAATGACTTTGTGATTTTATATTTAGTTCTAAATATTTGCTTTTATTTTTTAAGCTTTACAAAGTGAAAGTAAAGATGTTATTTAGTCTTCCAGTAAGGAAATTAGGCCTCTTGTTTTATGCTACAATTTAGGTAAACAATTTTATACAGGAACTAGCCCCTGTCCGCGACTTCGTTCGCGTGGAATAGATACACTAACACGCAGAATTTCTCAAAAGGAAAAAACATCCCGATTTTTAAACATTTTTCATTTGTGCTCCGCTCCTATTGATATTAGCGTGATGATATATAGCCTATAACCATTCTCGATGAATGAGCTATATAACATTGAAAGAATTATTGAAATCGGACCAGTAGTTCCTGAGATTACCCCCTACAACGCCCGCGCCACAACATCACAACGTCACAAACTCACAAACTTTACTTCTTTATAAATATTAGTATAGATAATGACTTTGTGATTTTATATTTAGTTCTAAATATTGGCTGTTTTTTTAAGCTTTACAAAGTGAAAGTAAAAATTTTATTTAGTCTTTCAGTAAGGAAATTAAGCCTCTTGTTAACCGACTTCAAAAAAAGGAGGAGGTTATCAATTCCACTGTATGTTTTTTTTTTTTTTTTTTTATGTTTGTTACCTCATAACTTTGGACTGGCCGAACCGATTTTGATGATTCTTTTTTTATTTGAAAGCTAGTGCTTCCCGTGTGGTCCCATTTCTTTTTGGTCCAGTTCTGTCAACGGCATCCAGTGCAAAACCGTATAAGTGTTAAATTTGCATTTAGTGTGTATACGACAAATGACGAATAACTCAATATCATGCCAACCGATTTCGATGATTGCTTTTTTATTGTAAAGGATGTTCTTCAAGGGTAGTTTGATGAGAGTTTGGTTAGGTTCTGATTATGGGATCCGTGACAAAGTAACACAACTTTCAAGAAACAAGCCTACTCCTTTCTTAAGGGCCGGCAACGCATCTGTGATTCCTCTCGTGTTGCAGGTATCCATGGGCGACGGTGATCACTTACCATCAGGTGACCCGCATGTTTAAAAAAAAAATTATGTACACTAAAAATGGAAAAATAAAGTAAATTTTCAAAAAAAGTATTAACCGACTTCAATATTGATCAGAGGTATAAAAATAAGGCACTAAAAACCGGAAAATAAATAGTTTATCAAATTAACCAAATTTAATGAAACATATGAATATGTGTGCTACCTAGAGATGTATTGGAAGTCGGTGCCAACCGAAAATCATATCATCTACATCTAGGTACAAAGGCACCGACTTCCAATGCATCTCTTGGTAGCACACATATTCATATGTTTCATTAAATTTGGTTAATTTGATAAACTATTTATTTTCCAGTTTTTAGTGCCTTATTTTTATGCCTCTGATTAATATTGAAGTCGGTTAATACTTTTTTTTGAAAATTTACTTTATTTTATGTTACAATTTAGGTAAACAATTTTATGCAGATATAAATGTAATATTCAATGTTCTTCATAAAACACACACTTAATTAAACTATATACCGATATAATATATAAAATATCTGTAAAAATGTACGTATAACTTTCTAAATACTTCTCTGGGTAATCAGCCATAACTCCGACCATGCCAAACGTCATTTCCAAGCGTGGCTTTGTCTTTACTCTAATGTTCTGTTTAAATGTGAACATTGAGACATTAGTTGTGGAGCTACGATTTGTTGCTGAAGTTTATATGTAAACAAAATAGCTTTACCTACTACTTAGTATATTACCTCTAATAAGGTAAAATTTATGTCATTACGTATAAGAAATTTTTAAGTTATGCAAGAAGCGTTTTTTATGTTTTTTTTTTTTCAAATTTGTTGGTTTCGCTCAGAAATCATAACGAATTGACAATACAAAGGGAGAGAGAAGTGATCGCAATTTGATACGATTCACTACTCAATACCTTGACGTGTTGCATGAGCATAATAGTCAATAAAAGTCACTAAGATTTGTCAGTGATGATGTACATATAAGTCAGAGAGTCGTGGTTATTTCAAAATGAGTAGTCGCAGTAATATCAAAGTCTGTTAAATGTCCTAAGATTAGTAATCACATGCTTCACAACACGCGAAAAAGCCCGTAATAGTGATTCGCTTCTACGGGTTACGTTTCGGGATCAGCCTGTGCATATCCAGCTTATTACAGGCCGGCATGATAGTGGCCACCGGCGATGGACAGTGTATCATACATACATCATACAACATAGTGTACATACAATACGTTGTCAAGATAATAAAAAAACGCAAATGAAGCCGCAGGTATCAGCTAGTTTTATAATAAGTTAATAATTATATGTTAACTTTTGGGAAAAAAATTCGTAGCTAATTTCTGGGCACACTTATTTGAACCGAACAAAGGAAAAGTTTTTAAATAGAGATCGTTTCTATTGAAAAGGATAAGAATTCACGATAAACTGTCGACTTATTTAATTAAAATTGAAATAGATTTGACGATTTAAAGGGAAGATAATGGAAAACTTTTAATAAAGTGGCGCATACCAATTCAAGTCATTGAGATCTTATACATTTCCATTTCAAAGGTTAGTTTCTGTCTTTTGTTATCCTGTTCGCTTTTCTTGAATGTAAACTTGACATATTTACCATGTGTAATTAATTATTTTGGTACAAGTAACTTTATTTATGATATAAATTTTATCATTCTAATATGTGGTAGAATCACTCTGAAACTATAACTGGTTTCAGCGTGAATAGGTCGGCTCGCCCGAGGTAGTACCACCCTCTAATAGAAAACCGACGTGAAGTAACAGTGCTTGCATTGTTCCGTTTCGGTCGGTCAGTGAGAGCGCCGGAGGCCCATCTCCCTCCTCACCCATCTCTTGGGTCTGGTCATCCATCGACTGGCAACGCACTTACGACTCCCTTGGTGTTGCTAGTGTCTATGGACGGCGGTAATCGCTTAACATTAAGTGACCCGCCTTTTCGTTTGTCTCCTGTATGATATTAAAAAAAATTAGAATAATGTAATTAGATTTAGAATTTTATTAAGGCATATTAATATTTCACACGTTATCAAAATATTTCAATGCTATTATGACATGGTATAGTTTTATACTGAGTTAGCAACATCAAATATATAAAGTAATTATAAACATATATAAAACAATATTGAATAGAATAATAATATCCTGTTTTTTTTTTGTAGCACGGAATAATGACTCAGTAGTACTGTGTTACATGGTAACTACGGTACAATCCAATAACAACGGTGATTAATGAGGGGTCTACAATCCACGGGATGTTATGGTATGTTATGCCGGTTTGCAAATTTCTCAGCAGGCCCATACATATGGGACGAAGGTTTCAAAAAAAAAAAATGTTTACAAAAAAAATTAAACCGACTTCGATATCAAAAACTTATAAAGCACTGACAAGTGAAAAATAAACATATTATTAAATTAACCAAATTAAATTAAATATATGAATATTTTCACTACCTGATTTTCACGACCAGATATATTAGAAGTCGATGCCAACCGAAAATCATATCATTTACATAGGTACAAAGTTTAAGTCCACTCTCAAGTCTCGTGATGTATATTTGTATAATCTATATCTATACTTAATATTATAAAGCTGAAGAGTTTGTTTGGTTGAACGCGCTAATCTCAAGAACTGCCGGTCCGACTAGAAAGTTTCTTTTCGTGTTAGATAGCTCATTTATCGAGGATGGCTATAGGCTACATATCATCACGTTAAAACCAATAGGAGCGGAGCACTAATCAAGAATGTCTCAAAATCGGGCTATTTTGAGGGCTTCCGCTGCGTGTTACTGTCAGTATTATATGCGTTGCCACGGTAACATGATAACATTCTCTCGCAAATATTTTCCGAGTTTACTTTGTGTTCATATTCAAAAAGTTTATTCTACGTTAGTTTTGTTTCCTTTTTTTGATTATACGTGGTATGTTTATATCGCAAACATTTGCAAAGTTTATTTTGTATTGTTATTCAAAATGTTTAGTAGTAATTCATTTCATAAGACAGGCGAAGGAATTAATCCATACTGCCAACTCTGACGTTTTTTTTAAACTATATTTTTGGCAATCAATCTTTCCGATTATTACGGCCATTGTCACGTGGTCAATAATATCACAAGCGTCGTGCGAACATTTCAATATTAAGCATGGTGTGAATCAATCAATATTCTAACAAGTTGGTGGATCCCTTGCTAGAACCTTCAAAGGAGTTTTTGTGGCATCTCAGAATGTCATTCTCCGTGGTATTATTTCAAAATAAATACTTTTTGGTGAATACATACATATATCTGTGGTGCTACAAATATCAACATTTTTTAATGCTGTCGATATGTCTGTTTATTTGTTCCGGGTAATTTCTGAAATGGCTGGATCTTTTTTTTTCTCGAAATGACTACGCTATTGACCCAGCAAGGTCTTAACAGCTTCACCGGACTACTAAGGCGAGCTCTTAGGGCACTCAACCGATTTTATTCGACAAATAGCTCAAGGGTTGTTGCCTTATATCAATCACCTCGGCTTGGGTTGTTGTAATTTGGTTAATTTAATAATATATTTATTTTTCACGTTTCAATTGCTTTATAAGTTTTTGATATCAAAGTCGGTTTAATTTTTTTTTTGTGAATAAATTTTATTTTTCCATTTTTAGTGTATATAAATATATTTTATTTGATTTTAATTAATTATAAAATAAGTAAGGTTTAGTGGTTTTAAGAATCTTAATCTATTAATCCTTCCGCAACGCTTACGCTCTTACTTTGATCATAGCTGCGGTCTTTTTGATAACAGTTGTATTTTAAGTGAAGTGGACAACAAATAAAGGTGAAGATCTGAAATTCGTTCATAGTGATGGTAATTAGACTTCTATTAGCTAGGGTAGATAGACTACCTATATATAAGCGACTACCTGTATACCTGTAATGTTTATAATAATACCGAGAGGTCTGAACAATAACCAAAAGAATAAAGAAAAATATAAAGTGGCTTACCACCATACTTCTAGATATTTTTCGAGTACATGGCTTTGATTTAATTTGATACAGAAGTAATTGTTCTTCAGAAGTTCATAACTTGACAAATAAACATGATATTACACCGTACTAAATCGAACTGGTCAAATCAGATTGATTGTGAACGAATTTCAGAACCTCATCTTTCCTAATGTACGCTTCACGGGAATTGCCTCAACAGTCATAACCCCACATGTAATTCCTCGTCAAAACGAGTCATATGTATCCAAACACAAGATAGCTGCTGTAAGCCGTTGAGGAGTTCGTTTCCAATTTCTCCATTTTCATGATCAAATCAGGATTGATTAAATGATATTCTTATCACTACAACAGGTTGTTCCAAGTTTTCATTAAAATTAGCTTATAGAGAAGTTCATTTATATATCCCTTCATTTTCAACCCTTATGGTTGGATTTTTAACCATTCCTAGGTATCGGTGATTCAAATAAAATTGTTGAAATCGGTTTCAAGTACACGAAAATACGTAGACACGAACTGGGTGAAAATCAAATAAAGGATATTTCACCCTCTTAGGGGTTGAATATTTTATTCAAATTTATATGTGACCACCTCTGAGTGTAGCCGAATTAAACAAAATAGTCATTAAAATCGGTTAACAATTGATGGAGATATAGATTAACATACATAAAAGAAAACATACACGGTTGTATAGAACCTCCTCCTTTTTCGAAGTCGGTTAAAAATAGTCCTTAATTTTGTAATATGTTTTAGTATCACTCAAAATATAGTTTTTTTTTAATATAGATTTATTAAAACTGGTTTGAATTTGATCTTTTAAAAAAATGTTTTACATGGCCTTTGTAGAAAAAAGTAATCAAAAATATTTCAAATGTTTTTTGGAAAGATTTTTGAATTGTAAACTTAATATAGTTTTTAGTTTCAATTTGGAAGCGTCTATTACGCAATACCGAATATAGATTTAGTTCAAGCTAACGAAAATCAAACAAACTATGTTTATGTAGCAATTAAAAGCGGCCTACGAAAGTTTGAACAATACACTTATGATAAAGATATATAACTAGTTAAAAAGTAGGTTATTTTGTTTTTAATATTGTCCAATTCCACTAATTTTATAAATGTGTAAATAACTCATACTTTTGCTGTTGCTTAGATACGGATGAATTGACGGAAGAGACGTCAAAAATAAGCTAACTAGCCAAGTTTTAACAAGGCGCTGTAGAAGCGCTTATAACGTATCTATATTGTTAAAATGTCATTCATAATTATCATATTTTTTGCATATCCGATATAAGATAAAACATAATATCCTCTCATTATAAACACAGAAGAATACGAAGTATAAAGCTAGTATTCAATGAATTATCGTATATATACATTTTACCACACAATTTCGTAATCACGTGTTAAGTTAAGATTTATGATTTTCGCAACCAGGGCTGAACATTGAAAAGAAAACACGCAAGAGGAACCGCGGAAGAAATAACACGTATATCTTTATTTTGTACATTTCACCTCCTGTTTTGTAGTTCTACGCAACGGATGTTAGTTTGTAAATTATCGTACAGAAATTCGACTTCTACTAAGCCTCGTTTTTAGTATATCGTAAGAAACGTTAATGTTTTGTCATTTGAACTATACAAAAAATAGCACAATAAACAAGTATAAAAAGTCTTGCAAACTCTTAAGAACCACAACAAAAACCCCATAAAACCTCGAATTTTCAATTTCAAACACTCAATTTAATATACTAAACAATAGAGAGCATTTTTTAGAGCGTTCAATTTCCTATAAAAATATACATAGTCCATTTTATAAGCCCTATTATTTGTATAGGCACATAAACATTTCATTTAGATAAACGTTTCCATTAGCTGCCAATAATGATTAAATAAAACAAATTTCGGTATTGTGTACGTGAAGGCAACTATGTCATGTTAATTCGCAATATCTGGTATATAATTTGAATTTATCAATACAAAGCAGATTTTTACAGTTTCTGCTATTGCTTTGCTCTTGAAAAATATGTAATAAGGAATCCTCCACCTAAAATTAACTCCCTATTAGCCTCTGATTCTTCTTTGTTAGTTTTTTTTTATACAAATAAATTTTATTTGCAAAAAGGCATTACTATACCATACTCAATATTTTGCGAGCTTTATTTTAATCTCTATATATAAATTTGTTCTGTACGTGTGTATGTCACTAAACTTCTCCTGAACGGCTGGACCGATTTTGATGAAATTTTGTGTACGTGTTCCAGTGGATCCGAGGATGGTTTAGATTAGTTGGATCCGGTAGGTGGCGTTGCGGTGAAACTTTAGATATTTTTTTTATTATTAAGGAAGGACAAACGTCCGCGAGGGCCCGCTAGTATACAATAATATAAGCATATAGGAATATCTAACGTAATATCATTTGGTGTGTAAGGGGTGTCGAATAACATCTTAAGACTTGAGACACCCAAGCTAACCTCACCTGCACGTGGTGCACCCTGCTGATCAACGAACGAGGCAATGGCGAGAGCGGAGTGGTAGGGTTTTATAGTCCGACTGGGTCGCAACCACCATACATATGGCGAAAAAGCCCGTCATAGTGACTCGCTTCTGCGCATCGCGATTCGGGATCAGCCTGTGCATATCCAGTACCGGGCGACTTTCGTCATTATGGCCGGCATGACAGCGGCGACCGGCGATGGATAATTTGTCTCTCGGTGGTTGCCGATGTTTTTGGATTGTACTATGCTTAACATCAGGCTTAGTGCAGTCACTTTGTCGTGCTTCTATAAAAAAATAAATAAATAAATAACTACACGCAAAAGTATGTTTTATATAGAAATTACAAATTAATGAAATTATAACCAGTATTAAATCACAATTTCGTTCGTCCTGTTATCTCTTCTTATAATTACTACAGCGAGGTCGTTTCCACGAAGACCTCATGTTCAAATATAGATTCTATTTGATAAAAAATAAAGTATAAGATCTGTTTGAAATTAAATTTAACGCGTGCGTGACTAAAAAACGCCCATGTCATTTTTGTTATGGGTGTGGGAAAACTGTGACTACTAAGTCTTTTACGTAAAAAAGAATTCTTAAATTTTCACAATTGAGTTGAACGTACTAGATGTTATTAATAATGTTCCCAGTTATTAATGACTTCGTTTCTTATATCCAATAAGTTCCACTTTCATCTTGAACAAAAAATAAGGGAGTTCCAAGCTCGCGGTCAACCTCTGAGTAATTACTGTCGAACTAAATGTTGCAAAAAGTAATGATCACTTAAAGTATTTTTGTTTTTACTTCTAGTTCGTCTACCAATATTTTCTAAGACTTGTTGATATTGTTTAAAGGAGAAGATGTTTTAGAAAATATGATTTTTGTGATTTTTCTTATTATTACAATTAGAATATATAATCATATAAAGTATTTTATTTAGTTTTGTATATATTTCTTTGATATAAATACGAATATTGGATATATAATTACTGCTTAATATCTAAAAATCCTCTATCATTTTGCGTTTTATAACAACCTCGGTGTTATTACAAAAAAGTTAAACACATACTTGTTTTAAAAAGGTTTCGTACTAAATGCACCGCGCTCGCCTGAGGCAAGTTCGCGTTATCCTTTTTTCGCAAGTCTAACCTAACCTAACCAAAGCGAGACAAAAGAACAAGATGGCGAACATTCACCGAGCACGGTGCATTTAAAACATAACCTTTCGTAAAGCAAATATTCAATAGGTATTTAACTTTATTTTAATAACATCGCCTAAGTTTAACTTCAAAACGAGGTCTAAAAGTCGATCCCTATTAATTATTAATACAACTTCTTATTTCAAACTTTCAAGAAACTGTATAAGTTTTGTTACTAGAGATTAGAGATAGGATTTTAAAAATAATCTGTCTATGGAGGTTTGATGTATCTGTTCACTTTGGGAAAAGGTGATCAAAATAATTTAGGAATGCCTGATTTGTAAAATATGTAATAAACACAAAATGATTTAGTTACCAAAAAATTCAAAACAATGTAAAAAATTTATTCTCGTTTGAAATTTCATATTAACAACAGTGTGAATGACAATATTTAAATTTTAGAATTTGTTTATTGAAATTAGTGTGGTTTTAATATCTCTTGATACTCGGAGCAATAACTATACACATCTTATAAAGTCTAGTAATCAATTAAACGTATGATGAGGTGCAAAATCTCGATATTACAAATACATAGGCCTCTATATGCGTGTCGCTAGTCTGATGCAAAGCCGCGTAAGCGCGATATGGCCGGTTATGCTTACGTAGCTTGTCATGACGCGAAATTATAAATTTATGCCAAAAATATCACTCGCTGCACCTAAAAACTTTTTAATAGGAGAAAACTAGAGATGTAAGTTTTAAACTAATTTGGTTATGAATGTCTAATGTACTAGTTTACTTTGGAAGATGAGTCTATTGTCCGAAACAGTTTAGAAGTTCCTGATTTATAAAAAAACTGGTCTCTACCCACGACTTCGTTCGCATGGAATAGATACTTTGGGGTAACGCACGCAACGGAAGCTCTCAAGAGGATTTTTTTTAACATTCTCTATTGGTGTTCCGCTCCTATTGGTCTTAGCGTGATGATAAATAGCCTATAACTACCCTCGATAAATAAGCTATATAACATTGAAAGAATTTTTCAAATCGGACCAGTAGTTCCTGAGATTACCCTCTACAACGTCACCAACTCACAAACGTTACCTCTTTATAATATTAGTATAGATGAAATAAAGAAAAAGATGATTTAGTTAAAAAAAAGTATTTTTCAATAAACCATATCATATAAATAATCATACAATCGTATAATAATTTGAAGTACAAATATACTCTACAGGATATT
The DNA here is from genome assembly GCA_014332785.1 of Antheraea mylitta. Taxonomy (NCBI): domain Eukaryota; kingdom Metazoa; phylum Arthropoda; class Insecta; order Lepidoptera; family Saturniidae; genus Antheraea; species Antheraea mylitta. The sequence goes on from JACEII010000012.1 coordinate 9,691,648, forward strand.
AATTCGGTATTGTTAGGTGATAGTAATTTATACTCTGACAAGCTTATTGGCTTTGTGATTGACGTCTAAACGCCTTGTCATCATCTGCTTTCATAGCTGTCATTAAAATAATTTGACACGTATATTGACTCTACGCTCGGCAGATTATTGCAACGTCTTAATATCTGAATATCAAAGTTTACCAAAGCTGACGTAATAGACAAGTTTAGAATTTGAATATTTCAATATAGTATCAGTACGGTTCAACTTCCCGAAGTTTATGATCTTATTATGCGTCTATTATATGTGTATATTCTGTATATTATATGTGTATCCATACATATGATATGAATGTAAATCTAACGTATCGATTTTCGTGAGAAAATGATTGCAGATATAGGAATGAGTAATAAAATACATTCCAATAATTTTTAGAAATGTTTGTCTGTCTGCTTGTTTGTATGAGCATGCATCACTGCTAAAATACTGGGTTTACAATAAAACCACATCATGGAATTTATAAAGCATATCTTCGAAAATAACTTAGTTTTTGATTCATTAAAATTGGTCAACTCTATCAAAAGTTAAAGTAATTTGAATGACGACGCAACGTAAGTACGTAAGTAATTAAAACATTCAGACTTTATTAATCATTGTTTTTACATGATTCTACGCGGGTGAAGTTGCGGGCACAGTTAGTATTCTTTATAGTCATAACGGGTTCAACTACTATTATGCAATTTTGAAATAGTTTGTATTACTATACCAATATTAAAGAGTGAATTATTCAAACCAAAACTTAGTTCAATAAAAAACATAGTAATATTTACTTCTACAAGAAATGTATTCTACTCAAACGGAATATACCAAATATTCACAATACGAAACTAACAATAATCGACTTAGATTTTACTTTACGTAGATCATTTTGTATGTTTTAACTTTTCCCTCGTGTTTTAGTGGGAAATTAAATAGAGAATTGAAGAAAAATATATAACTTTTCACTTTAATATTCCTTTTATTATTAATTGGTACCATGTCAGAACTAGATTTTTGTAATAAATAATTTAAATTAATTAAAAAGGTATATCGAAAATTGGTTGTATATTCAGATATATAAGTAAGTCTTACGAGGAATGTCACTGTAAAACATATATTTCATCGCAAAAGAAGTAAAATAAAGCCCTTTGTTGTTTCCACTGCGCTTATCAACAAACGTTCGAGATAAAAGTTGTTCAGTTAAATGATCCTTGTTCAACGATATATCGTAAATACAAGTTGCTACAGAAGACATTTCTTTTTGTTTTGCAAAACTTGTTTTTATTCGCTTTTTTTGTAGTTACTGTGACGCAAATTTAGTTTTTTTTTCTTAATTATGTTTCTGGCATGTTTTAAAAAGCATCACTTATATATGTAACCTACGTATTTTCTTCTTTTTTTAAAAATATATCTAAATGAAAGGCTATATCAAGAATGACTGTGTGAATGTTCTTCAGGTTCCCTTAATGAAGGTTCAGGTTGTTCCCATGATAATTAAATTGCCTTATGAATATTGCAATGGAGAAAAGTAACCTCATTACGTTACGCTTCATAAATTTCATTTGACTAATTTTCATACTTGTTTCGAGATAGTGATTTAAGAGCGAATCTCATACTTTGTTACACAAGATTTCAAATTTGGTTGAAAGTTTTTTTTTTATGTTTCAATATCGATTGTTTTACGAGATCAACTTTAGAGTACGTATTTTCAATGTAAGGAATTTCAGGGAGAAACTAGAACAATATGTTTTATTTTTTGTTGTAATTAATGTTAACTATAAATAATACCTTTACCTTGTATATATTATTGACTATTGATTCATAATACTTGATAAGAAAATTAATAAATTACTTTATATCTTGTCTTTTTTAGTTCTCGTTGATCTTTCAAAAAGTCTATCGTATTGAGTAGTTCCGGGCGTAGTTCGGTGAAGCTGTTAAGACCTTGTTAGGTCAATAGCGTAGTCAGTTCGAAAAAAAAACTATCGTATTGATATTTCCTAGCATATAAAAAAAAATGTACTATGTATAGATTTTCTTTAAAAGTTACATTGTTATTTGTTGTGAATAATGTTAATATACAATTTAGTGTATAGATTAAGTTACATTAGCTAATTGGTTGGCACAAGTCACAGGATCAAATCATTCTCAGAATTATAAAACAGTATGATTTAACATTCGTATTACGTCGTAACAGACGTATAACGTTGAAAGCATAAAGAAAAAAATACCAAATATTTAAAGCTTAGCTAGCAATGTGGTACAATCGATGGAGTTAAAATGACTGTCTATGATTTTACACCCAATTGCCCTAGTAAATATTTCAGAGTCCAACTTCACATCGAATTATATTATTTTAATAACAAAATTAAGAGTTTTCTTCTACATAATATTTCAAATAAAAAGCTATAAAGAGCAGAAACACATATGCATTAATGTAAAATATTCCCAAGGGGTATGTCAATTCTACATTGAAACAAGCGTAGCCACGAGTAAATATTAGTATTTTATATATTATTCAGAATTAATTGGCTATTTGCGATGCTATTTTGATAAATATAGTATTAATCCTTATCCAATTAAATATTTTTGTAATATTTAATTTATATCAAAACGTTCCTTTTTAACATGTCATTTCAGCACTTATCTTTTTTTTTATATATTTTGTTTTAGTCTGCAGACTCTTGGTCCGCACCTTTCTTTGCTTATATGTAGTTTTTTTTTTTTTTAGTAGTTTTTAGTAGTTTATTAAATATTCACTGTTTAATTATTATTAACTTTTTTTTTGTTTTAATGACGTTATTGTTTTTATAGCGCTTGCATTTCCATTCTTTATGGCCATTTTTAGGTTGTAATCCACAATATCCCGTGCCGGAGCGTCCACGGCCCGACGAATGAACCTACTTATCGCGTCGTCAGTCACGTCGATATAGTAGACACAGGTGTCGGTGTGCCTAGATATTGCCACTATAGCAGGTGAAACGCTAGCACTTATCTTAGAGAATATTACAGATTAAAAATATTGTACAACAGAAAAAATAAGGCGTTTGTATGAACATTCTTACCTAGTAAACCTAAATAACTTTGAATATCAATCTTGTAGCCTTCCTCCATAAATGAGCTATCTAACACTTAAAGTATTTTTCAAATTGGACCAGTAATTCCAGAGATTAGCCCGTTCAAGCTAATAAACTCTTCAGCTTTATAATATTAGTATAGACTCCATGTAAACCTTAGCATGAACTGTAATGTCATTTTTTGGGAATATTTTTCTTCAATGATGCAGAGCAATTTTAGTTTCCCACAGATTTCTGATGAACTTAGTGCTTCTTTATGTGATATTATGGGTCGCGGCTTCTCTCGTGTTTATGTAGAGTTGCAGAATCCCTAGGAAACAGTTTTTTTTTTTCTAAATGAAACGTACATTATACCATTCTTGTGTCTCTGACAACGTGTATGTAACATTTCACGTTGATCGGTCGAGTTGATAAAGCATAAAAGCGTAACAATGCTTCATTGCATTCGCTACTATTAATAAGTAACTAAGAATTATATGCAATAATTGTATGTTATAGCTTCATGTATAATTTTATTAAATCTGATTTCTATAAAGAGAAAATAATTATTGGATGAATATTTGCATACGCACGCTACAGCCGCGGGTCACGCTGATATTGAAAAAGTTTCGGGGAATTTCATATTAAAGTTCGTGAAAATGTTATTATAATGTTGATGAAAAGAAACGCACTGTTTAATTTAATAAACTTAAATTAAATGTCTATATAAAATAAATTATATTCATAGGAATTAAATATAAATGATCAAAAAAAATTTGAATTATGTTTACATTATCCAGTATTTGACGTATAGTGTATTCACGCAGTTCTATTGTACTCTCATTTTGTTGTTGTGAATTTTTTACTTCTAAAATTATATCTGTTTTATTTAGTCTTAGATTTGTGGTTACAGTAGTCATACTTTTTTAGTTTGATTATCCGTGATTATCCGTTATGTGTTTGTGTTATTTTGTTGTGTTTTTTTTTGGTCCTTGATAATTTTTTATTAACATTAGTATGACCGACTGAACGTCCGTTTAGCATCATATAGACTCCCATCGAAAATCAGCACTGCAGTACTACTGTATTGCACATTTATGATGAATGGGTTCACCAATTGTTGGATATTTATTTTTAATTTGTGTCATTTAATTTAATTGTATATTTGTTCCAACAATAAAGTATTTCTTTCTTTCTATTTTTTTAACATATATTTTCCTAAACACATTGGTCGTTTCATAAACTTTTTATAATGTACATATCATAATTTTAAATATGACATTTTCTTTATAAGGTGACGGTAACGCAGCACATACTGCTCTTAATGTCAATGTTGTGTTTGCAGTGAATGCAACTAACGAACGCAGAATGCAAATTTCAATCTAACAGCTAGTCCAGTGAAGCTGTTAAGACCTTGCTAGATCAATGGTGTAGTCAGATCGAAAAAAAAAACAATCTAACAGCTTCCGTATTGAAAATTTCGACTTGAAGAACGAATTACGAGAAAAACTAGCTACTAAGGTAAATAACGATGAATTAAAGGTATGGTATGGCAGGCAATCCATACCAAAACTACAAAAGAAATAACTGCATAGCTTGACGTTAACAAATCCAGAATATTAATTCATTTACAGCAAATCCGTTAAAGGTTTGTGGGGTCCAAGTCTTAGAGTTCTAACGCAAAGGTGTAAATGATCTTCCATTTAGTTGGTAGAAAAGTACAAACAACAAAGATTAATTGGTTTAAAATGAAGATATTTAGTCTAAAACATTTATTCTATAGTTTATTACGAAACGGCAATTCACTACTTTAACGACTGATAATATCTTAGTCCGGTGAAGCTGTTAAGACCTTGCTGGGTCATTAGCGTAGTCAGTTCGAAAAAAAAAAAAGATTGATAATATTAGATATTCTATTTTATAAGTTACACATACAACATGTCATGCAATTCCAGATTATGCTAGTAATTTAAATCCCTAGACTATTACGTATTAAGTCTAGTATTTTCATCGTACTTTATCTGAATTAATTGTAAGGTATCAGTTATTAGTAATTTCACTTTTGCCACAATTTCAAAGCCTACGTCTTTTGTACCTATTTAAGTTACCTTTATAAAACTATATAATTATTATTTATCTCCTAAAGAAATGTATGATATCGAACCTGGATAATACTCTAAAAATTATTCTATCTGCAAATAAATTTCTCTTCAAAATCATTTTAGGTTAGAAAATTTTCTCATACAAAGGACAAGCATACTTGTTGAAGTATAAGAGTAAATCAAAAGTTAAACGCTCTAAATTACTACACATATTATATACTCGAAGTCGGAATCCTATCACATCAAAGCAAAATGCAGGACGTCAAACGTGAACTAGCTCGTATTGATTGCGATCTGATAATGGTGTATTCCGGAGTTTCGGATAATATTGCATGTTAATATAGTATTAACTTTATACTATGGTATATTTATATATAGGTTATATATGGTATGTATATATATATATATACTAGCTGACCCGTGCAACTTCGTTTGCACCAAATTGGTTATCACGCGAAAAAATTGTTTCTTTTTTTTATCGTAGCACGGCAAAATGCCTGCACTATGCCTGATGGTAAGCACAGTACAATCCAAAAACAATAGCGACCACCGAGTGACACACTATCCATCGCTGGTCGCCACTATCATGCCGGCCTACAAAAAACTGGATATGCACAGGCTGATCCCGTAACGCGACGCGCAGAAGCGAATCACTATTACGGATTTTTTCGTCATGTACATGGTGGTTGTGACCCAGTCAGGCTGTAAAGCCCTACCACCCCGCAAATAAAACTGATACCCGATTGCAGCCACAACTACCGTTTCCAATTGTGAATCCAAACTATCCACGGATTCACTTAAACATATACCCAGATTACATGTATTCATTTTTTAAATAAACCTAGTACCCATTCGTAGCGTCATCTACCAGGATCAATTAAAATAAAAACTAACCTACATAAAACTGAATAAACATCTCTACCACTTACTTTATCATAACTATCTTCGACTTGTATTAAAACCTTTTTATACTCCATTGTATTAAAGAAAAATATATGAACACCGTATCGAAGCGTCAAACATCCCGCCGAAAACGTCAAATGTCACTTGCTTGAAACTATTGTCTAAGAGTTATAAACTGTTTCAAAAACGTATTTGAAATATATTTCCAATATATTTTTATAAATAATCTCTGTACCACTCACAACATAGTACCTATCACCTTCAAACCAAGCCAGTTTTATACATCAGGTTCAATCCCTCGGTAAGGATCCCTTGAGTGCGTTGCTTGCGCGATACGGTAACACAAATATACATCACTGCTACAACACTACACGATCACCCCCACACACGTGAAACACATGAAACACTGAATGATGATGAATGAAACATGTTACACATGAAAGTGGAAGGGTTTACTTTTTTCCTTATGGAACTAAAAAACTCTCAATTTTCCGATAATAAATATATGCATGAATTGTTGAGGCGTGTATGCTTGGTATACATATACGTTTCAACAACTCATACATATATGAATACTTAGCTAGATTAGTTAAGATAGGTCGCGATTTTGCATACAACAGGCAACAGCCAAGCCGAGGTGTGCCGTGTACCCTTGAACTGGTTGCCTAAATAAAATCGGCTGAGTGCCTTAAGCGCTCGTCTTAGTAGTCCGGTAACTTATATACGTATATAAGTTATTGAAACATGCATGTGTACCAAGCATGCGTGCCTCAACAACTTTTATATGTATTTTGTGTAGGAAAAAATCCTCTAAACTATGTAGGATAGGATAACGAAAAATAAGGGTAGAACTTTTGTGTCACTGTATCGCGTGAGCAGCGTACTCAAGGGCTCCACGCCCAGGGAACAGATCTAGGCTTGAGCCGTTGCCGAGAAGGGCCTAATTTGGTGTACGGGAGCGAAATGTAGTCCCAGACCACGGCGGCGTGATCTGTGGTTATGCGGGCGTGGGTGAGAACACGCTCTGTTTGAAGAGACAGGCTGATACTGATCGTTCGCTGACGTGATTGAATCAGGAGGGTCGGTAAAAATGTGTCGCGGTCGTCTTCTATACTGCGCAGCGTTGGGTACGGGTTCATCGTTCGCGGCGGATACAACTAACGGGCTGGGATGATTCGCGGCTTTTTCGAAATAACTACCTGTAAGTGATTTTATATACGCTCAGACAGAAAGCATCTCCAGGTCCTGTGGAGATCCTTATTCCGGACGTACCATGGGGCACCGGTGATTTTACGTAGGGCTCAGTTCTGGAGAACCTGCAACTTTTGAATACGATTTTGCGCATGTGCAAAGAACGAACAACTGTACGTCATATTCGGACGGATGCAAGTTTTGTATAAAGTGAGTTTGTCTGGGGGTTATTTTACTCTTATGACAAAGCAAATGATAGAAACGACCTAAGACCATACGGCTTTGTTTCGCACTCTTTCTGTGTGTGAATCGAAATTTAAGTGTTTATCTAAAGTAACACCAAGATATTTCACCTCGCCGGCCCAAGGTATTTCGGCTTTGTATAGCCTGATGGTCGACGACGCATATATTTGAGATGGCGTCAATCCCAAGTCATACGTTTACGTTTATCGTTGTATATGGTGGTCAATAATGTTTAATAAAATGAAATTGGTTTTTTGCTATGAAAAAAAATAATTGATTTGAAATTTATTATTGGAACGAAGTTCCTTACGGCAGGCTTGGAGGAGATAGAGATTTTGCTGCGCGAACGAACTGAAAAAAATGTGATAGTAAAACTGTAACGAAAAGTGCATGGAATAAAACAGTTAAATGAGACGTGCGCAGGCGCGACAGTCGTATACATAAGCGAGTAGTGTATAATATCTTTTTCTTTCTCCTTTTTTGTAATTATTTCTATTTCTATGTAATTTTATGTTGTCAAACAAAAATAAAGAGACATATTTTGTTATTTTAATTGATAATTTGAATTACGATTACATAAAATTGAGCACGATTTTTTTTCCAAATAGTGTCGATTCTACATTAGCCGAAAGAACTTCGTTCCTACCTGGTATCCCACGACACCACATTCTTTTTTTTATTTATAAAATATATCAGCGGGTATATATATGATTGTTTATAAAAAATGTGTCTGAATGTTTAATTGCGTTTAAAAGTTACTGAAAAAAATGTTCCTAAACTTATTATTGATTAATCATAAATCAAAATGCCTATTAAAAATACAACGTTAACCCGCTACCAAGTGTCCTAAATTCTGTCTATTGATATATTGATAATTTCTGTAGGTGGTAGAGCCACGCTGAAGCTATTACTGGTTTCAGCATGAATGGGTCGGCTCGTTCGGGCTAATACTGCCAAAATACTTACAGAAAACCGACGTTAAATAACAGTGCTTGCATTGTAATGTTTCGTTCGGTCAGTGAGAGTGCCGAAGGTTCCCTTACACTCTCCCATACACAGGTTGGAAACGCACTTACAAATCCCCTGGTGTTGCTAGTGTCTATAGACGGTGGTGGTCACTAAACATCACGTGACCCACCTGTTCGTTTGCCTCTTATGATATAAAAAAAAGTATATTGATGTATTAAAGAACCAGGTATTCTAAAATTCTTGTTCTTTTAACGTTGCCGGCTCTTGTACTAAGGTGTCGCAAAAAAGTCTAGTTACGTTAACTGCAAATTTTTGTTTTTCGTTATTCTGGAGAACTCATTGCGTTTTATGGGACAAAGAGTATCCTGGATGTAGTCTTCTAATATTAATTATCACCGTGTCAAATTTCGTTAAAATTGGTTCAGTACTTTCAGAGTAATTCGGGTTTATATTCTAGACTTTAATCCCTTATCCTGGAGAACCCTTTGCGTTTTATGAGACAAAAAGTATATTTGATGTAATCTCGTAATATTAGTTATCACTATGTCAAGTTTCATCAAGATTGGTTCAGTACTTTCAGAGTGATGCGTGTGCATAGGGACAGATAGACAGACAGACAGGCAGACAGACAGACAGACAGACAAAAATTGTAAAAAGATTATTTTTGGCTTCTATATCGATAACATAGTCTACCCTGATTAAAATTTTCAAAAAATATTTAATGTACAGATTTCGACTTGTTACAGTTTTATTATAGTATGTATGTATGTATATAAATATATAGGTATGTAGAAGTTTCCTGAAAAGTATACACGTTAATTATTGATATTCTTCAACAAATTAACCATTTCTTTTATAACATTATATCGTCACTGAATACTTTCAACTAATCATATCTGATCTCTATCTTATATTATTAATTAATTTTATTAATAACTAGTTTCTGTCCGCAACTTTGTCCGCGTGGAATAGTTACTTTAGGCTAACGCTAATACGCAGCGGATGCTTTCAGAAGAAAAAAAAACGATTTTAAAACATTCTTCATTGGTGCTCCGCTTCTATTGGTCTTAGCGTAATGATATATAACCTATAGCCTTCTTCGATAAATAAAGCTACCTAACACTGGAAGAATTTTTAAAATCGGACCAATATTCCCTGAGATTAGAAATTCAATCTACTAACCAAACGAACCCTGCAGTTTTATAATATTATTGTAGATTACTATTCTTCTCTCGTACTTAACTCCAGTCGTCATTCAAATTACAATAACTTTTGATAGAGTGGACCGATTTTAATGAAACAAAAAATTGGTTACTCCTGAGACAATGCTCTATGATTTTCTTGCTGAGATTTGATTGTGAACTAAGTATTTTAGAAGTGATGCGTGGTCATACTAACAGACATATTTCTAAAAATAATTGAAATGTATTCTATTACTTATTTTTAGACACCTGCAACAATTTTATTCTGGAAAATCGAAATGTACAGATATGTTACATTTACATTCTTATTATATGTATTTCAATAAGATAGATACATGGATTTATAATCTAGACTTCCGAAAATCGTTTACATACAACATATATATAATCCGTGATTAGTATGTAAAGCATCATATTTCTCAATTTATAATTAGCTCACACGAAGGTAACCTCATTTAGATAACTAAGAAGGATATTAAACAGAAGTCTTACTTGGACTAAGTTTTGCGAAATTCCTAAACTAGGATGCTGGGAGTCGTTGCGGATTGCGTTCAGGGATGCAACCTCTGCAAGACCGCTATAGCGGTCTCATTATTCTGAGATTTAATGAAGACTACGTCAGACTACAATGTAATCTATACTTTATTTTTATGTGTCTAGTCTAGCTTCAATACTTAATTAAAAACATCGTTGACGTCATAGTTTTATTTCTGTCGTGTCACAATTCCGACTGCAATTTACATAATTAATTATTATCTCTTAGTGGTTGTATTCTTTACAAATTGAGTACTTTATGATAAATTCGTAATCGTATAATAATCTTGTGATGCAGTATTGACTGTTCAAGATGGTTGTAATGATGCGGATTCGTCTTCAAAGGACATGCGTTTGAAGATTCTTATGAGAGCAGACCTTAATGACCTCAGTAGAAGCTGATCGTCATTCCATTACCGACACAGAAATAGCTCCAAATATGACGACGATTAGTTTTATTCCACGCACTTCGTTACGCATAGAGAAATATTAAACTATCTCTTAAGGGCGTTTCGGTAAACTGTAATCAAATCTATGAAGGTGAATTAATATTGAAGGTAGGTTGTTTTTGATACTACACATTTATTTAGTAAACACAGCTTATCCCGCTTCGCATACGATCCTCTAATATATATGTTGTCAAAACTGTGATGATTTCAAGTTTACTGTATTAATATTACAGTGCACACAAACATAAAACCTTCATTTTAGACATATCATCTAATACTGATAGATATATTACTTTTTCCCAATACCCGCACTTCAATTAGATCTTTTTTTTTTTTCGAACTGACTACACTATTGACCCGGCAAGGTCTTAACAGCTTCACCGAACTACTAAAGCGAGCACTTAAGGCACTCAGCCGATTTTATTTGACAACTTTCTCAAGGGTGCACGGCACACCTTGGCTTGGGTCGTTGCCTGATACATGCTATTCGCAATCTCTCTGAGCGAACTAAGCTAAGCTAACTATTCATACATATATGAGTTGTTGTACCAATCATACATACCTCAACAACTCTTATATATATTTCGTATCAGATAATTTTCTAAACTATTTCAGTTTGATTAGGGAAAAAATAAATAAAACCCTTCCACTTTAATGTGTAAGCGTGTATGCGTGCACGTGTGTGAAGCTGATATGTGTAATGTTGTTGCAGTGATGTAAAATTTTGTGTCACTGTATCGCGCGAGCAGCGCATTCAAGGGTTCCACGCCGAGGGGAACGGACCTAGGCTTGAGCCACTGCCGAGGGGGGCCTAATCTGGTTTTAATTATCTCATCAATGTCAATCGCCAACGTAACAACCAGTGACATCTATCGGTGTCATACATACATTAACCGGTGATCATTACATCCATGGACCGTACCTATAAGAATGAAAATGTTTTAATCAATGTTCAGCTAAGACTGAATTAACTGAACAAAGCCCAAAACCAAAGGGGTTTGGTCGTTTTGATCATTTAATTAAATAAACAAAAGGGTTGTTTTTAAAATTTCTTTTATAAGACTTTCGTTTAACGGAGCTTAATCAACATTATAACAATGTAAATATAGAACCTTCTTCTTTTTCGAAGTAAAATAGTATTTAACATCAACAATGATTTCATTAGAAAGTAAAACAAAGCACACTGGAGTATATTAAAAAATAAATTTAACCCTTCAACGTTATTTGAACGAGAGACAAAAATTATATAAAACACAATTTATCGTAACAGTTTTACAAATATAATGATTCAAATACAACATTACTGTTCCAGTTACTAAATCTATCCACAGAGGATAAACAACATACTTTGTTAACCCTATCTAAGTAACCACGTTTAATCGTTGTTTTAAAAAATTGTTTAATCTGCAAAACTATATTTTTTTCATTTTTAGCTTTTTTAGAGGTTAGTTATATTATTTACAACATAACCTAATTTATAAAAGTTAAAATATTTTTTTATAAAAAAATTTTTACTAATTGCGCGGAGTATTTTATGAACCTCATTACAAAATTTTAGCAATCTTTAGATTATTTAACAATAAATAAATTTGTTGATTACATTAAGTAATTTTAATATTCATTATTAATTTTAATATTGCTCTTGACATATTCCATCCGAAGAATGTTCAATGACTCCGTATATTAAATAAAATGGCCAAATATTTTTCCTTAGATATCTAAATTTTTTGTCAATTTTTTTCCAAAATTTCACCTATGTAATAAAAATACGAAGAACCCTTTCGATCTTCAATATTACATGATAGAATCATAATATTCGAGGAGACTGACTTTGTAAAGTATTGTACTAAATAAAATACCCTTTTATAATATTTACATCTTTCGTCAAAATATTTCTTTCACTTATTATAAAAAAAAATATATATATATCTGTAAAAATCAATTAACATTATTAGTTATAATTTTATTATCATACTGACTGACCTGGCCACATGTTGCTGTGGCTCAGTTATTATTAAAAAATCAAAATTAAAACGTGGCATAATGTATGATATATCTACAACAGTCGCTCCTACAGTTTTTTAGCAACAAACTAATTTAAAGCGCCATCTAGTTGAGACTGATGAAACTTAGAATTAATAGGAATAATCAACATTGACAATCATTTCATTTGTAATAAAAAGATATTGAGACCACTAATCGAAACATAAATTATCTTATCTCTCAGATTGGACCAAATTAAATATAAATACCAACCCTCATGAAGATTGGTTGAGTAGTTTCGGAGTTCATCGTAGACGAATATCATGACACTGGATTATTATATACTTAGATTATAAATAACAGTGGAGTGAAGCTACAGCCACGTTTAATTCTGAAAACTTCGAATTACTCTCAACGCAGTTAGGTAGGTCTAAAGTAATTTTGAATGTTACTCAGCATGGTATGTCGCTGACATAAGCATTCATAGTTCAGTAGTTCTCAATAATGTTCAATTGTCTTAGGATGGCTAACTTTTTCTCTGCTCTACACCTCACGCCCCATAACAACCCCCGCTCACAGTATTACTTCATTCTCGCCTAGTGTACTATCTAACCTTCATTTTGTATAGACATCGCTCTACTCTGAAGGGTCGCATAACTTTTCTCAATAAATAGGTCTATAAAAATGCACAAAGAATTTTTCAAATCTAATTAATATTTTTGGAGATTCGCTGGAGGAAACAATTTTCTGAAATTTATAAAAGATTCTGTTATAATATAATACAAGGAAATAAAATCCAAAATACAACTTAATTAAAAAATATATTAGGTCTGTTTTATTACCCACATACGTGGGTCGAGTCCGCTTGCTCTTTTATGTCATTTGTGTAAACGGCGAGGACAGGCAGCTTTCATCTCGAACTTACGAAACGTGCTCTGGGTAGTAATAACTGCATGTGTTTTATGTTTTTCTATTATTTCAAAATTCACGACCAGTAACTTCATCTCAAAAGGATCTAACTTTTATTTTATCTGGTAATTCCACTTTCATCCTTTAATTTAGTTTGCTAATGTTTTGATGTGAAACATTTATTGTTGTGTCAGTAATATCGACCCATGTGCAGTCACGGTAAACGGCATGACGCTTTCTTATGCCGTCACATCCAATCGACGCCATAACTCTTAACTTCGTTATGTTTGTGTGCGGGTATATTATACACTTCATTGCTTTTCTGTGTGAGCTGCGAACTACTTCTAACTATAAAATATTTGTTACTGTTAGAAGTGTTAGGAGACGTATTTCCACCAGTGTTGGGAAGAGACTTTCAATGTATGTTAGTGTCTACTATCTCCTTATACTATGTCTGTTTTGTAGTCCCCCATCCCGGACAATATGCTAAGTGACCGAGATGTTGTAAAAGAAAACGTAATATGTATGTATACACATTTATTAGAGCGAGTGACCGATTCAAGTCACTGCGCGAGCGTCACTGCCAACAATTTTACAATATCTTAGATTCGACACAATATTCTATGATACGTTTACAGTTTGTATGTCCGCTTTATATTTTATTATTTTACTCCATAGATTTTTCTATTAGTTTATATCTTTATAAATAAAATGATAAAGATCTATTGTTCTCAACGCATCACTCATAAATACTATATAAATTTCGAACAATTTTTAGGTCCACTTCTTAGACGTTTGGTCCTTATTTAAAGAAAATATTATAACGTTAGCTTCAATCAATATAGGTTTGTTAAAGTTTTAATAAAGAGAGATTTTTGTAAGAACGTAACGTTCAGTTTGTTGAGGATATCACCTAGTGATATATATATGTAATATTAGTTACTATCTAGTGTACTTGTTTACATGAAAATACTTATTAAAGTATTAACTTCAAAGAAAAACAAGTTGTACAGTGCTATATAATGATATATTGAAATACTTCTTTTGCTTTGACAACCAATTCTCTTTACTGAAGGTCATTACTATCATTATGGTGTAGGTAATAAATAATACAAAGCGTTTTCAGTGTTTGAAGAAAATTGTAGCGTACTAGTTAAAACTTCCAGGTTTTTTTTGTAACTTAACAGAATTCATGCTCCATGGTATTATTTCTCATCCATTTAACTTGTGCATAATAATCGAAATATGTATATTACGTACGGCGCTACCAACATTACAAAATAAAAAGATAGTAGAAACTAAAGCATATATTTGAAAAACAGTTTCTTTTTAAATTATACTCAAGATTATATTATCAAGATTTTAAATTATACTCTGCCCGCGACGTTGTTGAAATATTTTTTCAAATCGGACCAGTAGTTCCTGAGATTACTCCCTACAACGTCACAAACTCACAAACTTTACCTCTTTATAATATTACTATATTATATTATATAGTGATATATAGTATAGACATAAACAATTTCTAATATATATAAATGTTATTTAATGTATGCTATGTATTGAAGCTTGTTACATAGTATTTAATATCGTCGTTCAAACTATCAATTCAGTTCAAAATTGTTGATACTAGAGAAGTAACAATAACTTCTCACGTAGTACACAATATACGTTTGTACACACAATCTTCTTTATTATAATACCGTTGATTTTATTTGTAGTTTTTTTTTCTCATTGTCGCTCGTGCCAGTGGCTACTTGAAGTTAAGCTTACTTTATGGTATTTGGCGAACCCTTTTACGGCGTAGAAAAAAATCTAGCCGAATAATTATAAGTTACTAAATAAGTTTCATAAAGTTAAAAACTAGATTAGTATAAAAAATAATCCTCATTTATTGTTCTAATCAAAAAAGCAGTCTTAAATAACTCTCAAACTATTATAACCTTGATTAATATCTATCACTTAACCGGACTACTCTGCTCATCATAAAAATTATAAGTATGAATTACAGAAGGTCGTGCGCCGTCGACGTAAAGAAAATTTAAATGTATAACTTCCTAAATGAAATAAAACCCTAACACTTTCTTCCCGAATTTGTTGAGACAAGCGAAGATCATTTCTTGAATTAGTTTATTTTTAACAGAGGAAGAACAAATAAATTATAAATTAAACTTTTTTTTATATTTATTACAGGCCAAATATGTCAAAGGCCTCCGGAATACGTGAGAAATAGATGTCTCAATATCTCTGTACAAGGCCTAAAGCCTCGCGGAGGCTCAAATAACGTTGGCTGGATGTAGTGAAGGCGGAGATTAAGGAGAATGACCTCACTCAAAAGGATTCCGAAGATCGACACAGTGGAGAAAGTTAAGTAGGAAAGTGGATCCTTGTACCAGCCCGGGAAAACGCTAGAAAGCAGAAGATACTTTATAGGTTTTACGTTGGACCACTATCTCAGCTAATGTTAAATAAGGTTGTGGTCTGCGATGGCAAATATGCTAAACCTTTTTTATTAACATCGAGAAGAATCCTCTTTTGACTGTCAGGCACGGAGGAGCTCTGAGCTGAGTCGACCGCCCGCTGCGTATTAGGACGCAACGGTGACGATGACATTCGGCGACTTCTACCGACTACAAAACTTCACTATGAACCGTACAACGCAAATATGCTAAGTCTAGAGGGGGACCGGCTCTCGAGTGCATTTTTTGGAAAAGACTTAAGTGCTTGCCGATACATTTTTAACTCGAAGATGGTAGCTAGTGTTAGGCGAGTTTAGACAAAGCCTCATTAATATGGTTTAATCAAAATATTTTTGTTCACCGAAACCTCTGGTTCAGTTGCAACAATTCCAACCTATGTTTATTGAATTGACTTATACGCTGTTAGCCTAGCGGTCCATTACAGCATCAGAGTATTTTTTTGGGCAAGCGCTTAAGATACTTATCTGCATAGCAACAAGCTCCAAGTATGCCAAAGAGTACTTACTAGCTTTGTCTTGGGCTATTGCCAATTTCAGCCTACGTTGATTGACGGGGTATTTAGTTGCAAACAACACCTTTGTAAAACAGAGAATGCTTTTCTATTATGATACAAATAATTTGAGATAATTTCGTCGCTTGCGTCCTTGTAAAATCAACTTTAAATCAATCAAGTAAGGTTGAATTTTTAACATCCTAAGTTTATCGTATATCTATAATCACGTATGTATTCGAGACTGTGCGTCTTGAGTTTTGTAAGTCAATGTATCTATAGTTATCAGTACAAGGTTTGTATAAAAGAAAATATCTAAAAAAAATCATGGAAATTGGAAAGGACAATAAAAATATCTTAATATCAAAAAGCGAGTGAATATGTAGGACAGAAGATAGTACGGGAATCTTCAAAAATATTGACATAACTGGCAGATTAGTGTTCAGCTACCATTTTACTTCGTTACATGTTCGTACGATAAAAAAATGATTTGGATCTCATATTTTTCCTTAGTATACTCGTACGAATCCAAAGCTAGTAAAAAATAAATAAAATATTTGAACATGAGTAGTAAATTTTTGTTCGATCTATAGCAGTTAATTCATAGGTCATGATTTGATCTTATTAAAGATAAATTTCTTTTAACCTATTCTTCTTCATAATCAACGTTATAAAAGAAATTTAAATACAAAAAGGATATAATATTTATAATAATGATTCCTATTGTTTAGCAAATGTATAAATTATTTTTCGATACTTAGAATTATTGTCAAGTTGCTAGATTTTCGTAACAATTTAACATAGGTATAATGTATTTAATTTTAAAGGATATTATTAATTTTAATGTCGATATAGGTGCATTCATAAATTTATTTAAGTTTATATTAAAATTCAAAACACAGAACAATTTACATTATTTCAGTAAATTATTAGGTGAATGAAATATTCTATCAGTGAATCTAAAATAAACAATATATTCGCAGCTAAAAGTTATCTTAGAAATAAGACAGAACACTGAAATTGTTACCAATTACACTTGCCAGTATTATTACAGTTCTTGTTTTATAACCTTACTTCGCCTGTCTGGAGTTGCTTTTCAACAAATACTTTTTTAAAATCTACAACTTTCTCTACAATAATGCGTGCATGAAATGCATTGAATACAAAATATGATTATAAATTCGACGATTGGAAAAACTAGTGAACGGTTTTCATGCAGTTTTCAGCATTAGGTAGAGTGATACATGAGGAACTTTTAGGTATAGAATTTGTCATAGATTTTTTTATTATTATCAGAGTGCATTGCATTCCTAATTTTTTATTACTATATCATGGCTATGTTATTAATTGTGTAATTGTACTTATTTAATGATACAAAGAACGTAATTTGAAAAAATCATCGAAAAATGTAGTTTTTTTTTTTATTTGAAAGAATCAAATTATTAAGATTAAAATAAAGGAATATAAAGAAACATGTAAGGAATGAAGACAGCAATGGATCGTGTCGCCGAACAAAGTAGGTCGAGTTTTCTACTGAAACTTTCTTGCTAAAAGTAACGACCTTTGTCGAACAACAGAAATTCCCTGTACTTTTGCAATAAAATTCAAACTTGATAACTCACGGAGTGGTTTTACAAGTGACAAACATGAGGGATATTCAAAAGAGTTTTATATTTAGCCAAGCTTTCTACTACACTATTACAAACAACAATCCTAATATAGACAATCCTAAAAAAGGCAAAATGCAGAACTATGTGTGTAATATTTTCACATCTTATCTACCCAGCTTGTAAATTCTGCATTTTGTCAGGGGTACAGAAAAGGACACTTTTTTGATGGTATATTCATTGGAGTCTAAAAATAACGAAGACCACTAGAGAATCTTTAATTAATATCTTATATTAATAATTTCTACAAGACACTAGAAAAATTTACACAGATCACTAAGGATACAGTAGAACCTCGATAAGTTAAAATCCAAGGGAAACACAAAATATTTTAAGTTATAGAGGTTTTAAGTTATGAAGGGTATATGTTAGGGATAGGTTATAATATAGAGGTAGGTATGTACCCTTGTTCCTATTTTTACTCGAATGCGTCAGAAGGATTCGTTCAATAAAATACAGAAATTTAAATAATCATATTTAATTGTTCACATTGCACATTGCAGGTTTAGTCTTCTTAAAAAAGTCTGTGATTTTCTTTTGTTTTAAACAATTCACAGTTTCTAAATCGATTTGATCTTCAATGACAAATAGAGAGGAGAATACATCATATTTTATGTTGTTACATTGCACTATAAATGATCGTACAGTTGTTAAAACTCTTTTTGCTTCGTTGACTGATACACTTGTAGATGGCGATGATAATTCATAATCATTCACTAAATTACGTAATTCGAATTTCCATTCTTGGCAGACTGATTTGCTTACGCTCGCATTTTCGCCGCACATTTTTTTAAAGGCTAAATCATGTCGTTTCTTAAAATTCTCTAACCAGTTTAGTAGTGGTAGAGCCAAGCTGAAGCTATTATTGTTTTCAGCACGAATGGGTTGGCTCGTTCAGGGAAGCACCACCCTCTCACAGAAAACCGACGTGAAGTAACAGTGCTTGCATTGTTGCGTTTCGTTCGGTCAGTGAGAGAGCCGGAGACCCACCTACCCTTCCCCTCCCCCTCCCTCCCCCCCTTTTCTCCCCCCCCCCCCCCCCCCCGCCATCCTCCCAAACACAGGCTGGCAATGCACTTGTGACTCTCCTGGTGTTGCAAGTGTCTATGGACGGTGGTGATCACCTAACACCAGGTGACCCACCCATCTGTTTGTTTGTCTCCTATGATATTAAAAAAAACCAACCATTGCTGGCTTTAAAATTTTTGATTTTCTGCGAATTAGCGAATTCTTCACCTTTTTCTTTCAGTATGGGACCACTAACACTGATGTTTTTGTTTCGACACTGTTCGAACCACGAAAACAAACATTGTTATAAATTAGGGAATTTAGCGATTTTTCGTCTTTTACATTGAAGACTTTTTCCTGATTCTTGTTTCTTCAAGATTTCAGCTTCTTTTTTAATGATAATTGATAATGTACTCTCATGTATCCCAAACTGAGCCGCAACTTCTTTTCTTTTCAACCCGTTTTTCACTGCTTCAATAGCTTTTAATTTATCAGCGTATGTGAGTGTTTTTAGTTTTCTTTTTGAACTCATTTTAAGCCAGTTTTATCACACGGTAGGTAAAGCGATGTTTCCAGGACAATGATCAAAAACTTATGATTCAAGTAAGCCGTTCTCTTAAGGCTAACTAACATCCGCCGCCGCAAAGCTTTAAAGAATTTCGAAGAAGCAAGCAACGTTAACAATTGAACTATGTAGTGAACACGTGCAAGCAATAAATACGGAAGCCTTTTGTTTTGCACACTCGTTCAAAATGACTCATTGACAAACGACTTGATGTTATAGAGGTTGTGGGAACATTTCTTTAAGTGACTGAGGGCCAATACAGAGATTACTTATTTAAGTTAAAGAGGTTGCGTATTTTAAGTTGTAGAGGTTTTGGGCTCTGATGGGAAGAGAACATATTATTTTTTGAAGTTATAGAGGTTTTTAAGTTACCGAGGTTTGAGTTATCGAGGTTCTACTGTATAAATAAAAATTAAATGCCCAATGTATTTAAGCACATCTTTTAAGAATGGCTGTAGCTATAAAGCTATTTTTTTTTGGTATATGTCAGAATAAGCTTTGTATGAAAATGTTTCAAAATTGTAGAGGAAAGTGAAAAGTTCGGGATAAAAAAATCCATATAAAGTAAGACAAAAAAAAATGTAGAGAAATCTTTAAAAATATTCACAGACTAACGTTTAATAGCCATTTTATTTAAACTTAGTCGTAGTGGAAACAGATGATTGGAACTCATTATTTTCGTTAACAATTCCGGGCGAAGCCGTGTAGTGCAGCTAGTAATTAACAAATACATTTAATTATGTTTTTAATTACTAAAAATATTACTTGATATATCAATATCTACGAATTTAAATTAAAAACAAAAAATATTTTAACACAATTAATCTCTGGTTGTTCCAGTTTTCAAGGAAAGTAAGACGAAAAAAATATCCAAAGTTTTCCTGCACTAAAAAGAAAATGGAGTAAGTACCTCGTTAAAAAGTCTGCTTTTAATAAAGGAGGAGAAAACAGCCAAAACAAAAAGAATGTGGAAGTAAGTATAGTATAAGTAGTATAGATTTAGTTTAGGAAATGTATAATTTTTTTTTTTTCATAAATATAACTGTAATAACCCACGCACATGACAAATATTTGTTGATCTATGCTCTGAATATTTAAATTA
>JACEII010000012.1:9712528-9732650 GCA_014332785.1 Antheraea mylitta
CAGTAACTTCACTATGCCTTATTTATACTAGTGATCGTCCAGTAGCCATTTGATCATAATAAGGACTACAAATTTTTTTTCACGTGTTAAAATGTAGACATTACTATGTGTATTGTGTACTGTATAGTGTATATATTGTAGACGTAAGAAGCGTAGTGAATTACTAATAGAAATAAAAGATTCTCTACTTTTTTTTAATTAAAGATCGTTATAAGTTGCTAAAGTGAAAATAATAAAAAAGATCGTTTGAAAAATAGAGGAGAAAAAGGTAGTATATTGATTTATCTTAGCCCATTATTTTTTTTGTAATATGATTATTCATTCGTGAGATAATATAGATATACGAAGACAGTGCTTGAACTATGAGGAATTTTAAAATGAAGTAATTAATCGTTACCATGAATAAAATGATTTATTTTCATATAATTGTAACTATCTTTTATAGTACGTCTATTTTTATAATATTTTTAATTATTTAATTCATTTGGAAATAAAAATGAATTGCTTCAACTGCAATGATGTTAAGAATACCTTTTTTTTATCGTGGGGAAATCCCTTATAGATACCCACCCTCCGGGGGGAGAGAGTGGGTTATGTCCGACTCGCACGGACTAAAACCCCACGGTATACGTCTTCCGCTATAGTTGGGCCGGCACGAAATCTCTATAGACTTCATCGTGCCGCCCCAGCGGTTGGCCCAGCAGCAGAAGTGCCGCCGCCGGGCGTCGTCTTGTAAGGAGACAGCCGGGTACACACCGGCCGCCTCCTCCGTCCGCTGGACCCGTGCAATGGGAAGATGGGGCCCCCGACCCATCTTCCCTGGTCCGGTTAAGCTGTTAAGAATACCTACTATATCAACTCTCATATGTCAATTTACTATTAGTAGTCCATATTCAGCACCTTATGATATCATTTTGATCTTGAAGAATACTTGATGCTCACATTTTGCTTGTATTATATTTACATTTTCTCGTCCAATGTTCCTTATATTATATTATAGTACGATAATATACAAATCTTTAAATTAATTATCAATCAAAACACGTTAATTAATGTATGCTTGTTTTGTAAGATCAATAAAAAAGTCCACAACGGTATATATTTATCTCTAAAGTATAACCCACAGTATCCATTTTTATCTTTCTACAAATATAATTATACGGTATTTATCGAACTATTTTATACAATACAGTATTATTCCTTATCCAATTAAATATGTTACATATATTGTACATGTCATGTAGATCAAAACTACCCTTAACAAGATTTCATTAAAATGTATATCTACATTGCACCCGTGCGGAGCTGGTGCGCATCGTTTTTTTTTTTTCGAACTGACTATGCTGTTGACCCAGCAAGATCTTAACAGCTTCACCGGACTACTAAGGAGAGCACTTGCGGCACTCAGCCGATTTCATTTGGGCAACCAGCTCAAGGGTGCGCGGCACACTTCGGCCTGGGCTGTTGTCTGATACATGCAATTCGCGACCTATATAAGCTAACCTAAGCTAAGCTACATATTCATATTTATATAAGTTATTGAAACATATATGTGTACCAAGCATACATACCTCGACAAATCTTATATGTATTTAGTGTAATTAATATTTTTTCTAAATCATTGTATTTCAGTTCGATAAGGTAAAAATAATACGTAATCAGCTGTTTGTGAGAAAGTATATTGGTGTATAGGTAATTTATCATCTATGTACAACAGTGAATATCTGTACTCGTATAATTTAAGTTAATAAAAAATGCTATGCAATAGCTTTACCGCGGCAGTCCCCGAGTGCCCCAATTTTTATTTTCTTTTATTAAATAAATGAGAAATTAATACTTTTCAAAATATTTTTATTATCTTACAATACATGTAGGTTATTCAGGAAAACACTTTGTACACAAATTATACGAGTACAGATATTCACTGTTGTACATAGATAATAAATACCTATACACCAGTATACTTTCTCACAAAAAGCTGATTACGTATTCGTCCGATTTCGGAGCAGCTCGTCTCGATCCGTGTGAGCTTTGTACAGTCGTACCATATATACGTTAACGAGGTTCTGAAGCTCCTTCCTGACCGCATCATAGCTCTATTGGTCTGCATCTTCAATGCGGCCATGTCCCAGGGTCATTTTCCAGCCGTCTGGAAGAGGGCCGTAGTGATAGGGATTCATAAGCCCGGCAAGAAAGCTACGCTTCCCGATAGCTATCGTCCGATCAGTTTGTTAGACACCTTAGGCAAACTTTACGAGCGGCTCCTTCTGAACCGTCTCCAGGTCACGGTTAACGATCAGAGTTTAATTCCACCCGAGCAGTTTGGTTTTCGCGCCAAACACTCTTGTCCGGATCAAGTGCTCCGCCTCACGGAGCACATTCTTTCCAATTTCAATAAAGATCCGCATCCGGAGCCGGATCCGCCCGTGAGAAACACTAATCCGAAACGTACAATAGCCGTATTCTTCGACGTCGCCAAGGCCTTCGATAAGGTCTGGCACGAAGGGCTCATATTCAAGTTAAACCAAGCCGGCATACCCGATAGGTTAGTTCGCATCCTCCGCGATTATCTAGCCGATAGAACCTTCCGGTTTAGAGTAGACGGCGAATTCTCATCGCCCCGTCCGATACGATCAGGAGTGCCGCAAGGCTCAATTCTCGCGCCCACCCTCTTCAACCTGTTCATCAGCGACCTACCTAAGCTCCCGGGAGTCGAGGTAGGTTGTTATGCTGATGATACAGTTATCTACGCCTCTGGCTGGCGGCTGAGCGATCTTAGAGACACCATCGAAGAAGCCGTTAGCACACTCGGTGATTGGTTTCTTCGATGGCGAATAGGTATAAATCCCGACAAGAGCGCCGCGATGCTCTTCGATCCTAGACATCAC
Source organism: Antheraea mylitta (assembly GCA_014332785.1). Classification (NCBI taxonomy): domain Eukaryota; kingdom Metazoa; phylum Arthropoda; class Insecta; order Lepidoptera; family Saturniidae; genus Antheraea; species Antheraea mylitta. Next base: position 9,715,417 of record JACEII010000012.1, read on the forward strand.
GAGAACAAGTTAGAGCCCATAAGGCTATACGATTCCGAGATACCTTGGACCACCGAGGTCAAGTATCTCGGCGTCACCCTGGATAGTCATTTAACGTTTGAGCCACACATCAAAAGAGTGCGAAACAAAGCCGCTATGGTCTTGGGTCGCCTCCATTATTTACTTTGTCAGAAGAGCAAACTGTCCCTCAGACATAAGCTCACAATATATAAAGTTTGTATTCGTCCCGTTATGACGTATAGTTGCCCCGTTTTCGCCCACGCGAAGGATCTCGATAGACTTCAGGTTTTGCAGACCCGGGCTCTGCGTAAAATCACCGGTGCCCCTTGGTACGTCCGGAGGGCGGATCTCCACAGGGACCTGGAAATGCCGTCCATCTGGACGTATATAAAATCACTTACTACTAGCTATTTCGAGCGAGCCGCGAATCATCCCAGTCCGTTAGTGGTATCCGCCGCGAATTACGAACCCGTGCCCAACGCTGGGCGTTATAAAAGACGTCCGCGACACATTTTTACCGACCCTCCCGACGATATCACGTCAGCGAACGATCAGTACCAGCCTGTCCCACGTAATATAGCGTGCTCACGCCCACGCCCGCGTAACCACAGATCGCGCCGCCGCGGTTTGGGGGTTAACTTCGCTCCCGCACACTCGATTAGGCCTCCCACGGCAGCGGCTCAAGCCTAGGTTCGATCCCTCGGCAGGGAGCCCTTGAGTGCGTTGCTTGCGCGATACGGTGACACACCCATACATCACTGCTACAACACTACACTATCACCTCCACACACGTGCACGCCTACACGCTACACATCTTTGTGGAAGGGTTATTTTGTGAAAGATTTTTTCCCTTATCGAACTGAAAAAACTCTCCTAATTTTCCGATAAAAATATATGGTGGGGCTGTCGGGGCGGATATGTTGGTACTCATATGCGTCTCGACAGCTCAAACATATATGAATAGTTAGCTAGGTTAGCTAAGATAGGTCGCGATTTTTGCATGCAACGGGTAACGGCCAAGCCGAGGTGTGCCGTGCACCCTTGAGCTAGTTACCATTATAAAATCGGCTGAGTGCCTTAAGCGCTCGCCTTAGTAGTCCGGTGAAGCTGTTAAGACCTTGCTAGGTCAATAGCGTAGTCAGTTCGAGAAAAAAAAAAAAAAAAAAAAGCCGAGCTACATGGTAGGCAGAGTGGGGGGTGTTAGGTTTTTTCGTTACGGAATTTTTGGATTCGGTCTCCACGCTCAAGGCCCGCGATAGAAGCTATGCAATAGCTTAAAAATAAATAGTTAAAATAAATGCTTTAAGTTTATTCTGATCCTTTGTTAAAGAATAGAATAGAAAAACGATATAGATTATAAATTTAAAAAACCAAGATGTTATGAATGCACGTTTGTGACTGCACATTTATTTCTCTGACAAAGCATTTTAGCTTCACAACTTTCTGCTTCCTGCACTAAGAGCCACATGAGGTAGTTCATTAAAAAGTCTAGCTCCGATAAACATCACACTCGCTGTTGGAAAGTTTACCCGTAAATAAAATAGTACGTTATATCGAAGCTATTTCCACCTAACGTTAGAAATGCACCTTTCGTTTCATTCCTGCCTAACATTTCAATGCAGCCGGTTGATTTTATTATGCAAAACATCTTTATAACTTTAACCTGTTGTTTCGCATAGAATTTATTTATTGGAATGTAATTTATATGCATAAATAACCTAAAACTATATATTAATTGTATGATGTAATTTCCGAAAAGGCTGAACTGATAACAAGAATACAAGATTTTCTTATAATGGTCGGGCTTTTGTGGCTTCGGCTTTCGGTGGCTAGCAACCACCCTCAAGTGAAATCTATTGCCTAGCTATATGGATATGTTAGGGTGGCTATACTTGGTAACCAATCCCGCCAGGTCTAGCGTGTTCTCCGTCATGAACTACTTTGGAATTTAACATAAGATATGTTAAATAAAACCTGTAAAAAATAATATACAACTTTCCACAAAACAACGAAAACATTTTTACGAAGGGAAATCACGAGCATCATGCTTTATATTCTAAATTATATTATAAACTTATAAATTCATTTAATTATGTGAACCAATTAAGGATAGTGGATAATCAATCCTATATCTGATGATTATAAAGATTCCTAAGTATCAATGAGGTTTTAGAATGAATAAATTGTCAGTTACTGGTCAAAAAACAACGGCGACTCAAACGTAAACGCTTGAGAAATGTTTTGTAGTATCAACATGCTATGAAATTTCCCAGAACTATTGATTTCTCGGTTCATAAAATTACAAATATGGCGAAAGCTAACGGGATTAGTAAGCCGGCGTTTATTGTGGAAGTAATCCAGTAGTGAGATATTTAAATACTAGAATTATTACAATTTATATTTACATGTTTTATTTGTGTGTACGGAATACGACTACATTTTATTAAGCTATGTTGCCCTGTAATAGTTATGAAATTGAATAAAATACGCAGAACATTCAAAGGTCATAATATAAATGTAGTACAGTACGTAGTAGTAGTTACGTTTTAAATTGAGTTAAATTCAATTTTATACTTTATTATAAAATGTTCCATTTTTTTTTTATATATTTACAGTTTTTATACACTGAAAATGAAAATAAAATTTTCTTGATATTTTGAATTAGAAATTATGGTCATTAAATTTGTAGAATAATTTCAGAACATGCGTTAAGATAGCTTAATGACAGCCAGTTGAAATAATAAATTGTTCAAAGATATTTTAAGAACAGTCTTTTGGAGTTTTATGCATGTATCTCCTTATTTTCCAGATAAGCATAACTACGTATTAAGGTAATTAATCAGATTTTGTTTATTTCACATTTATACGGGTGTCTCGTATCTTTCATTATTAGTAAAATTTTATTTAAAAATAGTCTCCAGTAATATGATATTAGAAATTATTACAATTTATTATAAATCAAAAAGTAATTGCGTTTAAATTATACTTTTAGGGGATGTTAGCTTACCGATATTTTAGTAGGAAATTCAAAGAATCGCGGTCAATTATTCGACCTTAAAATTACTTCGAACTCAAACACTTCTTTGGGCACGTTTTATTAAGGTCCCTTACAATGCAAGTTTCGCCCATAAAATACTTATTTATAGCCGACGTGATAAAAGTTTTAACTTATAATTCAGTTCTTGCGTAGTCGTTTACTTTAATTTTGTGTCCAGATCAAAGAATCATCACTAGGACATTGTTGTGTGAGGTAATTGATATCGTGGTAACGTTAAATTTGAGGTCATTATTAAAACTTACTTTCTACCTCGTGAGACGTGAGGAATATTATGTAATAGACTAGAAATTTTACCTTTTGTCAATTCTTGTTCTCGCTACGATATTTAAAATACACCACATGCGTTGAACTGTTGCTCATTTCTATAATAAAAACTAGGGATAGATATTTCTAAAAAGTCATTAAAATTTGATCTCTGATAGCGATAACGTTAAAAACGGCGGATGATATTTCCAGGTACGCTATTTTTAAAACATATTTACAATATCCGAATCGATAAGGTACACAACGTGTGTGTTCTCGAGAATCGATTAGTAACCACGCACCTTATCTGTTACTACAAGTTTGTTTAGAGACTTCTAGTTTTTTTACAATATTTATTAAATGTTCTGAAATAAAACATTTTTATAACTACGCTATTATTCCGTGCAATTTTATTGAATGATTGTTTATATTTTATACTCAAAATGAATTTACTTTAAAAATCTCATAGGGAGACTACATTTTTTTTAACTATAATTGTGTATTCAAATGATGACGTATGAGTTGACGAGTTAGAATGTATATGAGAATAATTTCATTGTATGCCTTATTTTTGTTGCTTTTATTTTTGCGATAACAAAGACCTACTATATCTATACTAATATTATAAAGAGGTAAAAAGTTCGTGAGTTTGTGACGTTGTGATGTTGTGACGTTGTAGGGAGTAATCTCAGAAACTACTGGTCCGATTTGAATAATTCTTTCAGTGTTATATGGATCATTCATCGAGGATGGTTATAGGCTATATATCTATCATCACGCTAAGACCAATAGGAGCAGAGCACAGATGAAAAATGTTTCAAAATCGGGATGTTTTTTCCTTTTGAGAACTGCTGCGTGTTAGTGTTATTGTATCTATCCCACGCGAACGAAGTCGCGGGCAGAGGCTAGTACAATATATACTGCAAACAAAATTATCAAATCTCTTCCACCCCAAGGAATACAATTTTTTATCTCCTAATTTAAACAAGTAACCTTATTTAGTATTATGTATCAGAAGTAAAAAGTAATAGGATATTCAAAATATAAGCTGATATTAATTACAAGGATATGATGATAACAAAATATTACATTGTTTATTTAGTTGGAAACATTAAACAATGGGTAACAAATGAATCTGTTTTGTATGAAAAGAAAAAAAAAAAAGTAGAAACGACCACGACACGAACCTTTGTTCTGTTGATTGAATGGAAAGCGTTTGAGTTAGGAAAATTGTTGTGATTTAGTGAGAAATACTATTGTCGCGTTTTGTACCGGCCACAATGAAACGGGGCAGTGCGTGGAATTCTTTTTTCGATGCCATTATGAATTTGTTTGAAAACTTTTCAGTTATTATACCACATTCCTAAATTAGGAGGGTTGTTTTTACATGCATTCAATCCCTTTGAATAACTGGTAATCTTAAATTGTATTCTGTGTGACATAATTGTATAGTCATTATTTTGTGACAATTGTAATGCATATAAGTATACTTATACCTCATGTTCACGCCCACGCCCGCGTAACCACAGATCATGCCGTCGTGGTCTGGGGGATAATTTTGCTCCCGCACACCAGATTAGGCCCCCCTCGGCAGCGACTCAAACCTAGGTCCGATCCCTCGGCGGGAACCTTTGAGTACGTTGCTAGCGCGATACAGAGAAACACAAAAAAAATGTACATCACTGATACAACACTACACTATCACCTCCACACACGTGCGCGTCACACGCTTACACATGAAAGTGGAAGGGTTATATTTTTTTCCCTTATCGAACTGAATAGTTAGAAAACTTCCGATGAGGCATATACGCCTCACCAATATATGTGTATGAACACATATGAATAGTTAGTTAGCTAGGTTAACTAAGATAGGTCGCGATTTTGTATGCAACAGGCAACAGCCAAGCCGAGGTGTACCGTGAACCCTTGAGCTAGTTGCCAAAAATAAAATCGGCTGAGTGTCTTAAGTGCTTGCCTTAGTAGTCCGGTAAAGCTGTTAAGACCTTGTCAGGTCAATAGAGTAGTCAGTTCGAACAAAATAATGTATTTTATACATTATCATTTGTGTTCTACTAATATATATTTTAGTCATACCAAATCTCGTGGCCCAATACTAATGAAAAGCCAACCAAAGTGAAAAAAGTTTTAGTGGCAGAATGGTAATTTCCCGTGAAATATTGATCTGATAACTACTGGTCTGAGGTTCGTTATGAATTGTTCAGATCTAAAATACGTCAATTTTTTAACAGTGATATAAACTCTGATATTGTAGAAAAATATCATCTGAGCTAATTTCTAGCTTTTCTTTTACATAATTGTTTAAAATCTTATTTTGTTAGAATCTAATTTTATCCTTAAATATAGTTTATCTTTATAACAAGCAATGACGGTTTAGTGAGTAGCATATTTAGATAATTGGTCGGTCGATGTAGGTTTAAATCCTTGTGAATGTGTCAGAGTATTCAATGAAAAAAATGTGATAAAATTATAACATGATGATAGGACTTTTTCTTCTATTAACAAGCCGATATCATTGTGTTCCAGAAGCTGCACTCGAGATCCAGTCCCTCCAGGCTTAGTGTGTCTTATTGGAATTGTGAACCACATCGCTATTTAGTATCAGGTTAGATTATGGTAAAGCTCTAAAATCTATTAATATCACTATAATTATTATATCAGTTTGTCTTTCAACATCTATGTTACTTATGCTATTGCTAAGCAGCACGAGTTACCTCAAGCAGAAGTGGAAACAAAAGAAAAAACAAAGTCTTCTGCCACGATTATTTGTTTGCGTTAAACTCAAAAACTAATAAACAGATTTTCATGCGGTTTTCATCGGTAAATAAAGTAATTTATGAGTAGGATTAAGTATATAATTTGTCAAGGGTTACTTTATTATCACGACGCGACATCGTCCGTCGGGGCCGCTGGTAAAGTATAAAAAATCTATTTAATCTATTTCAAAAATAAAAATTTTTAAGGTTATGTACAAATTACCTTAAGTATAATAAGGTTGGGGAAATATGCGAAATCGCTATCAGCTAGTTATCTCTTGATAAACTTCGTGTTCTTCTTAGGAAAAAAGCTTCTACCTAATATTACTAATAAGCTGATATTATTCATTTTTTATGTGGACGGCTAGTCTATAAAAACTACCAAAAGGGTTGTTAATCAAATTTTATTTACGACTCCAATTCAAACTTACTCATATTAATATATTGATAAATGGGAATCTTTAAATTTGTAGTTTTTGGTGGGATTTTAGTCTGTCATGTAGTGCTTTTATATTTTATTCATAATCTTGTGCTATTTGACTCTATATTTTGTAAATGTAGTGGTGTTTTACGTAATATGGTTAGTTTATTGTGCATAAGTGAAGTGAATGGGAAATAAAACCACGGAGAATGAAATTCTGAGATATCATAAAAGCTCCCTGTAAAATTCTAAAAAGGGAGCCACCATCTTGGTAGAATATTGAAATAATCACACGACGCTTTTAATTCTATTAACTATATGACAATGGCAGTAATGATCTGAGAGATTGGTTACCAAAAAAAAGTAAAAAAAAAAAATGGGAATAAAATTCAGCTCTCCGACTAGTAAGTTCTCTTTAGAATCCGGTTCCTGTTGTACTAAATTCGAACACAGATTGACTTGGCTTGTGAGTCATAAAAGCTCTATTCGTATCGATTTTCCGGCAATTCTGAACGGCGCATTGCATCGGGAAATTAAAAATGACGTCTTAATGCTGTAGGAAATGGGTGAGTCGTATGTGGCCCGAAGACATTTGTTTACAAAGTATTTGTAGGAGTGTTAAAGTTCAAGTTATGGACATTTATAAATATTTAGATTTAAGTTATTATACTTAACCAATTATACATGTAATAAGTATGTATATTTAACGTGTCTGTAATTTTTTAGATTTATATGAAAAAAAAAAATTTGTAGGTGTCTTCGAATAAGAAATAAAATTACATTTCAATCATTTCTAGAAATGGCTGTATGTCTGTTTGTCTGTCTGTTTGTTTAAATTTGCATCACTGCTAAAGTACTGCGTTTACGACAAAATTTCACCAAGCAAATCATAAATCATATCCTTGAGTAACATTTAGTTTGATTTAATTAAAATCGGTTCTCTTTATTAAAAGTTATAGTAACTTTAATGACGACGCGACAACTACGAGAGAAAGTATATAAGTAAATAGAGTTAATATATTCAGATGAGTTTACAAGTCACTATTTTTTTATATTAATTCAACACGTGTAGAGTCGCGGGCACAGCTAGTATATAAAAAAGTCAATTGTCGAAGCGCATTACTTGGAAATTGCTGCACCTTTTTGGCATTTTTTTTTTATTTGATGTGTTTATAATTTGTCAGGACAAGATTTGTATGAAAAAATAGATTTTAGAATCTTCATGAACAAAGTGAGTGAGTGAGTAAAATAAGATACAGAAGTTCTAGAAGTTCTTCAAAAATACTTAATGAATTGACTGATTAAAGTTTATTTGCCATTTTTTTTATTCAATGTTTTTACTGTAAATGAAAGGTTCGATCTTTTGTTTTTTATTGATCTATCCGTTGAAGTCGGAGAGAGCAGCTAGTTAAACAATAAATAATTATTATCATGTAGGTACTATAAATTAATAAATGACATCAATCGCATATCTTTATATAGACTTTCAGTGAAATAAGCACCAGTTTTTAAAATACTAGTATTTAATATATAACTAAAAATGCTCAACCATTTTAATAACTTCCTACAACCTTCCCTTGACCCAAGTTCGAGCTTGTTCCAGAATTCGAACATCGCGATGCGGTCTAAAGTCATCACTTAAGTGTCATGGTTGTTAATATGTCGATAGAATTAATTACATCAGGATTTAATTATTTCACTATTCCAATTTCCTATTATATTTTGTTATAGTCTGTACCTTAACTTAAACCTAGTAAGCTCACAGATTTATAAAAAAAGGATTATATTTAAGGCGAAATTATATTAATAAATAATATCAAATATCAATATTATTACAAAAATAAATGGATATTGTGTGTACTGGTATTTATTATATACATTGTATTATGTATTTAATACAATTTTATTTTGTTGTAATCCTGTTCCAGGTGACTAAATCACTTCGTGATTTTACGACCATGTGTGGGTGCACTCATTCAATGTGCAAAGTGCAAATTCAAAATCTGCGTAGACTACTAAGCATTTATAGATGTACTGCTGCATTTGAGGACCAGCCCCTATAGGCGTGTTTATTATCTTGGAGCATATCGCTATTTAACACTAATCATGAGATTAAATGCTAACCTATTAAGAAAAAAAAAGAAATAAAAATAGTGTCCAGTGACCTTTTTTGTAGGTGGAGCCACGCTGAAGCTATTACTAGTTACAGCATGAATTGGTCGGCTCGCCCGAAGTTCTACCATCCGACCGACAGAAAAGCGAAGTGAAGTAACAGTGCTTGCATTTGTTGTTTCGTTTGGTCAATGAGAACGCCGAACGCCCAACACTCCTCACCTTACCCGTTTCCTCTTCACTTCTTTCCGTCCCAACACAGGCTAGCAACGCACTTGCGACTCCCCTGGTATTTCAAGTATCTATGGTCGGTGGTGATAATTGAACATCAGGTGACCTACCTGTTCCTTTGCCTCCTATGATATAAAAGAATCTTGTTAATTGATGTGATAATGTTATACTAAAATTTATTTGACCATTTTACAATTTTTATAAATATATAATAATTCTTGAAATGTAAACTATATTTAACAACATTTTGTCATTACAACACTATCGCAGAATACATATTAATGTAATTTCTAACATTTAGAACAATTTCAGCGAGTAAGAAGTTGGTAATGTGGAATTTAGTTATTATTATTATTGTTTCAAATTGTCAGCATTAAGTAAGTAATTAGAAATCGCAATATTATAAAAACAAATGAGGGTTTCAAACTATTAAATAGTCTTTATATTATACTAAATTTTGTCTGCGGATTCGCTCGTGTTAACTTGTGTTGACTGCAGACAAAGATCTTGAGATATTTATCTCGTAGTTTCGCCGGCGAAGTTTTCCATTATATTCTAGCTATATTTTTCATTGCCTGAAAACTCAGATAAAAAAGTTTTATATGAGTGAATTCTAGCTAGATCAATTTTTTGTCCCCGAAATCACCTACATACTAAGCTAAAGTTTAAAAAAATTAAATTAAAAAATGTATAGATTAAATTTCATTTTTTCATACATAAAACACAGATACTAAAAGTGAAAACGTCTATCTATTCATTATCCCTATTGAATTTTTTATCCCTTATTTCCTGAATATTTTTCTTTAAGACCACGTTTAGGTATTCAGAGGGTAAGCTCATTTGAATGACAAAAAACGATGTTCAGCATCATAACCCTTTGGGAGGGCGAATCTATAACGATGTAAGTATTTCGAAGGGAGTTCCCTGTTGAAATTAATACAGTAGCAAGAACATAAATTAGCGACTTTTTATTCGAAATTTTTTTTCTTTTGTTACAAATTTATACAAATACATTGTAAGGGTTAAAAGTTAGTCGGCTCTGTTTTATATAACGTGAAACAGTGATGACTCAGTGGTAACGTATTCGGATTAGTATCCATTGACGTTGATTCAAACCTATATTAATTGTAAGTTTTCGGTGAAGGTAATATTGACAAAACTATAGCATGGCAGTCTTTTAGAGAGCTAATTATCACCATTTTATAAGGTGGTAAAGCCACGCTGAAGCTATTACTGGCTTTAGCATAAATGGGTTATCTTGTCCGGGATAGTACCACCCTCTCACAGAAAACCAACGTGAAGTAACAGTGCTTGCATTGTTGCGTTTCGTTTGGTCAATGAGAGCGCCGGAGGCCCATCTCTCCTCACCTTCCCCCTCTCCTCTTTTCTTTCTCCCCCCTCCGCAACACAGGCTGGCAATGCACTTGCAACTCCATTGGTGTTGCGAGTGTCTATAAACGGTGGCGATCAGTTAGTTAACATCAGGTGACCCACCTATTCGTTCGCATCCTATGATATAAAAATAAAAAAAAAACATTCCAGCGAAGTGGGTACGAGCAATTAGTATTTAATATACATTGAAATCACTGAACTAATATACTATTCAGGTTGTACGTTTATTAAAAAAAAACATTTCCTATACAGTAATGTGCTATCAAAAGGTCATTATAATAGTCCGGTAGTAGTCCGGTGAAGCTGTTAAGACCTTGCTGGGTTAATAGCGTAGTCATTTCGAAAAAAAAAGTCATTATAATTATATTGGAATATATTTTTTTAAAGTCTCAGAAGGCAGAAGACTGAATAAAATTTAACATTTCAAACGGAATCGTTCTCACCTTTATCTGGCCGCCTTTGCCATTATTAAAGGCGAGAGATACGAACTCGGTGTGAATTCTTTGAAGTAGAAACGTGAAATAGTAGATTAAAAAAATTACCGACAAAAATTTAACTTTTTCATATTGATTGATACTCGTTTTTTTATTTTATTTATTATATCGTGCAGCCCAGAATATTTGTTTTATTATTATTAACTTGGTTAATTTAGTTTAGTAACGTTCGCCTTGTTGCATTCAAGGCAACAGCTCAAGCCGAGGTTCGACCACTTGAGCACCTTTGAGCTTGTTGCCAAAACGTAATAAGCGCTCCCCTCTTGAAGCAGTGCCCAGCAGACTATTAGCGTTAGAGCGAAAGAAAATTGTGTTATGTATATTATTAACATGAAACAGATGAATATATTTATATTAACGAGCCAGAGTCGTTATTCCACCCTAATAATGAAAAAATAAGCTATCATGGGACGTCTGACAGATGTGAAACATCGAAATTGTTTGAATCGAACGAATCTCGAATCACACTATAAGTATGAGAGCTCTGTGTGGCGAAAGAGATAGTCTTCCCAACTAGACTTCGCACGTCCGACGGTTGGCAGAGATGCTGGGGCACGCGCCGAACGCACGCCCTTTTGGCAGAGGGGTTCGCTTTATCCCTCAGAGCCAAGATGAGCACGGGATAATAACCGATTACCTCTCTATGTTAGAGAGTGATGAAGGAGTGAACTGGTTCACATATTCACTCCCCGACGAACGCAACCTGAAGGTCGCTATCCTCGGCCTCCCCGCTAATACTCCCTCTGAAGAAGTTGTAGCTGCTCTCGAGGACAACGGATTCCAACCGCTCTATGCAAGAGCGATCCATGGAAGACAGGGAAGATCAGAGTGCATCTTCCATTGCGCACTCAAGAGAACGCCAGGCTTGACAGAAACCATTTACAAGGTGGAAGAGCTCCTTCTGATGAGAGTCAGAGTAGAAGGGTGGTGCGGGAAGAGAGGGCCGGCTCAATGTCATCGCTGCCAGCAATTTCGGCATTCCTCCCACAAATGCCACCGCACGATTGCTTGCGTGAGATGCGGGGGGCCACACCCCGCTCATCAGTGCGAACGTCCGATGAGTGAACCGGCAACCTGCGTGAACTGCGGGGGCCCTCACCCATCGAACAACGCCAAATTATGCCCCGTGTTCCGACGCGAGGCACGCAACCGCAGTGCGAGCACCGTCGCCCGGACGAGTGATTCCTGGCGCAAGACGACTACATACACCCAGCAACACAATACAGTTGAGGAGACAGCAGCGGCGAGCCTAATGGCTGCCGCCAACGACCCCACGCCTCGACAAGGCAGAAAAATACCTCCGTGTAAAAACACGAAGAACGCCGTAATGGAGATCACAGAGGCCCAGCGACTGGGTCTCCCAAAGTGGCGCAGAGATTGCCTTGCCGGTTTCGAAGAGCAACTGACCACAGCAAAAACTCCTAAGGATCGATTCGTTCTCGAGGAGTTTATTGCAATATGCCTAAACCCACAGTACAAAGGACGACCGATGCCTGTAGAATTCAAGTAAGCAGCCCTATAGAAGAATCACCCAGCACTTATATGCACCCTAGGACCGACTCATATTCATGAGTCGCGAAGGAATGGCCACTGAAGAAGGCACAACGCCTTGACCAGTTTCCTCGTCCGCCCTCAAGAGGGGGTGGAGTGAGACGACTGCCACAGGCGAAAGAGATTATGCAAATCACTTGCAGATGCCATTGTGTCATCGCGTCGTCGCCATGCCAACAGTCAGGTTTACCCGCGCTTATATATCTTTTACATCAAAAACAAATTATATACCTAACCCTTCCACATGAATCGCTTTATCTACTGATGAAAACTGCATAAAGATCCGTTCAGTAGTTTTTGAGTTTATTATAAACAGACAGACAGACATGGCAGAGGACTTTTAGAATATGTAATGATATCTTAAATCGTTTTATATTTGCAGGAAAGCGTTATCATCATCATACAAGCAGTTACGACTCACTATTATGTAAAAATTTTACAAATCCATATGCATCAAGCTACTATTCTCAGGTTGTCACTCCATCTCGCTTAACGGATCGTATTTTCTCCGCTTTACATATAAACTGGAGAAAATAGAAAATGCTAATGTAAAAAAAAAAACACTCGAGAGAAGAGTAAATACCTTGTTGAATATTATCTAAATAAAAGTCTGAGATAAACTCGCGATAATATTAGTTCAACTCAATATATCTCAGGTTAGATTGTAGCGTAAATACCTATATATTTTAAGGTACGTCTAGACTAGAAAACCTATTTTAAGAAACCATATACAGCATTTACTTTTAAATAAAAATTTGAGTATACTTTTTTATGTATTGGTTGTGAACTATAAGTATCATATACCATAATATGATATACTGGTAACCATACGCGGCTTCGCCCGTGTTAAATTGTAATTTAAAACTTAACCATCCATCATCCATTTTTATGTGTAAAGTACATTATATTCTATTTTGATAGAAGCGTAAATAGTAAGTCCTTAACCTGCAGAATAATTAATTTTATTTTCTTCAATAACATTAAGTTATGTCTTATGGTATTCTGCTGTGTGAGACGACTGCTGAAGTAGAAACCATATTTTTATTAAAAAAACGAGCAGTTCGAGCAATATATTATATTGGACCTCGTGAATCATCAAAAACGAAGTTTCAGGAATTCGGTATCTTAACTCTACCCTCCAAATATATTCTTGATATTTAAATGTATGCCCGTAAAATTTTTAAAAAGTTGCATTTAGTAAAAGTCCGGCATAATCTAAATACTAGAAATTGTAACAAACTGGTCGTCCCATGTTTCAGACTTAACAAAACCAGTAATAGTTTTTTGGGTAATAGTGTTAGGTTCTACAATAAAGTCCCAAAACATGTTACCGATTTGCCGGACTGTAAACTTAAGCGCCAAGTCAATCGGATTTTGGTGTTAAAAGGATAATATAGTGGATAAATATGTAAACGATGATGATGTCTGGAAGTGATTCCTCTTTGTGCATCCACTAAAAGCGATTGTATGATATATTGGAAATATGTATGTTACAAAAATGTACCCAATCGAGTTTCTTGCCGGTTCTTCTCGATAATTTGGTTCTTTTCCGAACTGGTGGTAGTTTTGGCGTTCATAAGTGCCCTATTAGGGCCTAAACTTAATAAAGTATATACGATTAATATATTAGTAGTAGCTGTGCTCGCGGATCCGTGTGCGATATTTTTCTATAATAAACAGAATAAAATAGAAACAAAGAAAAAGAACATTGAGATATCCCAACTTTTACAATGATCGGTTAAAGGGTGTTTGGGTACCTACATTAATTTTTATGTACATCTATACTAATATTATATAGAGATTAAGTTTGTGACGTTGTGAGTTTGTAACGTTGTAGGGTGTAATCTCAGGATCTACTGGTCGGATTTGGAAAATTATTTCAGTATTATATAGCTCATTTATCGGGGAAGGTTAAGGCTATATATCAATTGGAGTGGAGCACCAGTGAAGAATGTTTCAAAATTGGGGTTTCTTCTTCTTGAGAGCTTCCGCTGCGTGTTGGCGTTAGCCTAAAGTATTACATGAGAACGAAGTCTTGGGTAAAGGCTAGTATATTTATAAATTGTTACGTAAGTTATGAGAAAAGATGTCAGAATAGTGATGTGCACTTAAGAAATTCCCAAGATATCCTACTCACGTAACGCAAAATTTAAATCGTATGCAACGCATTTGCATGCAGTTTTCATACAGGCCAAGTTATTTCCCGAGAAAATGCACACGGGATGGCACTAAAATCTTAACCGGCGACTTACTATATATGCTATCTTTCGTTGCGCATTAGTGAAGCTTTTAAGCTAAATATGGTATAAGCGAAAGCTTTTTTATGCAAATTACACAAGTAAGCTTTTGCAATTTTGTTTGAAGTATTCAAGCTTAAAGGGTTTGAAATTTATTATCTGTACAAATATTATAAAGAGGTAAAGTTTGTGAGTTTGTGTCGTCGTGAGTTTGTGACGTAGTAGAAGGTAATCTCAGGAACTACTGGTCCGATTTGAAAAATTCTTTCAAAGTTATATAGCTCATTTATCGAGGATGGTTATAAGGATGGTTATCATCGCGTTAAAACCAGTAGGAGCGGAACACCAATGAAGAATATTTATAATTCGGGTTTTTTTTTTCTTTACAGAGCTTCCGCTGCGTGTTAGCGTTAGTCGAAAGTATATAAACCACGCGAACGAAGTCGCGGACAGAGGCTAGTCTCTTATATGTTACACAGTATACTCATTACGAATATAATTAAAAGTATCAAGTTACCATTATTAAAACATAACGGCTTTTTCTTAAAAATCCTATGTACTTCTTATTATTTGTGTATGAAATGACACTACAATTTTTTTTATTGTTTTATATACTTTATAGGTTTTAGAATTTGACCACAATCCCACCTGATATTAAAAAACAATGCAGTCTTAGATGGTAAGCACTCTAAACACGGAGAAGGATTGGCTCGCAATTACTGTTACTGATAGCATTTTTTTAAATTATAATATAGCTTACACATTATCACATAGTATAGCTGTATAACAGAAGGTAAAATTGTAATTGATGGATTAAAAACATACAAAGTCCAAATAGGTAGTATTTACGTAAGAGCCTTCAAAGTTGGACAGCTAAATAATAGTATCACGATTGATTTAATATCTATACTATGAGCATAATTTTTAGAATAACAACAAGTAACAAACTCTGATTTTCGTTTTAAAGAAATTAATATAAAACGAAATTGAAGACAGAATTTATGGTATGTAAGAATTTGAGTAAAGTTTGGATGATGCTGTTTGTCATTTTATCTCGCTATTTACTACGTGCAAAATGGAAGTTCAAATACAAGGTTCATCCATCCGACCTTTTCAAATAACTTTGATACGGAGTGACGTAACGACGTACCTGAAGCCTTCTTGTCCTTACAAAGGGTATTTTTCGTTGTGAATATTTACTATATACTATTTGTTATATTACTGAAGAAAAACGAAATGAATTCATTAATATTAAGAACAAGTAAGTGCAATCGCATGAATTGCTAATTATTTATTAATACAAGGATTTTTTTTAAATAAATAAACTATATCGTTACACTAAATTAAATGGGTAGCTCCAAAACTGATTGACAGGTCACTATGAAATAAAGGTTTGGGTATCGCTACACCAATCCACCCGTTGTATAGCCCTTTACAATAGACAAACGGAAAAAAACGCCGGGTCAATGCACACAACTTTTTCAATATCAACCGTTTATAAAGACAATAGATTTACTGTAAAATAAGGATTGACCGTTGAAAATGGTTTTTCCAAAATAAATAACAATACGTCGTTATTCGTTATTTTTTAACAGAATAATGATCAGTGATACTATACAAATTATTTATTTGTAAACACCATGTCCCTGAGCGTTCTTTGATATAATAATACATAGGGCCTTCATGTTGTAGTAAATTCAGCTATTGAACAGAAAGGTCGAAGGTTCAACCCCTACACTTGACTGACTTTTGTGTAATGCATATAACTGTAAGTTAAGTGTCTACATTTGTAAGGTTTATCGGATGTTTAGTTATATTTTTTTAGACTATGATTAGGTTTTTTCCGAATTAAACTCTGACTTGAGTATAGCTTTTAGATAATGCCTAGTTTGGATTTAAAACGTCTCGTGTGAATTTGTGTCCTTATATTTATTCGTTTATTTATTATCTTCGTCTATTTTAGTCCCATATTCCTTTAATGCTTGCCAGACCGGTACATCCTACAATTTTGTATTTTTTGGTATTCTGAGAAAGTTATGGCAATGTGATCAATGCTAAGTACAGTCCAATTTAAGACCAACAGCAACCACCGAGATACCGGCTAACGACGCACTCATGCTGGCCAGCAAGCTCCCCGCAGCTGAGTATTAACTGGATGATACCGAAATGGGACAAAACATAAGTGAATTACTATTATTAGCAAATGTAGCAATAGTGGTGTATAGATACAGATACTCAGCCTTTGATCTCGGATCGCAACACGTGCCAATACGGAATGTATAGCGCCTCGTGTATCATGTGTGTTATATGTTAACGCCATAATGGCTTCATCAGTAACTTGTTTGGACACTGTGTTGATCGACATAGGTTCGTATGCTTTCAACTGAGTTGCAGTTTTCGGTAAAGAATACATCGTAATGAAGTCGTGTCATGGTGTTAGGGTTTTTTCTAATTCTGAGCTCTAGCTCTTCTATTTCAGCACTCAAGTTGAATCTATTCCGTACTACCGGTTGTTGTCTTCCGTTAGCTGCATTTAAAAGCTAATCCCTAATGGTTTTATTTAACTGACTACGCTATTGAGCTTGCAAGATTCTCACAGCTGTATCAGACTACTAAGGCGAGCGTTTAAGGCACTCATCCGATTTTATCTTGACATCTAGCTCAAGGGTGCACGGCACACCTTGGCTTGGGCTGTTACCTGATACATGTAATTCGCAACCA
>JACEII010000012.1:9732660-9827653 GCA_014332785.1 Antheraea mylitta
GTAATTCGCAACCAGTCTGAGCTAATAAGATAAGCTACGTATTCATATTTATATAAGTTATTGAAACATGTGTACCAAGCACACATACCTCAACAACTCGTATATGTATATTGTGTCGGATAATTCTTCTAAACTGTTTCAGTTCGATAAGGGAAAAAATAAAACCCGTGTACTTTAATGTGGAAGCATGTGTGCATACACGTGTGTGAAGGTGTTATGTGTAATGTTGTTGCGGTGTTGTAAGATTTTGAATCCGTAATAAGGTTAGTGTATTTATCATCTTAGACCACATGAACACCAGATGAAGTTGTGGTTAAATGCTAAAAGCTGTAAAATATAAAGAAGAGTCTGCTAAAATGGTCGTGTACGACAACCCAGAGGTTAAAAAAATGTAAAAATATAAAACCTACATACAGCTTAAATTGTGAATTAATAGTGAAGAGACACCGAGAGTAAATTTGAATATTTAAAGCCTACCCCAAACAATTTACAAGAAATAGCAATTACAATATGAATATAAAGTTTCCTCAAATTATTATAAAATACTGGCAAAGCTTTTCGTTTTCCCAAGAAATTATAACTTATATTCATTGTAACTTATTTACCTAATGACATTAAAATGGTAAAAGTATGTTAACTTAACTTAGTTTTGTAACTATATAACACTCTCAAACCCTTAGTTCAGTTGTAAAGTAATTAAAAACCTAACTAACAATACCAGAAGTAAATTTAATATACACTTATATAATTAATTTCATACAATGAACGTCAAAGTAAAAATAGAATGGACTTAATATAATATATCTATTACTAATAATATACAGAGGTAAAGTTTGTGACGTCGTAATGGGTAATCTCAGGAACTACTAGTTCGACTTGAAAAATCCTTCAATGTTATGTAGTCCATTTATCGAGGAAGGTAATATGCTATATATCATCAAGCTAAGACCAAAGGAGCGGAGCACCAACGAAAAATATTTCAAAATCTGGTATTTTTAGTCCTCTTAAGAGCTTCCATTGCATATTAGTGTTAGCTCAAAGTAACTATTCCACTCGAACGAGGCCGTCGGCAGAGGCTAGTGTCTAATGTTTAATAATTATACTGTAGTTATATATATTCAGTAAACTGTTGACAGACAGAAAACAGAAATAACGAAATTAAATTTACTTTTTTCAAGGTTTATGACCAGTTTTATACAGCCCAAACCAAATAAAACAGTGTATTTTTACCCGTCGCGTTGTACGCAAATAGTACGATATGAGAGAAAACAAATAAATAAAGAGTACAGAGTCCGTTGGTAACTCGAGACTAAAAAATAATTAATTAGCAGATATAAATATGCTTACAAAGTACTTACGTACCTTTTCATAACTGAAATTAATTTTTAAAAGATGTTTTTAATGTTTCTATTTATTTAGATACTTCCTTTTGTAACAAAATTAACAAGCTTTTAAACCTAGTTAGTAATAATGAATATAAATCTAAAAGAAATATTATTGAATAACTTTTTCTAGCTGTACACTTGACAACGTGTATGCAAAACTTCAAGATTATCAGTTGAGTGGTTGAGGAATGTAGGCGTAACAAACAAACAAACTCACTTTCGCTTTAGTAACGACTAGCCTCTGCCCGCGGCTTCGTTCGCGTGGAGTAGTTACTCTGAGCTAACGATAACATGCAGCGGAAAGTCCCCAGAGGAAAAAGAACCTGATTTTGAAAAATTCTTCATTGTTGCCCCAATCCTATTGACATTAGCGTGATTATGTATAACCTATAACCTTCATCGATAAATGAGCTATAAAACACTGAAAGAATTTTTTAAATCGGACTAGTAGTTACTGAGATTACTCCCTAGAATTTTACAACGTCACAAACTCATAAACTTTACCTCTTTATAATATTAGTATAGATTTAGATGTTTGTGAAACTTTCTTTTATCATAGCCTATTGTTAAATATAAAATTATTCTTAGCCATAACTCTAAATTATCACTATATTTCTACTACAGGTATTAAATCAATTAGTAAATTTACTTAAAAATATTAGGTTCCTAGTTGACCCATGCAAATTCGTATCCGTGAAATCGGTTATGTACTGGTTTCAACTGTATTTCCAAGCTCGTAAGATCTTAACATTTCTTGAACCGGATTACAGCGTCTCCCACCGTTTCCAATATTGAAAACATACAAATCAGGGACTCACTCAAACACATACCCATTTGGTTGGTTTAGTAAATAATTTACGCATGTATGGTAGAAATTTCGATAAGGCCAAGGCGATATGGAAATTTTGCCATCCGTCATCCAGCTACATAAACAATTTTGGTCTGTTTAAAATACGAACGACCGTTACGTTATTTGGATATAGTTCTTGCAAAAATACTAAAATCGCGAATCAAATCTGGGTGGCTGGGGTAGGGGATCAAAATTTTGGATCCTACAGTGACACAAAATCTTACATCACTGCAACAAGAGTACACATATCACCCCCACGCACGTACACTCATACACATGAAAGTGGAAGGGTTTTGTTTCTTTTCCTTATCGAATTGAAATAGTTTTGAGATATTTTGTAGATTGAGATATGTATGTTTGGTACATGTATATGCTTCAACAACTCATATATGTATGAATATTTAGCTTAGGTCAGCTCAGATAGGTCGCGAATTGCACGTGTCGGGCAGCAGCCCAGGCCGAGGTGTGCCGTGCACCCTTGAGCTAGTTGCCCAAATAAAATCGGCCGAGTGCCGCAAGCGCTCGCCTTAGTAGTCCGGTGAAGCTGTTAAGACCTTACTAGGTCAATAGCGTAGTCAGTTCGAGAAAAAAAAACAGATGCAAAACCGATAGGCGAGTTTAATAGATATAAGCAGTCTTTTAAAGAAAATACAAGTTAAACTATGAAATATGTCTACGTGATTATATTTAAAGAACAGCGGTCAATAATTATGCTTAGACGAATATTAGGTGACGAAAAGATGTGAAAATTAAATGGTATCAATAAGAAATAAAATAATGAACTATGGCCACTTCATAATGATATTTTCCAAAAGGTTTTGTACACAAAATTTACTAACGAATGTTTTAGTATTAACAATTTAGCATTAGTTTTTACTGATAGCTTGCTGGGTCAATAGTGTATACAGTTCGAAAAAAAAAAATGTTTCTTAAAGATACATTTAGTATTACAAACATATTCCTTTGTTATCCGGACACGTACAACAGAATGAAGATTGTTCATCTTAATAGTGAAACTAGCGACAAAATGACTAGTAATATTCAGACAAAAACAAGGCTATAATTTCATAGCGGCGACATATTGGAATATACTCTTAGTATAGCTGTACCTCTATGAACATTTGTGAGATCGAGAGAAAAATACCGCGAACGAAATAAAGTCACAGGAAGGTTTCATCTCAACTCCATAGAGATATTGTCGAAAATGCTTGTAATATGCTATCGTGTAAGGGTTGGAATTGTTTACTAGGACACATTTTGACGCAGGTTTGCCCCATCGCAACAATTTTCACTCAAATCCAAATCCCGGAAAATAAAATTGTCAGGTCCATAGTTGCGTGTCAGTAAAATGCTATAGGAAAATGTTTGAGAGAGAAAATATTCTTTTGTTCATACGAGGAATGTTACGAATCTTTTTTTTCGGTATTTTCGTAACTTGCGATTGGATCTTTCCCCTCAAGAAGTATTTTACTCGGAACGTTGCCAACTTGATTAAATCGCCCGCAGTTTTGACCAAATGCGGCAAAACATCTTAGATCTTCCTTAAACTTTAACTCCGCTATAAAAACAGGTTATGTGCTTATTTTAAACTTGACTTTTTTTTCTTCTGTCTCGAATAGAACTTGAAATATATTTTTTAATTTTAGTTGCTTATCAGTACATGTTACATTACTATGTAACATTATGCTTTGATCTGTACTAATATCATAAAGAAGTAAAGTTTGTGTGTTTGTGACATTGTAGGAAGGAATCTCAGGAACTACTGGTCCGATTTCAAAAATTCTTTCAATCTTGTATAGTTCATTTATCGAGGAAGGTTATGTATAGACTATATATCATCATGCTAAGGAGCACCAATATTTCGAAATTGGGGGTTATTTCCTCTTGAGAGCTTCCGCTGCGTATTAGTTAGCCCAAGATAACTATTCCACGCGAACGAAGTCGGGGGCAGAGACTAGTATTCATATAAAATTTATGAGATTATTAATATATTCCAATATCTATGAGCTATTTATTATGATTTAGCTGTGTAGCTACACAAAACGTTCGGAATTTATATATATAGAAAAAGTGGTCCCTCTTTCTATCCATATAAGAGTTTGACGTGTAATAAATATGGAATATTATTGTTCCTAAATGTTAGATATTTACTAATAATCCACATTAGATATACATCAAATTATATATATTAAATCAGCATTTAAATTGCAACAAGCATTTATTAAAATAGCTTAAAGTTTAAATACTGAAAAAGATCTTTGAGATATTGCTTCACATTTTTCGGGTTGAGCGCCTAAAAGGAAAGAAAGTGGAAACCTTGTAGGAGCACTCTGTTGTCCGTCTCTCTTTGTCCATGTGTCCTTTTTCTCGAAAATGGCTTAAGGTGTAAAGATGAGTTATTATTGAATACACCCTTACAATGTTCTATAAAAGAATTGTCTGTCACGGGATACCCGGCAGATGTGAGACATTTTAAATTAGATTGTATAATTAGAAACGTGTCAAGTATGCTACAGTTGGATATAAATAGTACGCAATTTAGTAGTATACGCGTGCATACATATAAGGCAACTAAGAGCGGTGACGTAGGAAGACATGATGGCATAAGAGAAAATCTTGCCGCTTGCCGTGACGGCATACTGATTGACTCTACTGCTAAGGCGCGCTAAGTTTCTAGGTTAACACTACGTAAAGATATGGTCATACATTCTAAAGAATCGATTATCTCTTCTGTTTTTTATTGTAGCACACCAAAGTGGCTGGACTATGTCTGCTGGTAAGCACAGGATAATTAAAAAACAATGACGATCACCAAGAGAAACTATCCACCGCCAGACGCCGCTGTCATGCCGGCCTACGTAAATATCTCTTCACGTTACGCTTGAAAGACCCCATATCATAGGAAGAAGGAACACGCTGATTGGGAGATTGTTCCACAGTTTCACGGTACAGCTAAGATAAGACGAGATTATCATTATGTTATAAATAAGATATCTTATTGACAATATCTATCAAGGTTTGATAGCTCGTTAAGCATTGGAAGTTACATTAATGAAAATCAGAGAATTTACTTGAGAGGTCAAACGAGCATTATTATATACACTACGGCTATACTCTTGTCTCATCATTATTTTTACACATCGAGACATCAGATTAATTGTAAGATGTATATAGCTAGTTTCTTTGACGAGGCCTCTGTACGCTCTACAAGTTATCGTGTCTTCAAAGATGAAAGCGTATGTGTAAAGGCACGGAGGCAGAAATTTGTTCCACTTTCGAGTAATGAACTGGTAATTAGTTTTTTGTTAAACGTTATGACAAAGAACTGTGTACCAATTGCCCATCATGTAGCGATCATAATTCCCTTTGTAATAAATGTAACCTTTTTGGAGGCGTAAATAAACCTTTGAAATGTAATTAAATATATTATTGTGGTAGTTTTTACGACTGTGCTAAAGGAGAATTATATTTTATAAGTGTATCTATTCATGTTTATTTCTTTGGCAGTTCTGCAAGATGAAAGGAAGATTTGAGGTAAAACAACAAAGGTAACATATATTGTCGTACAGTACAGTAAATATTAAATTTACAAATTTAGTGCGTCTACATAATGTATTCACTCACTCAAAACTTATCAGCATCTTCTTACCCTTATCTCACTATCAATAGGTATTCTTCTTTCACTCTCCCCTGTCAGATATCATCTCAAAATTGATACCTTTTAAACACAAACGGTGTTATTACAAAAAAGTTAAATAGATATTGTATAGTTGCTTTAAAAAGGTTTGGGTACTTTCGTATTATATGCACCGCGCTGGCCCTAGGTAATTTCGCGTTAGCCTTTTTCGCAAGTCTAACCTAACCTAACCAAAGCAAGACAAAATATCAAGATGGTGAACGTGCGAACGTTCGGCGAGCACGGTACTTTCAATACGAAAGTACCCTAACTTTTTTAAAGCAACTATACAATACGTATTTAACTTTTTTGTAGTAAAATCGATTGCGTTTTTTACAAAATGTATCCATACCTTTTTTAGCCTTCCTCTAATGCTATATTTATCCACATTTATACTTAAAACTTTTCTGGGAACATTATTTTCATCTTTGCTCATAACATGCCCATACCATGTTAACCTATTACGTCTCAACTTCACAGCCACTGGGCTGTTTTCAAACTATCTTTGGTATATTATTCTTGGTCTTATCCATTCTAGTTGGACCACAGATTAATTTTAACATTAGCATCTCTACCCCATGTAACCTCCTTTCATCCGTCTCTTTCGTAGCTCAGCATTTAGATCCATAAGGAATGACCGGTCTTATTTTATACCTTTTACCTTTGAATTTCAAGGGTATTTGTGTTATTAACTCTGAAGCTAAAACTCTGTTTCATTAACCAGAAAAAATGATATCGTCATTTAAACGCACGATGAATTCATAAATTTTGATACCCGTTACGGTACAAGCTTTCCAAATGACGCGGGCTGTTTGAAAACCGTTACGAAAACTTTCCCGGTACAATTTATGTGTTAATAAAGTACAGCGGTTTCCCATTGCAAAACGTTTTGACCAGTTTCGAAGGACCTACATAATGACCGTTTTGATAGAAATGATATTTTTTATGTCTTTTCAAATCTTGACAAGGACGTATTTGAAATACTTTTAAATTTTTTATCAATACCTTATATGACAATGATATATGAGTACGATACTCGTACTCGTACTCTAACATTGTTTGACTGATCACAATAATAACTGCATACATAAATGATTCTTCGTAATGAAGGCTTATTTATATGATATTGGTTCTATTGTAATACATCTAGAGGTGATTTTATATGGCCTATTATTATACAATTTTATATTTGTAATTAAACACGGACGAAGTTGCGAGTAGTACAAGCGTATTGTAGCGGAAGTATTTTATTTTACACAGATTAATGATCAGAGAATGTTTATTCACA
Source organism: Antheraea mylitta (assembly GCA_014332785.1). NCBI lineage: Eukaryota > Metazoa > Arthropoda > Insecta > Lepidoptera > Saturniidae > Antheraea > Antheraea mylitta. The sequence goes on from JACEII010000012.1 coordinate 9,739,860, forward strand.
ATTTAATTGTAAAACAAATTTTTAAATTCAAAGTAAAAAATTAATCATTTTTGGAGTAATCGTTTTATAACCAAGGATGGCTTATTATAACTATAAGGATATGGTATAGTTTAAAATTGATTATTAAAAAATCATGAAACTATATATATTAATAAAATATTAATATGGCTCTGATATACACAAAAAAGATATTGCGTCTGTGAAACATACAAGTTATAATATCTTTTTAATATTTAAAACTGAAGGATCTTTTCAGAGAGTGAAAACGTTTACACTTTTCCTCCAGAGAACACTTGCTTTAATGAAGCAGGTAATGACTCTCCAAGAGTCAACAACAAACAAGTTCAAACCAACTGAGACCTACGTAGTACCTCTCAAAGAGCGCAAAGGCATTTTTCATCACGCATCGTTTGCGAGAATTATTAAATATAAGAGAAAAAAATTTGCTGTCTAATGTTGATAAAAGCGGCATCCATCAAGTCTACGTATTAGTGACGTGAGCCACGCTAAATAAAAAAGCCCAATATATTATTTACAGTTACGTATTTATTTAATTTTACATACGAATGCTCGTGTATTTTGTGTGTAAATAATTACAGCGCTTCTGATAGTAAATTACACCACAATCTAAAAATACTGTGATGATCGATCAAAATCAAATATTTATGAATACTTCTCCAAGTTAGGTTGCGAATACCAAGACAAAAGCTTCTAGATTACTAGATATATTGACCGATTTCTTCCATGACTCATCGAAACGGGTCACAGTTGGGATTTTCTGTTGATCACGAGCCAGTCGGGCAGGAGTGCCAATAATTGCGTTATGTAATGTACCAACATTATGTTAACGCTATTTCTCCATTTGTTAGTCTTCAAAATGGTTCATCTTCGTTGATATTTTCTACACTGACTTGCTGATTTATAGCAGATTGTATGTGCCATATTGTGACTAAACATAGACACAACATCTAAGAGTTCGACTGCTGGACTAAAGACTTCTTCCTACTGGAAGGCACAATCGTATCACCTCAGTCTATGAGTATTAATGATTTCGAACTCCAAAAAATCGAGTTTTATATTTTTCCCATATATGGTGTTCGAACAAGATATCTCCCTTCACTGTCAACCGGCAGTGTTATTAATTTTGATTACAGTATACTAGCTTTTGTCCGCAGTTTTTGTTAGCCTTAGTGTAACCAATCAAATTTAAGCGCCATGTCAAGCGGGTTTTGGTCTCAAAAGGCTATTATAGAGTGGATCAGTATGTGAACGATAGTGATGTCTGGAATTGACTCATCTCTGTGCATCCATTAAATTTCTTTTCCATTAAAAGTTTCTGTCATGTATGTAATATAGTCTAAATATTATATATATTAGAAAGATAAACCAGATCGAGTTTCTTGCCGGTTCTTCTCGATAACTGGGTTGTTTCCGAACCGGTAGTAGTTTTTGACGTTCATAAGTGCCTTAGGGCCTAAACTGAATAAAGTATTTTTGATTTGATTTGATTTGAAATCTCTTGGGAGCAGTACTTTTTGCTTGATCAAATGTAGTTCATGTTTTTTTTCTGAGATCATACACACGAACCCACATTTACGTTTATAGTATTAATTACGATATGTGAATTCAGAATAACTCGATTTACATGTTACGTTTGAACCTGCGGAGATGATATCGCTATTCTAGCTGTGAAATTGTTTGAACACCACGAGTAAGTTATAATCCTTTCAAGATCTCAGTTTTTATGTCTGTGTCCAGGAATTTTTAAGTTGTAGCAGACTTCGGTACTTGGAGTTGTAGTTCTCAATGGTAACGACTACGACTCACCTATCCCCCTTATCTTTACTTCAGCCAAAATTTATAAACATTTGATTACCTCAACATTTTAAACATATTGCTGTGTTTAATGGTCCGGTAAAATATGCAGCTAATAAGGAAAATGTTTAAAATAAATTTTAAATCATTCAGCATTATAGAATAATATTATAAGTACATATATTTTATTATGAACACACTTGTTGGTCTACAGAATACTACAAATTCGTGATCTTATCATAACACGAATTTCTTCTATTAGAGTTCTTAATTTAACTTATAACTTTATTATTGCTCTGATTCACTGTTATCTGTTTGTTACTGAACTGATTAGTAAAAGTGAACAGTTTAAGAAATTGTTATGATTCGTCAGATCACATGAAATTACTTTTTAATCTAGATAAACAGTTTGAAGGAAAAGTGATTTCAATCCGACCGGGAGCTTTACCGTTAGCCTACTTTCCTGTTTTTACCATCATTTATTTTAAATTAGTTTCCCGAAGTGGACTAGAAAAATGTCGCTGGCATAAAGAGTTTGCATAAAATTTTAAGGTTTTCTCTGCGACAGTCGGTCATTTATCATTTCTCAGTAAAATGGATGACATATTGCCAGTGACGGTTCTCACTCGTATATTTTTAACAATGTTCCTATTTTACGTTTAAGAGAAGTATACTTTTTCGTTATTATTTCTAGCTTTTAACATTCTGTCACAATTTTATCAGATGTTACATGACAATCTGTTAGGTGGTAGAGCCCCGCTGAAGCTATTGTTGGCTTCAGCATGAATGGGTCGGCTCCTCCGGGATAGTACCACCCCTCTCACAGATAACCGACGTGAAATAACAGTGCTTGCATTGTTGTGTTTCGTTCGGTCAGTGAGAGAGCCGGAGGCCCACGTCCCTTCCTCTTTCCTTCTTTCCCTTTCCTTCCCCTCCCCCTTCTCCCATATACAGGCTGGCAACGCACTTGCGACGTCCCTGATGTCGCTAGTGTCTATGAACGGTGGTGATCACTTAACATCACGTGACCTACCAGTTCGTTTGCCTCCTTTGATATAAAAAAAATGTGATCCAAGATGGTGATAAGTTAAGCCTAGAGGGACTGGTTATAAAGTACAGCTGCCAGAATTATGGTTTCTTAGTGACGGATTTCCAGCTTATGGATTGCGTGGAACTCCAAACTCCTTTCGCAGCTCACTCTTCACTTTTGCGGATGCGTGTAGTTAGATATAACGATGACCGTTTTCCTCTTTTAAATTAGTGACGATGAACTGAGATTGATTAATCGTATAATCGATTTTTAGACATAAGAAATCGATTAATTTTATCAATTTTAAACATCGAATCGATTTAGTGGATCGATCTTTGAAACATTATACAATATAGCAAAAATAAAACCCGAAACAATAATATATATTTTAGAAGATACATAAAAAATCATAGTGACTCTCTTCTGCGCGTCGTGTTTCGAGATCAGCCTGTGCATATCCAGTACCGGGTGACTTTCGTCATTATGGCCGGCATAACAGCGGCGACCGGCGATGGATAATCTGTCTCTCGGTGGTTGCCGATGTTTTTGGATTGTACTATGCTTAACATCAGGCATAGTGTAGTCACTATGTCGTGATTCGATAAAAAAAAACTCACTGAAAGAGGAAAAAAATTAAAACATAGATTTTCGTGTAATCAATTCTCTAGTCCTCGATTTTTTCATGAATCAATTCCGCGCACCACGGTTCGGGTCGATTTAAAATCGCCATCCCTGTTTTAAATGCACCCGTACTATAATAATTTACAATCAATTAACATACCTATTTTGTCTACCATCTTGACATCGAGATGCAATCGACGTATGACATCTATTGGAACAATTACACAATTTTGTTTGATTAAAATTATTTGGTGTCGAACAAGAGTTTTGAATAACAAAGCGAGCATTATAGAAAGCCCTTGTCATGGTTTCCTTACAGTATTGTCCTTCACAGAAAAGTTAACGGTCATTATAGATATACGAATTTATGTCGATCGAAGCTATGTTCAATCGCTACCACTGAGCCATTATTGTTATGAAATTCCCTAATTGTATAAATAACAGCGAGTTTATAGAACAGTTGTTTTATTAAAATTCCAACAATACTAAAATCTGTACTATAAGAATTACCGGGAAGTTGTGATTCATGTTTTAGCCCGTACTATATGAGCCTTGATAATCAGTTTTTTGAATCAAATAATTCAATTTGATTTGAATTTGACCTCTTTTAAAATACAGATTGTATCAATTGTGTGTCTGGATATATTGAAACACTTATTCATTGCTATTTTTTAAGTTATTCAAGGTATTTAGAGACTTTCTTAATAAGTCACACAAATGCAAAGGTTAGAAAAGGAAACAGTTTTCAGCGTACACTTTAATACTTGTTTTAATTAAAACAAATAGAAATAATCTGTTTGTCCATTTCATTACGCACATATTTAGGATGACTTCACTAGTCGTGAATAGCGTCGAAAAAAATGGTTATTTAAAAAAAATTCAAATTCTCGACATAACTCACGCGATTCAGCTGTTTGTTATTGCGGCCTTACACGAAGGAGCACAGGGGATTTCAAAACAAGGGTAACGGATGTCCTCGGAACTTCCTGCTTAATTAAATGGATGTTTGCGCAGACGGACAGACATTTTACGCTCCGCGAAGTCTTATTAACAGAACGGGAATGAGTTTGTGGCTTTGGTCGTAACTGTATCTAAGAAAATTTACCTATTACTGGACTCCCACCCCAATTAAACGGGGAGTAATATACAGTAAACAATTTAATTTTGTTCCAGTTTTTTATGTCAAATACATTATTGCTTATGATATTCAATACCATATATATGAAATATAAAGCATTTGTATTAAATTGTGTATGTAAATTTGTGAGTGTAGTTATCTATTTGTTTCTTAAGCATTCATGCCATACTTACTCATTCGATTATTTTAAAATGTTACATAGATGTTGTTGGGGGTATAGAAAAAAGTATTGTTCTTGAGATATTGGTAATTTTCATATTAATACGAGCATAGTGACGGGTAAAATCTAGTTAGTTAAATTAATAGGATGATACTTTAATAAAATTATCATCTATCAAACAATACTATCGAAGTATTATTAAGGTCTAAATTTTAAAATGGTAATTATTGTTTTTTTTTTTTATATTACAGGGGGCAAACGATTTTGTAGTGGTAGAGCCACGCTGAAGCTATTATTGGTTTCAGCATGAATGGGTCGGCTTGCTTGGGGTAATACCACACTCTCATAGAAAACCGACGTGAAGTAACAGTGCATACTGCGTTTCGTTCGGTCAGTGAGAGCGCCGGAGGACCACCTCCCCTCCCCTCGCCCCTCCCTTTTCCTCCTCTCCCATATCCACTACCCAAACACAGGCTGGCAACGCACTTTCGGTTCCGCTGGTGTTGCAAGTGTCTATGGGCCGCGGTGATCATCAGGTGACTCGCCTGCTCTTTATGCCTCCTATGCCAAAAAAAAATCTGAATAATACATGTTAGTAGTCGTTTAATAATCTAGTGTTGAAAATCAGCCATCATTCATTAATACTCCATGATTCAATATGAGGGAACAGACGAACTTAAAAAAAATGTGAATATTAAAACCGATCAATATTTACTAAACAAAAAAAAAGAAGAAAAAGTTGACAAACATGGAAGAATATCCCGAACTCTTTTATCTACACTTATTTATATACAGATAACATAAGATGAATTAATTTATGATGAAAAATGTAAAATGAAGTGAAGAGATATACTTAAAATTGTCATTTAATAAGGCATTTTGAAACAAATGTTTGTTTCTTCGATAATACGATAGAAATATGTGATTTGGTTTGGTTAGAAAACTTAGTAACAAATTTATCTCGGAACAAAGGAGCTCGCGAGCGCGTGTAATACTGGCTTCGTATTCAAATGTACAACAATTAAAATTATAAATTGAGTTAAAAACTTACACGCCGAGGAATTATTTACGTGTCTCAATTATATTCATAGAATTTCGGAGTTTTATTTGTTCTCTCAAAAGTTTTATAGGTCTTAATTAGAGGTTAGATAATTAGATTGTTTGCCGTAAATTTCAAAACACCTGAACCGATTTTGACAACATTTTACAGCAAAATATATAATTGTCCAGAGTACTTTCTAGTTCACATATCGATATATTTATCCGCATAGACTTAGTAGTAATGATAAAATTAGACAGAGATAACTTAAAATCTGTACCATTGAGGGTAAGTAGTAGTGATAGATCTACAAAAAAAAAATTGATCGTTTGAAAAGTCTGTTTACGGGCGATAATTTTATGTGGTAAGTACTCTGACGCATCGGCCGATGGAGTGGAAGAGAAATAGATGCGTCATAAACCGAACGCTTAGGCTGATCGCGCCTCTCTGTCACTTGTTCCGCACTCTCGCTTGCACTCTCGGCTCAGGTGGAACGTGACAATGTATAATGCTTTTTTATGCGTGCAGCCGGCGTTCATCGATTTATAAGACGTTATCGTGCCAAGAATAAAAAAGACAGTAAAAAACAAAAACAACAAACCCATTATCACGCTAACGAAGTCGCGTAACCACTTCATTTAAACAGAAGAGTATTTCACTAACACATATAAACAAAATTTCTCAACGATATGCCGTTTTCTTTAGACGTGAATGATTATGATATTTAGAAATATAATAAATTGTTTAGGTATTACTCACCCTAGTGAGCCCAAAAAATTCCAATTTTTTTTTATAGTCATATTGAAAAACGGGTTTCTAGATACCTTTAGACAAAAAACTTTAATCTTCAATATTTGTTAAATAGTGATATTTACGATAAAAATGTAAGAGACCTTTTTTGTATAGCATTCGATTTCTTACAAAAAAGTACACTCAATTTGCTGCTAAATCATTTACTATCGAAGATATAATACTTTTATATTGGACTAACGAAAAAATTGGAAAACTGTAATGTGGAGGGCCTTCCTATTGTAATAAAGAACTCATTTTTGGTGAAAATTGTTTAAAGGTGTCTAGCAACCCATTTTAAACTATGACTAAGAAAAAAAAACATTTTTTTTCATACCTATTAGTTATAGAACGAACCGTTCATTAATAAAAATCTCAAGCTTATATAATAGTACTTTCATTATACAGCGGTGCAACGCGATAACAGATTCTCGTACTTTTGTTTTGCGACCACTCCATTTATTAAAACGAATTTCTTTTTTTTTTCGAATAACGCGAACATTTTAATTTCAAAATTATTCGACGTGTATCTGGCCAGTATTCGAAATTTTAAAATAACTGTGACAGAATTTATGAACCGCCTCAGTATATAGGAATATTAGAATATAAAAAAAATATACCGTGAAACAAATTTTCAACGAAGATAAAAGAGAGGGAGAGTTAACAGCGAATATCTTTTTGAAGTTTGTGTAGAGTTCTCCTTATAACAACTTAAAAAGGAATGAAACGTAAACTGTACGAGGAAAAAATACCCAGAGATCGAGAACGGTAAAAACTTCTATAATAGTCCCCGTACACACAGTGTCTTAAAATATTCAAGATAAGGTCGTTTGGAGGCACGCATGCCGACCAGTAATTTGGACATGGGTTGGACACGAAGCACGCGATGATGAACGAATATAAATTGGACGTTTGTTTTCAGAACTAAGAAAATAGCGGTCAGTCGTAGTAAGCACATTAAATTTGTTAGCCTTTTGAATAGAATAGTAACGAATGAACTTGAATGCTATCATAAAAATTTTTACTAGTCAAAAAAATTTCTAACCACCTAGTAACCACTCATAGTACAGTAATAAAAGATACGATAACTGGTTCAAAATTTAAAGTAGTCCGGTGAAGCTGTAAAGGCCAAAAAATTAAGGCTAATAGCATAGAAAGTTGGAGAGAAAAAAAAAACAAAATTTACTAAATAGCTTTTGAATGTATTCCTTGATCTCATAAGTTATGCACGAATATATATACATTTTATTTGGCTTTACCTTTTATTTACTTCAGTTATTTTTTTGAGTTTTTGATTTGTGCGAGCCTTAATATTAATTTTATTTTGAGATTTTATTTTCATTTCCTAGGTTATAATTTTTTTGTATCAAATTAAGTATTATATTCCTAAAATATGATTTATCATTAGCTTGCCAATTGTGTCCTAATATATAATATTATATTAGTACATAATTTTTATTATTATTTTATGATATTTTCTTGAAAAAAATTAGATCTTAAGCGCAGCTGCTAAAACCGAACTATACATATTTTTAGTAAGAAGTAAGTTTTATTAGCCTTCGCCTAGTTAGAATTTGACAAAAAATTTATTAACGTGTTGAAATAATTATAGCATTTCCGTTTATATATCTTATTAATTAGTCTGCAATTATGTCTGCATATGTATTCTATTCAAGTATCTTTTTCTTTTCACTTTACTTTTGGCAATCAATCTTTCAGATTATTACTGCCATTGTCGAGTAGTTAATAATATTATAAGCGTCGTGCGATCATTTCGATATTAAGCGTCGGTTGAGTCAATATTCTAACAAGATGATGGATCCCTTGTTAGAACCTTCCTAGGAATTTTTGTGGCATCTCAGAATTTCATGCTCCGTGGTATTATTTTCCATTCACTTCACTTATGCACAATAAACTAACTATATTACGTAAAACACCACCAAATTTACAAAATATAGAGTCAAATAACACAAGATTATGAATAAAATATAAAATCCACTACGTGACAGACTGAAATCCCGCCAAAAACTCCCTTCAAGTATCTTATAAATGTATGTTAAAAAAGAGCCCTGATCTCGAATATGACGTAATAACAAAATGTGCCCGTATGTAGATACATATTGTTTTTGAGATCAGAAACAGCTTACGTATTTGAAATTTTGTTCAGTGTAAATATGTCATAAGTTATAAAAAAATATGGATAAAATAATTTAACAACTATAAAAAAAAGTTTTTTTTTTGTTGTCAATCAAATTTAATGAAATTTTGTATTCAGAAGAAAGCATTATCCAGAATTGGGTTGTGAAAATACTTGTAATCCATGACAGCAAGATTGCACTAGTTTAAGCATGAAGAGACTAGGGCACATAATGCTCTGCGATAATCTCCGTACATGTCCATTCGATCTTTTGGGCTTGATGCAAAATGAGTCTACAATTAAATCCTTCGATAATTTTGTAAAGCATGTAATTGCTAATCTCAAGACATTCAAATGACTTTGATTACTCTCTTACCTGTATCTAAATCTTTTTGAAATAACCACGACTTTCACTCTGACTTGTATATAGCTATATCAGGATTTTTTTTTTCTCGAACTGACTACGCTATTGACCTAGCAAGGTCTTTACAGCTTCACCGGACTACTAAGGCGAGCGCTTAAGGCACTCAGCCGATTTTGTTTTTGGTAACTAGCTCAAGGGTGCACGGCACACCTCGGCTTGGCCGTTACCTCGGAAAGTCCCGATCTGACCTATATAAACTATGCTAAGCTATACATGTTTCCATTTTTGGATCATGCAATTAAAATTGCATGATACAAAAACACAACATGTGAATCGAAAAGGAAAAACTAAATCTAATCGATTCAGTTCGATAAGGGAAAAAATCTTTCACAAAATAACCCTTCCACAGATGTGTGGGGCGTTTGTCTGTTTATGTGTGTGTAAAATCGATGTTTTGATGTGTTACTCTGTATCGCGATGCAGAATCTTTGCAACCGGCCGACCGGTCTCGGACAAAAATTCTACTTAAGAACCACGAAACAATATAGTGTACGGGAATAGAAACGATAGATCTCTGCCCATGACGCATGGGACAGAGATTCGCGATGTGGCCGGCCACCGAAAAATAATAATTTAAAAGAGATCAAGTTTACAATTTAAACGAGGGGCGCCGAGCCCGGAATCTAAAAATAGAACCGATGACGACATCGTTTGACGAATTTAGGGGAAGATAGACATAAACGCGCGAGTTTATTCTATCTTATATTATGACTTTATTATTATTTCGCGACGGTGGCACGGGCCAACCGTTGAATCGTAGCCGCGATGGCTGGGAACTTCGCGATTGCGCGAATGGGGCCCTGTTTGGCGTCATTAGCGACCTCATCGTACGCTGAGATCTCTGAGATCTCGTGGAAGACAAGGAGCTGGGCAGACCAGTCCATGCCAGATAGAGCGGAGGTGACTACGGTTTTCGCCTGTGGAGGCTTAACCGCCTGAGGACGAGGCATAGGCTCTATCCTAGGGGCCCACGGGGCCTGAGGGGCCCGCACGGGGCGGAGGAGTGCGCTAGGCGCGGGTACGGGTGCTACCGGCGCACGAGATGTGCTCGGCAGGCTCGGGAAGGCCTCTCTAGAGTTGAGAGGCGGAGGTCGGGGCCTAACGGGAGCGGCAGGTGCCCTGGACGGGGAGACCTGCCTGCGATCGCGAGGGCGACGAGTGCGGGGAGCGCGGGGGCAACCGCGATAGTTCGCGGTATGCCCGGTCGCGCCGCAAAGGACACAACTGGGAGGCTCGGAGGAGGTCGGGGTGCGGATACACTCCCTAGTGGAGTGATCTCCGAGGCATTTTACGCACCTGGGACGCAGGTGGCAATTGCGGGCGGAGTGTCCGTACACCTGACAGTTGTGACACTGTGAGGGTACGAACGTTTTGCGCGGGGGCTCAACGGTAATACCGGTGAGGCCGCACAGAGACGAGAGAGAGAAAATAGCTTTCCCCTCTTTAGTGCGGTCGAGAATGACCAGCACTAAATTGTAGGGAGCTTTCGTGCGGGGGTGGTACATTCTATGTACCTCTCTGACGGGAAAATCTCGCGACTTAAGGTCGAATGAGATTTCCTCAATCGAGATCTCGACTGGGACTCTGCGAAGGACTGCTCGCAACGGACGCTCGTCTTCGAGCGCGTGGGTGAAGTAACCAAACTTCTTTTCCGTGAGAAAAGAAGTCAGTCGGTGGTGATCATTGGTGGTAGGGACTTTCACTTTGATGCCGGCAACAGTGTTGACGGCAGAAGTGAAGAAGATTTTCCGCGAGTTTAAACTCGCGGTAATCGCGACCCAAGACGCCTTGTCTTGAATCGTAACGGGCGGAGGTGGGCGAGGATTCTTGTCTGAAGCACGGACGGCGTGACTAGACGCCGACGGAGTGTTCCGGCCGGAATCCGTTCGCACGGCGCCGGCCGGAGACACGGGACGGGAAGAACCGGCCTTCCGGCCGCGTGTGACGGTGATAAAACCGTCGTCGGAGGGCTTGACTGCCGATATGGATGGATCAACATCCATATCAGAGTTTGGGAGAGAGGGAGACAACGAATCGACGCTTTCGTCTAACGGAAGCGACGAGAAAGAATTCGCTACTGCGACATTCACGGAGGGCTTGGAGGAGGGCTGCACGGTCGCGGCTTTTTGGCGATGGGCTTCCTATCATTGACAGGAGTGCGAAAACGACCGGACTCATTAGCGGAGTGTGCCTCCGGAGGGAGAGGAATTCCGTAACCCTGACAATAATCGTGCATGAAACTGAGCATTCTATGATACTCTTCAGGATCGGACCTAAATCTGTGCGCCCACTCTGGCGGAAGGGAGTTGAAGTCTAACAACATCCTATATTCCTCGTAAATTCGAGTGTGGAGATCTGCGGGACCCGCGTCAGAAGAGGCCATACCGGGGCCTGAGGAGGGGTGTGGGGCGGGGAAAGACATTTGAAACCTCCCTGCCAGAGGGGCAGGGGGGCGCGTCTGTTTGAATTTAACGAACTCCGGAGTCCGGGCCAAAAGGAGACTGTGGGCAAGGTGCAATGCCTCACAGGGGACCTAGAGTGCCTAGGGGGAAGCCCTATCACTTCTTTCTTCGGCTGCACGACGACACGGAGCTCGAACCACGAAGCGCTGGACTCCCTGGAACGCGAACCGGCGACATGCAGCACACGGAGAACACGCAGGACGCACTGAAAAGTGCGATTATAATTGCACCGAAAAGTGCAGTTTGCTGCGTTCTGAAAAGAACGCCTTACGATCGATTCCTTTGAACGTCTCAAAGAAACGTGAAAGTAGCGAGCGTACCGAAATACCGAACAATTTTCGACGTGAAAACACGGCCGCGTAACCGCGTCGCGAACACTTACGAAAGATCGGAAACGTAACACGAATAAAAATTCACGTCGAAAAAACGATAAGAGCGCACGCGTCCGAACCCCACGGAAGCGAGAATCGGACTCTTTTCTTTCTTTCGCTATATCAGGACTAATAAATCTTGGTGACTTAACATTACGCTCATGCAACACGTCAAAGGAGTGAGTACTGAGTCGTATTGAATTGCGATCAACCCTCTCTCCGTTTCTTTTACTAATTCTAAATGACACTTTTGCGAAAACAACAAGTTTAGAAAAAAAAGCCATGACAGCTTATAAAATATGAATATAGTTATAATCATACTAACAAAATAATTACTATGAATGTAACCTAGTACATCCATATTTCTGTTTACCGCAGTGTAAATACAAAAGCTTAAATATTGTGTGGAAATGTAATAGAGATTATATATTTAATTTAATGTTCACACGAAATTTGGTATTCATAGCGAGGAACATTGCTCGAATAATTAATTCAGTACCTATTAAGATTATACCTGATATCTTCGGATTTGCGCCTTCGCATGTATTTGACTATTGTTTACAATGCGCAAATTTTAGCCATTTAAACAGATAAAGATGGAAGAAAACTGAGCTCTTGAGAACAATTTTTTGGTAATGCTTTTCAAAAAAATAGTGCGTGGAGTCCCTCCGCGCAGAAGAAGTGAAACTACTTGTGTGGAAATTAAAATAGGAAGGAGTAGAAATTGGTTTTTAGTGAAATCATATTTTTTCTAGCGTTGAACGTTTAACGCAACAGTGCTTTCATACCACCTCCATGGTAACGTTAAACGTTTAACGCAACCTTGTTGGAAGTCGTATTAGAAGTTTCACTTCAAAAAAGAACACTATTTTTGCTACTAAAATCTGGAGTATGTTAAAGGCGAGCAACTCACTGACAAATAGGCTTCTCCTAGAAAATATATTTTCAAATTCTATTTAAATGCTAAATTATAGAGAACACTCATCCACTAAAAAGAACAAGGAATATATTCATAAATCATGCCCGGAGTTTATGAATAAATCGAAGAATATTTGAATATAAACATTCAAGGGGCAGGACTAACATAGTATTACTTATGTAAATTTAGTTTCCTACAGAAAATATTGAGTTTTGTAATTTTTTGGATTACTCTATTGAACTTTAAGGTGTAATTAATTAAACATAATATTTCAGTAACAAAGTATATTACTGTGATTAAAATATATAGTTAATTTTATTATTATTTTAAAGTAAGATGCGGATTAAGTTTACTACCAGATATTGATTGTTATTTGATATGGTTAAAAAACGAACTTTATTTATCGTAAATATTTTTTTTTATTTCATAGGAGGCAAACGAACAGACGGATCACGTCACATGTTAGGTTATCACCGCCATCCATAGACACTTGCAACACCAGGGGAGTCGCAAATGCGTTGCCAGCCAGTGTTTGGTTTTTTCTTTCTAACTGACTACGCTATTGACCTAGCAAGATTTTAACAGCTTCACCCAACTACTAAGGCGAGCGCTTAAGTGCTTGGGGTGGTGAAGGGGGATATATGGGGAAGGGGAGAAAGGAGGGGTGAGGGAAGGGAAGATGGGCCTCCGGCGCTCTCACTGATCGATCGAAACGCAACAATGCAAGCACGGTTACTTCACGTCGGTTTTCTGTGGGTCGGGTGGTACTACCCCGGGCAAGCCAAGCCATTCATGCTGAAACCAGTAATAGCTTCAGCGTGGCTCTACCACCTACAATTTATTTAACCTTTATTCAATAAAGCCTACAATACATCACTTTCAGTGTAGAACGTTACGTTATCGCTGAAACTACTATTTAATTCTCCCGTTCCAATATTTCGTTTTCCTCTCAATACGGTCACGGGTCTAATAAATTGTTTAACTTGAACAAATACCATTCGTCTCTCCTGTCAAGACTATACATAGTATCTCTATTCACCGGTTTGAGATATGAGAGAATGTATCAGCTTTATTGGTGTAAGAAATCCATTCGGGATTATTAACCTTTTATCTCTGTTTCTGTTTGCGGGATTTTCTTCTATATTTATCTTTGTTTGCTATTCTTTAGGGAGCGAAGTGGCTTAAGTATTTGATTTAGAGAAGCTTTACAAAAAGTATTCTATATTTTAATATTTTAAAAGGAAATGTTGTTAAATAAGTTATTGTTTGACATGAGTTTCAGTAAATTTTGTAGAACCACTATTTTCTGTACATAACTATACATAATAATTAAAGATAATTTTAATAAAAAAGTGTGTGTGTACTCATGTACATGCGTTAGAGGATATAATTCTTTGTCGTAACAAGATAAAAATATTTTCACAAATTTTATCTTTGGATTTATTCTACGTTTATCGAAAAAACAACACCAACAATAGAAATAAGGTATTTAATACATTGAAAGTTTTAATACAAAGAAATACAAACAAAAAATACAAAGAAACAAAATGTTGACTATAGCTATTTTCAGGGTGTCGGATTTACGTGACGGTGTGCGCGCTTTCGTAAAAATTTACTCATAATTTTTCCCTGACGCGCCAAAATAAGTATAACCTCAAAAACAAAATACGAATATAACACAACGGAAGAGCTTTAAAAAAATCGATTATAAATTGTAATTGTTCTTTTTTAAATATAAACGATATTTTACTTTCAAGATATTTTTATCCTATAGATAATATATAAACATGGGGTTTATTTATTCTTACTTGCAAATTTCAGTATCATCATGCCACATAAAAAAAGCTTTTTGTATATATTTCGGTAAAAAATAGTCATCGTTGCAATTTTTCTGAGTAATATCACTGTACAATATGATATTATTAGTACAAGCATGTTAGAACCTGTAGACTAAACTAGTAAACACACCTAGAGAGGAACTGGTGCTCAAATGGAGCTGCCGAAACACAGCTATAAATTTTTGGCGACAAATTTTTGATAGCCAGGCGGGCTTAGAAAAGGCCATTAGCATGCTACAGTTTCATCACGACATTTTGATGTGAAACATCTATAGGTGGAGGGTAAACCTGATTATTGCATTATTAACGAAATACTCAAAAACTTGCAACTGTATCTTGTAGGCCACTTGTTCCACTAGTGAATGTTATGTGGCACGCGCCGACGACCTAACGTCCATTTCTAAATGTCGCCAAACACACTAGTTGAATTTTTGTATTTAATAAAAATGAATATTTATGTAATAAAATAAATAAACAGTCATTATTTTATGGAACTAATTTGTATTTATTTAGTTTTATATTTTCACTATGCCATAACTGATTCCTGTCATAATCTATGATTTTATGCATACAATTTATACAAAACAATTTTGATCTTTCACATTTGCCAGGCGTCCCGTGATGGCTCAATTTTTTTTCTTCACTGAATGTCCCCTTCGAACTTACGTCAAGCGACGTGGTGTTTGAATACGCTAACTACTGAGCAAACGTGTCATTGTGTTCCTGGTTGAAGACTGTGGTTAGCAACATGCATTATCACATGGGTAATTCCAAATCAATCGTCGATCGTTGCAAGCGACTTGCGGTTAGCCTCGAGACTGTGATATTTTTGAGTTAATTATGTATATAGGCTGCAGCGGCCAGTTCAGTTCAGATAAAATGTAAATCTGTTTGTAAATAATACTAGCGGTCCCTGGGGATGATGTCCTACTTTGATAATTAAAAAAAAAAATCTAAAAGCCAACCGCAGCGCCACCTACCGGGTCCAATTATGAATCTTAACCATTCTCAGATCCACTGAAACACGCACACAAAATTTTATAAAAATCGGTCCAGCCGTTTCGGAGGAGTTCAGTGACATATACACGTACAGAATAGATTTATATATAAAAATGATATACAAATATAGAGGTAGGGAAAGAATAAAGTCAAAGTAAATATTGTAATAGCTATCGTTTATTACCAGACATTAACATATCAGATGAGTTATTTACTGATGTAAATGTAAAATATATTCCTAAATCATTTCCATTTATATGAAAATGTAACACTATTCTGTTCAATTCAGGAAAGGTTTATTAACAATACAATGATTAAAGTAACAATTCGTTTCCGTAAATTCATTAATTTGCGCGCTGAACTGCAAACTACAATAGCACCTATATTTTAACTTTTATAATTTGTTTTACATCGAATAAGGCGATTTTGTCCTGAATTATTGAAAAAAAAGGTTATAATCCAGGTGACAAACTCTTCGGTGAATTCACTAACGAGAAACAACATCGATACGTTTCAACGGATGTCATAATTAAGCCAAACATTTTAACGAATGCCACTGTGACGGATTTAATTTTAAAACAATAAACTAGAGTTATTCTTCTTCTTTTTCTTGTTTTGGCTCCGCAGAAACACTTGCCAGTATCAATGTTTTGTCTCAATGGACGTTCTACTACAATAAGTCTACATAAGTTTAACATTCAAACATTTCACTTCATTTCATATGTGGTAGAGTCACGCTGAAGCTTTTCAGCATGAATGGGTCGGCTCATCCTGGGTAGTAACACGCCCCAATTTTCCACAGAAAGCTGATGTGAAGTAACAGTACTTGCATTGTTGCGCTTCGTTCGGTCAGTGAGAGCGCTGGGCGCTCAACTCCCCTCCGTCTCACCCCTCCTTCCCCTCCTCCGTTCCCCCCAAACACAGTCTGGCAACGCAATTGCGACTCCCCTAATATGTCTAGTGTCTATGAACGGTGGTGATCACTTAATATCAGGTGACCAAATTGTCCGTTTACGTTTATGACAAAAAAATGTCTATGCTATTTACTAATATGTAAAATACGAAGTAAATAAAAAAAAGGTTCCTGTAAATTACAGTGGAGACCTTCAAAACGAATGTTACAAAGTCAGCGTTTTCAACAGTTACGAAATAATGCTTATTCCGTGCTTAGCCCCGCACCGTTATCTTTTGAATAAAATTCAGACGTCAGAGGTAAAATGAGCCGCGTATTATTTTGATGATGCGAAAATGCTTTGAATATGATTTGGATTTTTATGGGAGTTTTTATACGATGTCATCTCTAAGGCTATTGTTATATTATGATAAATTAGCTTTCGCGTTGAACTAGCTTCTTAACAAAATAAAAGTTAAAAATCTGTCAGATGTTCAAGGTACATACATTTCGTAAATAACATGAATGGCTTAGCTGTACAATAATTTAATAACATAGTGTTTTTGTGAAATCATTTGTACTGCAAATGGGTATAACGTTGCTTTAATATGATGTGGTCATTTTAAGGCGTAAATATCTGTAAATAATCAACTTCAATCAAAATCACAGGCCCAATTAAAGTTAATCAATGTTAGACCGCTACCTCTGGGAACTGAGGGTTACCCGATTAGGCCTCTCAAGGCAGCGGCTCAAGCCTAGGTTCGATCCTTCGGTAGGGAGCCCTTGAGTGCGTTGCTTGCGCGATACGGTGTCACACGAATATACATCACCGCTACAACACTACACGATCATCCCCACACACGTGCACGTCTACACGCCTACACATGAAAGTGGAAGGGTTTACTTTTTTTTCCCTTATCGAACTGAAAAACTCAATTTTCCGATAATAAATATATGGAGGAGTTGTTGAGGCGTGTATGCTTGGTACACATATACGTTTCAACAACTCATACATTTATGAATAGTTAGCTAGGTTATCTAAGATAGGTCGCGATTTTGCATGCAACAGGCAACAGCCAAGCCGAGGTGTGCCGTGCACCCTTGAGCTGGATGCCAAAATAAAATCGGCTGAGTGCCTTAAGCGCTCGCCTTAGTAGTCCGGTGAAGCTTTTAAGACATTGCTGGGTCAATAGCGCAGTCACTTCGAAAAAAAATAATCTGAGAACTGAGGTAGAAGTAGGAACCTATAAGTATATTAATATAAATCTATACTATAATAAAACTGTAACAAGTCGAAATCTGTACATTAAATATTTTTTGAAAATTTTAATAAGGGTAGACTATGTTATCGATATAGAAGCCAAAAATAATCTTTATACAATTTTTGTCTGTCTGTCTGTCTGTCTGTCTGTCCCTATGCACACGCATCACTCTGAAAGTACTGAACCAATCTTGATGAAACTTGACATAGTGATAACTAATATTACGAGATTACATCAAATATACTTTTTGTCTCATAAAACGCAAAGGGTTCTCCAGGATAAAGGATTAAAGTCTAGAATATAAACCCGAATTACTCTGAAAGTACTGAACCAATTTTAACGAAATTTGACACGGTGATAACTAATATTAGAAGACTACAACCAGGATACTCTTTGTCCCATAAAACGCAATGAGTTCTCCAGAATAACGAAAAACAAAAATTTGCAGTTAACGTAACTAGACTTTTTTGTGACAACTTAGTACAAGAGCCGGCAACGTTAAAAGAACAAGAATTTTAGAATACCTGGTTCTTTAATACATCAATATATTTTTTTTATATCATAAGAGGCAAACGAACAGGTGGGTCACGTGATGTTTAGTGACCACCATCGTCTATAGACACTAGCAACACCAGGGGATTTGTAAGTGCGTTTCCAAACTGTATATGGGGGAGTGTAAGGGAACCTCCGGCACTCTCACTGACCGAACGAAACATTACAATGCAAGCACTGTTATTTGACGTCGGTTTTCTGTAAGTATTCTGGCGGTATTAGCCCGAACGAGCCGACCCATTCATGCTGAAACCAGTAATAGCTTCAGCGTGGCTCTACCACCTACAGAAATTATCAATATATCAATAGACAGAATTTAGGACACTTGGTAGCGGGTTAACGTTGTATTTTTAATAGGCATTTTGATTTATGATTAATCAATAATAAGTTTAGGAACATTTTTTTCAGTAACTTTTAAACGCAATTAAACATTCAGACACATTTTTTATAAACAATCATATATATACCCGCTGATATATTTTATAAATAAAAAAAAGAATGTGGTGTCGTGGGACACCAGGTAGGAACGAAGTTCTTTCGGCTAATGTAGAATCGACACTATTTGGAAAAAAAAATCGTGCTCAATTTTATGTAATCGTAATTCAAATTATCAATTAAAATAACAAAATATGTCTCTTTATTTTTGTTTGACAATATAAAATTACATAGAAATAGAAATAATTACAAAAAAGGAGAAAGAGAAAGATATTATACACTACTCGCTTATGTATACGACTGTCACGCCTGCGCACGTCTAATTTAACTGTTTTATTCCATGCACTTTTCGTTACAGTTTTACTATCACATTTTTTTCAGTTCGGTCGCGCAGCAAAATCTCTATCTCCTCCAAGCCTGCCGTAAGGAACTTCGTTCCAATAATAAATTTCAAATCAATTATTTTTTTTCATAGCAAAGAACCAATTTCATCAATCACATTATTGACCACCATATACAACGATAAACGTAAACGTATGACTTGGGATTGACGCCATCTCAAATATATGCGTCGTCGACCATCAGGCTATACAAAGCCGAAATACCTTGGGCCGGCGAGGTGAAATATCTTGGTGTTACTTTAGATAAACACTTAAATTTCGATTCACACAAAGAAAGAGTGCGAAACAAAGCCGTATGGTCTTAGGTCGTTTCTATCATTTGCTTTGTCATAAGAGTAAAATATCCCCCAGAGAAACTCACTTTATACAAAACTTGCATCCGTCCGATTATGACGTACAGTTGTTCGGTCTTTGCACATGCGCAAAATCGTGTTCAAAAGTTGCAGGTTCTCCAGAAGTGAGCCCTACGTAAAATCACCGGTGCCCCATGGTACGTCCGGAATAAGGATCTCCACAGGACCTGGAGATGCTTTCTGTCTGAGCGTATATAAAATCAATACAGGTAGTTATCTCGAAAAAGCCGCGAATCATCCCAGCCCGTTAGTGGTATCCGCCGCGAACGATGAACCCGTACCCAACGCTGCGCAGTATAGAAGACGACCGCGACACATTTTTACCGACCCTCCTGATTCAATCACGTCAGCAAACGATCAGTACCAGCCTGTCTCTTCAAACAGAGCGTGTTCTCACCCACGCCCGCATAACCGCAGATCACGCCGCCGTGGTCTGGGACTAAATTTCGCTCCCGTACACCAAATTAGGCCCTTCTCGGCAACGGCTCAAGCCTAGATCTGTTCCCTGAGCGTGGAGCCCTTGAGTACGCTGCTCACGCAATACAGTGACACAAGAGTTCTACCCTTATTTTTTGTTATCCTATCCTACATAGTTTAGAGGATTTTTTCCTACACAAAATACATATAGAAGTTGTTGAGGCACGCATGCTTGGTACACATGCATGTTTCAATAACTTATATACGTATATAAGTTACCGGACTACTAAGACGAGCGCTTAAGGCACTCAGCCGATTTTATTTAGGCAACCAGTTCAAGGGTACACGGCACACCTCGGCTTGTCTGTTGCCTGTTGCATGCAAAATCGCGACCTATCTTAACTAATCTAGCTATATGTATGAGTTGTTGAAACGTATATGTATACCAAGCATACACGCCTCAACAACTCCTGCATATATTAATTATCGGAAAATTGAGAGTTTTTTAGTTCGATAAGGAAAAAAGTAAACCCTTCCACTTTCATGTGTAACATGTTTCATTCATCATCATTCAGTGTTTCATGTGTTTCACGTGTGTGGGGGTGATCGTGTAGTGTTGTAGCAGTGATGTATATTTGTGTGTCACCGTATCGCGCAAGCAACGCACTCAAGGGATCCTTACCGAGGGATTGAACCTGATGTATAAAACTGGCTTGGTTTGAAGGTGATAGGTACTATGTTGTGAGTGGTACAGATATTATTTATAAAAATATATTGGAAATATATTTCAAATACGTTTTTGAAACAGTCTATAACTCTTAGACAATAGTTTCAAGCAAGTGACATTTGACGTTTTCGGCGGGATGTTTGACGCTTCGATACGGTGTTCATATATTTTTCTTTAATACAATGGAGTATAAAAAGGTTTTAATACAAGTCGAAGATAGTTATGATAAAGTAAGTGGTAGAGATGTTTATTCAGTTTTATGTAGGTTAGTTTTTATTTTAATTGATCCTGGTAGATGACGCTACGAATGGGTACTAGGTTTATTTAAAAAATGAATACATGTAATCTGGGTATATGTTTAAGTGAATCCGTGGATAGTTTGGATTCACAATTGGAAACGGTAGTTGTGGCTGCAGTCGGGTATCAGTTTTATTTGCGGGGTGGTAGGGCTTTACAGCCTGACTGGGTCACAACCACCATGTACATGACGAAAAAATCCGTAATAGTGATTCGCTTCTGCGCGTCGCGTTTCGGGATCAGCCTGTGCATATCCAGCTTTTTGTAGGCCGGCATGATAGTGGCGACCAGCGATGGATAGTGTGTCACTTGGTGGTCGCTATTGTTTTTGGATTGTACTGTGCTTACCATCAGGCAAAGTGCAGGCATTTTGCCGTGCTACGATAAAAAAAGAAACAATTTTTTCACGTGATAACCAATTTGGTGCAAACGAAGTTGCACGGGTCAGCTAGTTAATAATAAAGTAATCTTTTTTTATCGCAGTGGTAAACGAAATTCTGTTATATCTTATCTATGGTGGTTATTATCACTTTCGCCGCATGTATTTAGTATTGCTACATTTCTTTCCTGTGAACGACTTTTCTCAGCTACTATACAGCAATCTAAACTTTAATATTACTTATGTGTGAATTTCTGTATTATCAGGCTATATACAACAGGTATATGAACTTTGTGAAATATCGTATGACATATTGAAATCACAGTGATTGAACTTTGTTTTTCGAACTGACCACGTTATTCACCCAGCAAGGTGACTTGACAGCTTCACCGGACTACTAAGGCGAGCGCTTAAGGCACTCAGCCGCTTTTATTTGATAACTAGCTCAAGGATGCACGGTACACCTCGGCTTGGGCTGTTGCCTGATACATGCAATTCGCAACCTATCTGAGTTAACCTGAGCTAAACTAACTATTCATACATATATGAGTTGTTGAGACATATATGTGTACCAAGCATACATATCTCAAAAACTCTTATGTATATTTCGTATCGAATAATTTTCTAAGCTATTTATTTTTTTAATAAGGGAAAAAAACAAACAAAACCCTTCCACTTTCATGTGTACGCGTATATGCGTGCACGTGTGTGGAGGTGATATTTGTAGCGTTGTTGCAGTGATGTAAAATTTTGTGTCACTGTATCGCACGAGCAGCGCACTCAAGTGCTCCGCGCCGAGGGAACGGACCTAAGCTTGAGCCGCTGCCGAGAGGGGCCTAATCTGGTCAATGATTGAATGCAATAGATTAAAAGAACACGTAAGATGGAAATAATAAAAAAAAATCTAATAAAAAGGAGCTATTATGCATAGAATAATAACTTAAATACCCTTTTTACTTTTAAATATGTAAATCAAGTATTTATCGAATGAGATGAACCGCATGTGGCCCAAAACCTTTATATGTTTTATATATGCTCAACTTATTAACACTAAGTAAAATGAGTATAGCCAGTAGAGAATTAAAAAGTTTGAAGCTGGAATTTGTCATTTTTTTTTACTGTTTGCGCACGGGACATAGTGGCATGTTTATATTATGAGTACGACAAAGTGATAAAAATCTTTTCACTTTAGTAAAAAATATAAACATTTTTAAAGTTATAACCGATATATATCCCGAGATAAAAAACCGACACCCTGAAGTTGTTACGATGCATGCGCACACTATCACGAAAAACCGACACCCTGAAGTTAGCTATAGTCAACATTTTGCTTTCCTTGTATTTCTTGTTTAAATTTTTTTGCATTAAAACTTTCAATGTATTAAATACTTTTTTCTAATGTTAGTGTCTTTTTTTCTACAAACGTATAATAAGGCGAAAGATAAAATGTTTAGAAGTCATGGTGGCCTAGTGGTTTGACCGATGGAATAATATTTCGATGTCTGCAGGTTCGAACCCCGGCATGCATGCATTCCATCTTCTCCTTTCCACTACAGAACTACACGGGCGAGTACGCGTCTCCACAGATTCACAGTGACCACCATTCCAGCTAGAACAAAGAAATTCGAAAGTTCTTTTCTTTGTCGTACTGTGAAGATGTGGAATCGCTTCCCAGCCAGTGTGTTCCCTTTCGCATATGATATGGGGTCCTTCAAGAGAGGCGTGAAGAAGCACTTTTCTAGGTCGTCATGATAGCGAGGGCTGCCGTTACGTTTGAAGACCGACAGTCGCCGATATTTGTGGACTGTACTGTATTTTTCATCAGGTACGGTGCAGTCATTTTGTCGAACCAGTTTAAAAAAAAATGTACCAACGTTTTTTTCGGAATTCGCGTACATTTGCTCATTTAAATTGGTAACACTATCGGCTGACGGTGAAGGAAAACATCGTGAGGAAACCTGAACCTGATAAATGTTCTTGTAGTACTACTGTATGTGGGAAAAATACAGAACTATGGATTTCTCAGAGTTTAAAATCGCCAATACGTCGTGGGCTAGCATGGTGATTACGCCCATACCTTCCTTGGGGAAGAAGCCATGGCCCTGCAGTGGGTCTCTTACAGGCTGAAGATGATGACAAAATTTTTGAATTTTTGAAACTTTGTTACGCTAAACACTTTTTCTTTTTAAGTAATCCTACAAGTTTTATGACATAGTATCGTGTGTATATAGCCTAAAAGAGTTTGTTATGAATATATTAGGTAGTAATAACATACCTGAAACGACGTGAGCTCAGCGACAAAGCAGACTATCATCGACAGTTTTATATCGCTGCATCAGCTGGTAGTATAAAATAGTCGGCGATGCCGTCGACTGTACATATTCCGGTGATTCAGAGGCATCCGGTGCATCGAACTTCGACTTCACTTCGTTTCCCTCATTTTTATCGATAATTTATGAACTGAATAAACGTAGTCACTTCACTATTTTATAGAACGTTTTTAAAGTCAATACGCTTACAAGTTCTTTTAAATTCGTTTAATTGTTTTTTTATTAATTCACATGTATATTAGTTTTTAAATAAAAACTAAACGAAACAATTATATATACTGTACATATTTTTCACGGATTTATAATTATTATAGTGTTGCGTTGTATGTTGATACGAGGCTCGACTGACATTATTTATACCTTTGATTTCATAGGAAAAGTAAGTATTTGAGAAAGTGTTATATTTGTTTGATTAATACACAATAGTTCTAGACTATTTTTTGAAAACATTACTAATTATTACTTTTAAATAAATATAAATAAATTTCATAATATATATAGATACATGTAATGTAAAAAAACACTATACAAAAGAAAATAAGACGCAAATAATAAATATTAGCATGAATTAACGATACGGTGGAAATGATTATTCGAGGGCTTTGCGCCCTAAAGAACCTCTTAATATTAAATTGTGTATAAACATTAGCAACTGCTATAAAAGTGGGATTAATGTTAAACATAATACCTTATTGACGGGTGTATACAAAATTCACCTACAATACCATATTACAAGAATACTTCTATATCTATTCTATAAATGTATATTATACAATAAACATGCTTGTCGTGACTGTCTTTGTGTGTTTATTTTTCTTCAAAACTAAGCCAAGGATTTTGGTACGCGTTTCCCTAGCGTTCTGTTTATTTTTTATGGAAGATTACATGTATACTAAATTTATATAGAGTAGACAAAGGAAGACATAGTGCAGTGATGTTTTAAAGAGTTTTAGGACGTCTATGTTAGTAACGCTGGCTACACTTTATGAGGTATGTAGTAATATACTACGGAATGTTACAACTGGAAGGGAACGGGACTTAGGCTTGAGCCGCTGCCAAGAGAGTTCTAATCTGGTATTACAAAGGACACAGAACCGCCCCTTTGTAGGATGGTTTAATAGGGCCTATTTCCAGCAGTAAACGTCTGTAGTCTAAGATGACGATGACTATGAATTATTAGTTTTAGTTTAAATCCTGTATTCGATTTTTTCCAGGTAATATAAGTAGAGTAACTACAGCATGTATTGTTCTAGTAAATAAAGCGATAGTTGGTGGATAACATGACCTGAGCCTGTGACGACAGTTGGTGTACAATGCACATCGATCAACTGGAAAGCTCGACTTGTCGTGTACGGTTTCATATTATAAATTACTTAGTGTTCCCTAGTCGGAGCGTCGGTTATTCTACCCATACGTTATTACGTGATATGATTTTCTATAGGTGCTTACCTATACAATACAGTATTCAATTAATTACGTAGATGTTACTAGTTGAGATTATTGCATAAATAAATGAAATTAGTTTGTTTATTACGTTTTCATACATAAACTACTTAACCGAGCGTTATGAAACTTTACTGACAGAAAATCCAATTTTTTTTTATACCATTAATGGTAAACGAACATGCGGGTCACCTGATGTTAACTGACCACCGCCGCCCATGGACAACTGTAACACGAGAGGAATGACAAGAAATGACAGAAATAACAGATGCGTTGCCGGCCCTTGAGAAAGAATTGAAGGAATTAGCAAGCTGGACCTAATAATTTATAATTTATGGAGACTTAGATAAAGTAATGTGATTATTATTCAATATTAACTATTTCCGCGACTACGTACGCCAGAAACCTAATGTAAATAGAGTGACTAATAAAAATCTGAATGTATGAAGTCCATTTAATTACATAGTTTTCTCTCATACTTAAGCCGTCATTCAAATTACAATAACTTTTGATAGAGTTGACCGATTTTAATGAAACAAAGACTAAGTTATTTTAAAGAACATGCTTTATAATTTGTTTTGAAACCGATTTTGAAACATTTTTCATCTGTGCTCCGCTCCTATTGGACTTAGCGTGATGATATATAGCCTATAACCATTCTCGATAAATGAGATATATGATACTGAAAGAATTATTCAAATCGGACCAGTAGTTCCTGAGATTACCCCCTACATCGTCACAACATCACAACATCACGTCACAAACTTACAAACTTTACCTCTTTATAATATTAGTATAGATTCGTAGACAGCTGCAATAATTTTTTTCACGGAAATCGAAAAAGTACAGTCACGTTAGTTTTAAATTCTTAGTATATGTATAGATCAGCATTAAAATTATGAGCCGAACTTAATAATGATTATTCCTTCAGATAACTAGATTACGATTTAATAACATAAACATATCTCACCTTTGAAAACCCTCATACATATTGACAAATATAATACACACATTATGATAGAAGCGAAGCTAGCTCAGTCCGTCCGGGTAAATACGAACGAAGGGGAACGTTGCAAATCCTGTGTTTGTCTAACAAGATTAGTGAAATTTTGAATAAAACCACTGAGAGTTAGCCCATTTTGCGAAATCATAACTGCGAGGCACTTAACAAAAAGTTAGATGTTATTAAGCATACTAGGATGTCACAAACTTCGAATAGGTTTATATTCGTTTCGTACGTAAACCTAATCTAACGTAAAGTAGTTATTCTGGTTAACATTTTGTAGCAACTGTTTATTAAAAGAGGACATTACAATGTTATGTTATTTGAATTGATAATTATGTATAGAATAAGTAATCTTACAGAGGCTAATATGAATTTTGACTGTTTGTTTGTTGCGTTTTCACGCACTAACTACTCAACTGTTTGTCATGAAAACATATACGTCATCAGAAGTACAAAAAAGTGCATAGGGTTCCCTTCATCTAGAAAAAGTATTGTTCTCGAAGTATAAGGTAAATCTACATTAACGCGACCGAAACTGAAGCAATAGTTAGTATTTTATTAGTATAAAAAAAATCTCGCGAATCCGAAGTAAAATCATGAATATACGTGTTTCTAGATGTAGAGCTTCCGCTGCGTGTTACTGTTAGCCTAAAGTAATTATTACTACGCGAATGAAGTGGTGGGCAGGGGTTAGTTCATTATATTATTGGTATGACATAAAGTGAACTGTAAGACAGTTTAGGGTCATACAGAGAGTAACAGAGTACACCCCGTGCTTGGAGTTTTTTCTATTCATCCAGCCAGAAAACAGATCTGTAGAAGAATTAAAATCACTGATATAGTTCTCAAAATTCCTAGACTTAAGTGGCAGTATGATACACTACTCATAGAACGAATGACCGTTGGGACTGTATAATTCTCAAGTAGGGACCAGTCACCTGATTATGCAGCCAAACTCGCTATGATCACGCGACATGGTAAAGCTTACAGGATTACAGATTACCCGTTGGATGATAGAGCGTAGAAACAGTTATTCTTGTCGTCTTTAAGGGCAGCCTGAATGCAATGGTCGACGTATTTCAACTGAGAATGGAAATTAAAGCTAACACACAAAAACCTCCTGCACAAAACAATAACTATAGTATTGATTACTTTTAATCTATTAAAGTGAATTCAGAGAGTCGAACTGTGCTCACATAAATTCAATAATATAACATTTAAAAGGGTTTGAGCTGTGGATATTTTACTATTGACTGAACTTCAAACAGTTTGGATATCGCTAACGAGGTGTTAAGCCTCTGTGAATCGCTGAATAGTTTTGCTGTTGTCATAAATTACATATGTAACGTTAGTAGTTTGAAATTCTGGTATGTTTCTGACAGGATTTTACATTGTTTAACAAGTCTTACTTGTTGTCGAATTATCTATAGCATTATTTAAACAGTATGTATCTATCATTTCACTAATAATAATTGTATGTATTTCTATATACCTATTAAATAAGGAAATTTGTTTTTTATACTTTACTGCAGCTCGCCCATCTTTAGTTACAGGCCATATTTCAGGTTTGTCGGTTAATTGCATTTTTATTATTAATTAAAGATATAATTTATGAATTAATGTTACCTAAAACGAAAATTTTATTAAATATGTTACAATTCTCTAAAACCTTTTTTCATCTCTTTCGACAAATATAAGTATGTATTTTTAATTAAGTTAATATAGTGTCCCTAATCGATATCTATAATGAAGTTATCAACAGTTATTATAAAACAATTTTTTTGTGTCCGATACGAAATATATATAAGAGTTGTTGAGGTATATAGCCTTGATACACATATATGTTCCAACAACTCATATATGTATGAATAATTAGCTTAGGTTAGCTCAAATAAGTAACGAATTACACGTATCAGGCAATAGCCCAAACCGAGGTGTTCCGTGCACCCTTGAGCTAGTTGTGAACTAAAATCAGCTGATTCCCTTAAGCCCTCGCCTTAGTAGTCCGGTGAAGTTCTTAAGACCTTGCTAGATCAATAGCGTAGTTAGTTCGAAAAAAAAAGTTTTTCCCGTCTGATCCATAAGTTCTTCTAAACTACGTAATGTATTTTAATACTTTTTTTACTATCGGTATGATAAGTTTCTCTGAAAGGTACTTTTATATAGAGAAGACTGAATGTATACTGATAAAGTCGTTAGAAGTAAATTTTGGGCGCTATTGTTGGTAACGTTGTGTTGTGTCGCGAATATACATAGCTCTATAGATAATTTAGTGTAATTTGGTGGTTGTAAGAACTATCCGAAATGAAATATGTTAGAGATGAGTTACTGTAAATACTGTTGATGTCGCTGGGATAGGATACATAAAAATATATACAGTATACGTCAAAGGGGGTGTTGAAGAAATATAGCTGGCGCCTGTACGAAATGACGTGGAAATATATGAGGATTTGAGCTATTTGTTTTAACCGAATCCTAACAAACGCAACTCATGAGGTCTCGGTCCGGTCGATGCAGACGTAGAACATGGGTAAGAACACATAACTGGAGCGCACTCATTAGCTGATGCCGGCGAGCGCCTTGATAAGCAACTTAAACTGAGTCCTCCAAACCCAAGTTATACAAAATCACATCTTACGAAAATGCGTAAGTGCCCCTTATCACGTTTAGAACGACGATCGTCATAGGGATTTCCGAACATACATCGAATCCTTCACAACAGATTATTTTAACAGGGAACATAATATCTCAACCTATTAGTGATATTCACCGCAAACTACACTTCCAATCCCGTAGCGAGGTATCCTAAAAAACGACCGCGAAACATTTTCACCGATCCCTCCGACGATATACCAGCAACGAACGGTTTGTATACCAACGACTCTTTAAACAGAACGTGTTTGCGCCCACGCCTTTGAAATCACCGACCACGCTGAAAAGTAAATGTACTAATACATATAAGTTAATGTATGTAGTACGCGATAGTGTATGTCTATGTCCTAAGGACAGCGTACAGAAATCATTTTTTAAATACATATTATCAATAAATAATTGATTATTTACGAAGCCATTTCAAATAGTGTAATATGAATGCATATCAAATTTAAAATTCCACTTGCCCTGGGGATCTAAGATAGATTAAAACTACCATGATGTTACCTACCTACCATACTGTGATGCTCATTACTATAATACATTTAATATATGCAAAGCAAAGTCGAATCATTAGTTAATATAATTATATATAGCTTACAATGACTTAACCATAAAATAACCTGAACCATAAAATGTAAGTAAAATCTGTGAAATTTTCTTCCTCACAAAATACTTTTTATCTTAAAGACTCATTAGTTGCAGCTTAATTACAGACTTCGAGCGATTCTGCTTTTATAAAATTGCAAAGAGGTTCACAAAGCTCGAGATACTTTTTTATCAAGTCACTGGGGGTTAAAGTTTAAATTGTAATTATCTAAAGAGATACCAATCTTGAGGTTCAATGTTCGGAATTTAAAAGTTTACTAGCATAATGAGTAAGATACAGTATACTTAAAATATAACAAAAAAAAAACAAGTAAAACCTTTATCAATCTATTAATTCTATATATAATCAAAGAAAGAGGTAGCTTTAAAAATCACATACTTTATTCCTATAATCAGTTAAAACTTTTGTGAATATCAAAACACTATCGTTGAGTTTTTAGCGGCATCTAGGAATGTCATTAGATTTTATAGTTTATTTGTAATCTTATGTTATTTGGTTCAATACATGGCTTGTATTACGACAAAATATACTTTGTAATATTATTGAAGTTTTACGTAATAAAATTTGCTTATTATGTACAAATTAAGTGCATGGGAAATAATACCACGGTGCATGGATTCTGATTTGCCACAAAAACTCATTGGAAAGTTGTACCATGGGGATCACAATCTTGTTAGATCATTGAAATGATCGCAAGTAACTAACTTATAACAAACTTATAACCTACTCAACAATGGCAGTAAAAATCTACTGATAGATTTGGTGTCAAAAATAAAAAAGAGAATACTACCTATAGTTCAAAAAACATTCTCTTAATGAGATTAGATAATGCACTTAAATAGTTACTAACGGATTTATTACAAACAGTTAAATACGTATTAAATACTTGCTTTAATAAGGTCTCGTATTAAAGGCAACGCGCGCGCCCAAGGAGAGTTCGCGTTATCCTATTTTTGCAAGTCTAACCTAACCTAAGCAAGCGAGACAAAGAGCAAGATGGCGAACATTCAACGAGCGTGGTGCATTTAAAACTTAACCTTTTTAAAGCAAGTATTCAATACGTATTTAACGTTTTGTAATAACACCGTAATTGTTTATTGCTATGACTCTCTATTTTAATAAGTTATATGTTTGACCTAAATGGTCCGGATGTGGCAAGTCGACTTAGACATAACACAACTGACGCCTTAAACTGTGCTATTAAATATGCTCCGTCAGCGCTATCAAATCTGACCGGGTTTATCAATATTATTCTTTATTTATGTCCATATCTGATGAACATAACTTAATTTTGTCATTAGAATAATAAATCAATCAATCATAATCTTAATAATAATAAAAATAATAATAAATAATAATAAAATAAAATAATAATCTTGTAAACTGAAGAATATCTTTCTATATACATAGGAAACAAATTAATTTAAAAATAGTTCCACCTTTTTCATATTTCGATAAAAGGATGCATAACGAGATTAAAGTGATAATACACATTTTAAACAATAAAAGATTAAGGAAATATCAAAAATGTCCAAATTAATATAAAATAAAAAATCCAATTGCCAACCCTACCTGCGTTTACGATTAGCGAAGTCAACTAATCGGTTGCCGTAAACTAATGAGGTACTGGCGGCAAGTATTGGCGGTAAATCAAAATACGTGACATTAGGTGTAATTGAAGAAATTTATTTAAAAAAATTCTTAACTCTAATATAATACCTATACTTTTAGTCGATCTGCATTAATTACACTGTTAAAAAAAACTACAGTATTGGAAGAACTATTAAGTAAAGAAAAATAAAAAAAGTGTGTGTGTACTTATGTACACGCGTTTGTCTTTCGCCTTATTCTACTTTTGTAGAAAAAACGACACTATCAATAGAAAAAAAGGTATTTAATACAATGAAAGTTTTAATACAAAAAATACAAACAACAAATTCGAAGAAATAAAATGTTGACTATAGCTAACTTCAGGGTGTCGGTTTTTCGTGACGGTGTGCGAGCGCATCGTAAAATTTACTCTCATCATTTTTCCTTAACGCGCCAAAAGAAGTATCACTTCAAAAATATAAATGAGTCTAATAGTGAGAATATCAATTAATACGTATTATAGTACGTTTGTATTGCTCTTGTACTCCATTTAACAGTATACAGAGGGAAATAAAATTTTATTTTACGTTATGTCAGTCGTATAATTTTACCAAATAACCTGCGAACATTTACGCTACAAACGCAAGAGTAAAATGGTGACGTGGTCCTTACTGTCGACCAATTTAATGTCACATTGAAACGTGCTAGCACGTATACGTCTGTAAACAATTTTACCTATACCTCACCCAATTTGCTTATTCGTACATTGGCGCCGAGCTTTTATTATGGGCAAAGAATAAATACTCGCAGATAGCTCAGCTACCTCCACTTGAATTACTATATAATGTAATGGTGTTTTGGAAAAAATAAAAAAATAGGCTCAAGGATACGATTGTTACGTATACAAAATACTACATGTTACGCCATCGCTACACACCATAGTCGATGACTAAGCATGCCGAGTTCCCAGACCCAAGTTGTGGCAGGTGTTCGAAGCAGCGAGTCAGCGTTTTCCACAGTACGACTGATGCACGAAATTAGTGGAAACGTTCGGTGGTCCGACTCCTCCGTTCCCACACTGGCCACATATAAATACGTGAACAAAACAACAAGACAGGATTGTTAACCTAACATCGGTGACTTTCACTAGCTAATAATTTAGTTTTAGGCGAGGGCTCTCCTAACTTCGGAAGCTCTCTAGTTTTAGTTTTCATTGTAATTTTATTTTTTTAAATAAATTAATTAAAGTGAATTGGTTTCTTTTGGATCCTCCGGCTCTGACCTTCGTAAGTTACATGTAAGCAAAAAAAAAGGTGTGGACCAAGAGTCTGCAAAATAAAATAACAATAATAAAAAAAAACTAAGACTTTTAAGTTATAGCAATGAGACGTACTACTTAGCATACCATGGATTCACCAGGCGGATGCCGGGTCCATCGCGTGGCAACGAGAGAAACTCCGAGTAGTTCCTTAAACTTGTGACACGGGTGTAGGTTTAAGGGGCCCCTTTCGAATGTACATTAACGCACATTGTACATTAAAGTACCTTAACTACTCGTGCTTCTCTCCCTGCCTAACCATATCTGATCTGATGCTCCTAGTGCAGCTTTCGAGGCTCGTTCTAGTATAGAACTTACTGAAGTTCTGGATAGACCGAGGTCTTTGAGCAGGTTATAGAGAGATTTTGCTAATATACTTCTTGGTCCCACTTCTACGACATATAGATTAATTCTATAACCGTTTTTAGTCAACGAGTTGACTAAGTCGTACTACCTGTCCAGCTTCTTGTGGTCTTTAGCAATATTAGTTTCCCACGGAACGGTAAGCTCGACAAGTACCACACGCGTTTTATGTTTCGAATAGAGAAATATGTCTGGTCTGGATGACGAATGGCACACATCTTCTGGGATTTTGTAGTGCTTTTAATCCGTATACAAGGGTGTAATGACACTTTACTTAAATAATACTTCAAAAGTCAATCAATCAATTAAATCGTACTAAATATGCAATGATTGTACAAACATTGTAAAATAACAATATTTTATTGTAAATCAGGTTTGCCTATTACATTTAAATATGATTTCCGTTTTCTAAGTTTGCATAGGGCATACATACACTTCGTATATCAAAGATAAATATCTTAATTTAAAAAAAAACTGCTTTCTAAAAGTATATCAAAGTGAGTTTTCACTGTCTTATATTAATTACAACGTGAACAGTTAATTTAACAATCAACAAAACATATATGTGACCGTTGATAAATTATGGTATAGACGCACAATAAGAATGTTATACTATTAGGTGAGTCTTACACATAAATATATTTAATTATTTTCCTAAAAAGACAGCTGTAACGATTAAATGTATGAATATTTCGAAAATATTTTACTTTCAAAGTTTTCATAAATAGGTGCTTTTTCTTTTCAACTCATCAAGCAAAAGTCATTCGGTCACAAAATTGTTATGATGTAAAAATATGGTAAATGTATAAGAAATATTTAACAAAAGGAGTTTCTAAACATGTATGCGCATTAGTGTGTAATTCTGACACAAATATTACCTTGTACTTAAATACAGGAAATAATCTACTGTTGTTTGTTAATTCATATGATACGATACAAAATTAAGAGTCCAAATGCATCTTTACATATAAATTTCTTCTGTACGTGTGTATGTCACTGAACTCCTAAATGGCTGGATGGCTCCTAAATGGATTTGTATGCGTGTTCCAGTGGACCCGAGAATGGTTTCGATTCACAATTGGACACAATAGGTGAGGTTGTGGCTGATTTTATTATTAAGGCAGGACAACGTCCACCAAAACCGCTAGTTGTGTATAATTTACGTGACTTATATAATTAAGAGTTTTGATAAGTTTATATTGTGTTCATAAATATCTAAGTTTATTTTAATAGATCAAGATTGCGATAGACTTCCCGGCGCGTCGCGACACACCGTCGCGTCGTCGCTCGGTCGATGCACGCTTGCAAGCGTCAAAATAAAATAAAACTCTTAGAAGTTGACGCGACATCCCCTCCTCATCTGTCGTACGCAGATATTTCTGCTATTGTCAAATTAATTAATATGACTATGACTTGAATTAACCCAGTATAGGAAAATCTCAACTACCAGGAGTTGAATTTACCTTATAATTTAAGTATACCTTAACAAGAATAAAGTTGCATATGTTTTTCAAAATATAACTTGTTAATGATCTTGTCGCATTTCACGGTACCAACAAATTATAGTGGCTAATACGTAAAGCTTGTATTCCAGCGGTTCTAGAACAAGAAACATTGGTTTGGACTGTTACCGTCACAAATTATATATGAGTATTCCTTTTCAGAGGTTTACTGTACCGTGAGAGGGAATCTTAAGGGGTTCATTGACCCTCCAGTTGATATAACACTATTTGTATTTGTTCCCTTACAGGTCCACTTTATTAGACGAGATTTTGCAATAGCAATAAATATTTATTTTCTGTAGACACATTTAAGAACTAACGTATGACATGTAATAAAAATGTGTTTGTATGTAATATTAATATAATAACTTTTTAGTGAATGGATATGAAAGTAGTATATACGCCATTTATATCAAAGTAGGTGGTGTGCGTGTCGTATTTACAAATGTTTATGAGAGAGTATTTCTGTAATCTTACATCTACTCAAAATGATATATTTCTTTATTCTTGTATATCTATACTAACTAGTGGGCGCCCAGTGGTTAACATTCTACCATAGTATTTGATTATTTAAAGTTTGAACTTTATTAGGATTCTTTTGTCAAAGGGTAGTTATTATATTTCTATAATGAAAGGTTTTCATCATGGCTACTCAGTTATTTGCCATTATCTTTAATTGTATAAACGTTTAAAAAATCTATGTGTAAATGAAAATTAAAATTAATTATAAATTTGAAACAAAAATCACGTGGTAAAGCTCTCAAATTTTAAACAAACATAACTTTACGAAAATAAAGAAATTTATCGCAACCCATGACACAATTTTTAATTAATTTTACCCGACACCATGGGTGGGTGGTATTTCTGGGTGATATTGAATTAAATGAAGTCTGTTCATTATGAGAAATAGTGATATGCCCAGTATCATCAATGGTGAATCCAAGACAAAGATGTTTTTAATACTACCATTAGCTTTTGAAAATAAATTCTTTTTGTTGCTACATGAGGTTGAATTGCAACATTGTAACCATGGAGGTCTAAGTCATGGATTACTTTTATGAACAAAATTCTTTTTTGATTATACAATGTATTATTTGGCTCATTTTTTTTATTAAATCATCATTTGAAGTGAGTTCACCATAAAAAATAATAAACGTTACAATAATTGTTATAT
This sequence comes from Antheraea mylitta, assembly GCA_014332785.1. NCBI lineage: Eukaryota > Metazoa > Arthropoda > Insecta > Lepidoptera > Saturniidae > Antheraea > Antheraea mylitta. Next base: position 9,775,305 of record JACEII010000012.1, read on the forward strand.
TTTATAATATCATTGTTGAATGTAGGATGAGAAATGGTAAATGGAACGTAAGAGTTAAAATACATATAGTCGAGCACAGCAACCTTCTTCCTCTTCTACCTTTTTTGAAGTTCGTAATTATTGACGACTGTCAGAATGTCTATTTATTTACATGTATGTATATGTTGTGTAAAAATCGAGTAGTAGTGTGAGTAGTGCATATTTTAATTAATTTAATGTACTTCTAATGCATTTTATACAAAATAAACAGCTTTCTGCACTTCTCCGCCATATAAACTTTAACTATGTCAAATTTCAAGTTCAACCGTTGACGGGAAATAGGAGTATAATTTTTTGGCTTCACGTATTAATCTATAGATATTATAAAGAGGTAAAATTTGTGTCTTTGTGAGGTTGTAAATATTTCCCATATTTGAATATACTAAACCGATTTTGAAAATTACTTTATTAATAGAAAACCACTTTATTTGTGAGTGTCATAGGCTATATATGTTAGCACGAAAAATTAAAAGACTTTTTTGTGGTAGTCGGATTTGCAAAGTAATTCGGAGAATAACGAACCAACGAAAACGTTCCTTACGTACGCAGCCTTAATGATGAGAGATAAATGATAGAGTTCTAGAAAACAGTTGTAGAACTTGATAAAGTCGACAAAAAAGTCATATGCCTAACTTTTATGTTTAAGTCACAAAAAGTAGTTTATAATTAAAAAAAAATAAATCGTTAAGTAATGTTTATTGGTCATATTATCAATAACAATTATGAATTCTTATCAAAATACGTTGCACTTAGTACTAACCGAATAACACTCATAATGCCATCACAAGGAAAAATGTTTACCGCCCAACGAAGTGGGCACGGGTCAGCTAGTACATTATAGAAAATGTCTGCAATAGCTAGTTTAAAATATATATTGCAATAATATAATAAACTGCGGTGTAGGTGGTAGTCACGTTGACGCTGTTACTGGTTTCAGCATGAATGGGTCGGCTCCTCTGGGGTAGTTACCACCCGACCCACAGAAAACTGACGTGAGGTAACAGTGCTTGCATTGTTGCGTTTCGTTTGGTCAGTGAAAACGCCGGAAGACCATTTCCCTCTACTCCCCCTACCCTATTCGCTCCCTCCCCCAACAAAAGCTGGTAAAGCACTTGCGTGTCCGCTGGTGTTGCAAGTGTCTATGGACGGACGGTGGTGATCACTTAATATCAGGTGACCCACCTGTTCTTTTGCTAGTTATTATATAAAAAAAGCTAAAACTTAACTTATACCATCTTAGGCTGTGTTTCTGGATATTTAGCTTTTAGAGTTTATATTTTTGGGTAACATATTTAACGTTTGGTTCATTTAGGATCTGCCAGGAATTGTATTTGTATTGACAAAAGTTTAGCAAACAATGACGGGGCGAAGTAAACACTTTTCTTCCAATTGCCTTTTCGTAGCTCTTGCGAAAGGAGTTAAAGAAATTGAAAAGTTTATTTGCTTTCATTGTTTCATTTTGTCTTGTAATAATAAATAGATATCTAATTAAGTATTTTGGAATCCAATTGATGTTATAATTCATTAAGGTAGAAGATATCTTAATAATTAAAAGTGTTAAACATTTATTAAGCTAATAATTATGTAATGTTCACCATGTATCGTATTCACAATAAGTGTCGTGTGATTATTTCAATGATCCAAGACGGTGACTCCCTTGTTAAAACTTTCCAAGGAGGTTTCGTGGCATTTGAGAATTCATGGTCCGTGATATTATTTTTTATTCGCTTCACTTATACACAATAACCGAACTGTATTACGTAAAACGCCACCAATTTTACAAACTATAGAGTGTAATAACACAAGATTATGAATAAATTATAAAATCCACTACACGAGAGACCAAAATTCTGCCAAATATCCGAACCTCATTTTTGAAGACTAACATAAAAATAAAGAATAATGTAATTTAGAGAATAAATTAAACATATTATGTTTATTTATTAAGTGACATAATACCAATACAATATTATTTTAGTAAATAACAATTAAAATGGAAACTTGTAAATATTTTCTGTAGTTACATAGTATGTTATATTCTATATACAATAAAATATTTCTTTTAAAAAGTATAGGTTACTTTAGAATATGTTCTATGTTTCTAGGTGGTAGAGCCAAGCTGAATCTATTACTGGTTTCAACATGAATGAGTCGGTTTGACCGGGGTAGTACCACCCTCTCACAGAAAAGCGATGTGAAGTAACACTGCTTGCGTTGTTGCGTTTCTTTCGGTCAGTGAGAGCGCCGGAGACCCACCTATCCTTCCCCTTCCTTCTTCCCTTCCTCTGCCCCCCCCCCCCAGCACAGTTTGGCAACGCACTTGAGACTCATCTGGTGTTGCAAGTGTCTATAGACGGTGGTGATGACTTTTTTTTTTAATTGAAGCACGACATAGTGACTGCACTATGCCTGATTGTAAGCATAGTACAATCCAAGAACAGTGGTGACCACGAGAGACAGATCATCCATCGTCGGTCGCCGCTGTCATGCCGGCCATAATGACGAAAGTCACCCGGTACTGAATATGCACAGGCTGATCCCGAAACGCGACGCGCAGAAGCGAGTCACTATGACGGGCTTTTTCGCCATGCACATGGTGGTTGCGACCCAGTCGGGCTGTATAACCCTACCACCCCGCTATCGCCATTGCCTCGTTCGTTGATCAGCAGGGTGCACCACGTGCAGGTGGTGAGGTTGGCTTGGGTGTCTCAAGTCTTAAGATGTTACTCGACACCCCTTACACCCCAACATCTCTTATCATGATCTGATCACTTAACATCAGGTGTCCAATCTGTTCGTTTGCCACCTATGATATAAAAAAAATAAATGTAATTCTGTAAATGCTACTGAAGTTATTATTAAATGTAACTGGTATCTATCAGACTTATGAGAAAAATGATTGATTCATTCTACATATTCATATCGGAATACTAAAATATAGGTCAGTTAAGTAAACGCCTGCAACACTCCACCCTACAGCATTTATTTAGGCGGATACCTTCTTCGTTTTGTCATAAATTAGTATTTTTTCATTGAAAAACTTTTATACTTCATTTTCTGTCTTTCTTTTTTTCATTATTTATATAAATAATATGCGAATAGATCTAGTAAACAAGTATAAATTGTCCTGCTCAAATATTGGAAATTAGTTATTATATATTTTTTATCTTAAAAAAGTAACACGTATAAAAACAGTAACATGAGAGAAGTGTCTATACTGGGTTTAAGTTTAACTAAGAATAACGAAAATAGCCTCATAAATACACTACAAAAAGTTCATCGTAATCGGTCAAGCGCTTGAAAACTGCAGAAAACTGCGAACACACACGCCGCTATCTCATATGTATAGACTATCTAATTCTGTAAAGTATCTACTCGTTCCAGCAGTTGGGGCGATGAGTTTAATTTCTGAGTTACATTGAATATTGCAAACAAACATTTATTTATGTATATAAATAACTATAATACTTAACCTATGCTACTAACTAAAACTGCTAACTTAATATGTGGAAATTCTCCAAGTAGGTGAATAGACTAATAAATTAGAGGACAATATAAATTCGTCTGAAACCGGCATAATTCAGTGAAACTATAAGTATTTACAGTTGTTTACGAACACATATATGTAAAAGTGTTTACGCAGATTGTATCAGAGTCCTTTGCGTAATATACTTGCGAGGATATCTAGACGTCTATTTTTAGCTGTTGTTTTTCCTTGATTGTATATTCTCGAGGAGAAGTAAATATAGGATAGTAATTGGAAAAAAGAATATTGTATACATATTCAAAAGAACTTGAGTAGAAATTGTTATGTTGATATTTGAAGAAACCTCTTCTCAGTCTCTCAGTCACTGGAAGATACTCTAGATAATAAAAATCAAATCACGTCCGGATGGCTGCACTTTTTTTTGTGGTATCTTTAGCGAGGAGAAGGTAGCAAAACGATTTATAAAACATATTGACAGATTGACGTTGAGTTGTTCAGCTGCCTTATCATTTCCTTACACGATCGTACTTTAAAGGGAAAATTTAGTATCATTTTCTTCGTTAGAACGTCCATGTGAAGACGGAGAAGACAGTAAGTTAATCATTATAAAAAAAAAAAACTTAACTCGTGCATGAAAATCTATTGTAATTGTATGTTATTTTAGAAATAATTATTTAATCGTTATAAATTTGAGTTACGCTTTACGCGCACCTCTATATATAAAAGATTAACTGACTGACTGACATATCAATACAAACCTCAAACTATTGAGGCTAGAGCCGTGAAGATTTGCATACAGATTTCGGTTACCCTATAGATGAGTACTAAGGAAGGATTTTGAAATTAGTATTGAGCAACTCAGTAAGAAAGTTAATATAATATAATAAGTGAAAGTAATATCCTTATCAGCCAGCTCCAATTTTAGATACCTCAGTTCATTGATACAAAATGACGGTGCCGTAGACAAGGACGTGAGGAGTAGAATAAAAGCAGGATGTATGAAATGGCGAAAGGGTCTGGGATAGTTTGTGATCCACGAATGCTGATGAAACTAAAGGGAAATGGTTATAAAACTATAATAAGAGCAGTCGAGTTATATAGGTCCGCGTGTTACAAAGGAGGCGGATGAAAAAAATTACATGTGCCAAAATGCGAATGTTATAACGGATGTGTGGCGTAACTAGAATGGATTAGATTAAGTATGAGTATCACATGCTACGAGTGCGGTGCTGAGACGGACATCACGCAACACAAGCTCTCCGAGTGTGTGGCGTGGGACGATCAACGCCGCGCTCTGGCCACGGCGGTAGGGGACGATCTCTCGCTATCGGGTGTGGTTTCGGCTATGCTCGGCAGCGAGGACGTGTGGACTGCTGTGGCCTCTTTCTGCGAGGTTCTCATCGCGCAAGTGATGGCGGAGCAGGCCCGGGAGGTAGAGCCGCGAAATGGTTCTCTTCGCCAAAGAAGAGCAGAAAAAAGGGAAAGGCAAAACGCTCGCCTCCTCCCACTACCGTAACCGAACCTGAGGAGATGGGTTGGGGGAGTTCATCTCCTTATTGCACAGATGAGGTTATCGAGGGGGGGGGGGGGCGACTGGTTGTGTATCCAGTAGTCTCTTTAAAGTAGGACGAAGCCTGGCGTCCAATCGCCAGGCTGCCGCAGGATCTGTTCAGGACGATAGAGAGTACGATCCTTGGCCGCCTCTACCATGCGGCGGACGGTACACCGTGAGATTTTAGTCCGTGCGAGTCGGACATAACCCACTCTCTCCCCCGAGAGAGATTTAATAAAAAAAAGAAGTATGAGTATGTCAAACTCTCTCAGTATGAAAGTAGCACCAGTGACAGAAAAGTTGAGGAGTAATAGCTAACATGGTGCGGGCATACTATGAGAAGAGAAGAAAGTCATGTAACAAGAAAAGATTGGAGTATGAAGGTGGACGGATATAGGAGTAGAATAAGACCGAAAAAGTTATGGATTATGTTAAAAAAGTATATGTATAAAAGGTGTGAATACCGAGATGACATCTGACAAGGCAGAATGGAAAAGGAAGACAAGATAAGAAGAAAAGTTACAAAGTTAAACAGGCGGGTTTCTAAGTTTTTTCAAATTAAATAAACATCCTGTAACAGACGATGTCGCTGGTGGTCGCAAGTATACTTAAAAAATCACTTCGCACTTATAAACATTTTCCTATCGCCTTTTCAATCAGGAACGTTCGTTCAATTACGTACATAATTTAAAATAATTGTGTTCAAACGATACGAGAGGTTCCCTTGTTCTACGTATATGTTTTTTTTTTTTTTTTATAGAAGCACGACAAAGTGACTGCACTAAGCCTGATATTAAGCATAGTACAATCCAAAAACATCAGCAACCACCGTGAGACAGATTATCCGTAGTCGGTCGCCGCTGTCATGCCGGCCATAATGACGAAAGTCGCCCGGTACTGGATATGCACAGGCTGATCCCGAAACGCGATGCGCAGAAGCGAGTCACTATGACGGGCTTTTTCGCCATATGTATGGTGGTTGCGACCCAGTCGGTCTGTAAAACCCTACCACCCCGCTCTCGCCATTACCTCGTTCGTTGATCGGCAGGTTGGTGAGGTTGGCTTGGGTGTCTCAAGTCTAAGATTTTATTCGACACCCCTGACACCCCAAAATGTTATGTTTTATATACATACACATTGAAATCCACGAACCATACAATGAATGCTGCCAGTAAACTTCCATTGAACATAGATTTAGAATAAATCGTAACTGTATTTCAACGTTTTGCTGCTTAATTAATGTAATTATATTGTATAGATACGAAAATAGATACACCTGTAGAAACATATGTGCACAATATAGATTGAATTGAAGTGGCTCTTGTTTTATCATATGTACCAATTTGGATAAAACCTTTACTAGCAAATAAAGAACTTTCTACACTAGTCATTAACCGTTAAGCTTTCTCGTAGGTATTACTCAATAATAATAAGAAAATGATGGCAAAATGGGTAAAACGCTTATAGAGTTATAATTAGATATAATATATAGTTATAATATAGAGGCATAATTACTTAATTATGACAATATTATAACTAAAGAAATGAAAAACAATTCATAATTAAGTAACCCAAATGACATAGGACCATTTTGACGAGATTCTAGTAGCGGGCATTAAAGAAATAGATTATACTGGACCAATAGAATTATTGCACCTAAATATTGTTGAGAGTAGGGCAATTCAAAAACATTGACGACTAAGGTAACATATAATATATAAGGTATAAGAATTGATCAACAACCTCCTATAATTGCCAACAATAGTATATAACTAATGACAAATGATCTGTCCCCTATGCTTACTCAATGATATGTTTTGTCATATTATTGCTATGCGGTGATTGTTAGTTACGTATACATTTTTCGTGGTTTATTGATTTCAATTATGGTAGGTAGTTCGGACAGTTTTTTAATACATTACTTTAGCATTTGACCGCAATTTCATCAGCAAAATGGAGATGTGGTCTATGATAGTATAACAGTACATCTAGAGAAGGACTGATTCTCAAATGTAGTAACCGTAACAATACGAGTTGCCAACGAATTTTCAGCTAGACTGTGTTAGCTAGTCAAAAGTACATTGGGAAAGAGCCTACCAACGTGTTATGATTCCGTCACTATTTCTATAGGTGGTAGAGCCACGCTGATGCTATAACTGTTTCGGCATGAAAGGGTCGGCTCGTTCGGAGCAGTACCACCTTATTACAGAAAATCGACGTGAAGTAACAGTGCTTGCATTGTTGCGTTTCGTTCGGTCATTGAGAGCGTCGAAGGCCCACCTCCCTCCTTCTCCCTTCCCTCTCTTCCCATTTCCCTCTCCTCTTCCCCAACAACACATGCCGGCAACGCACTTGCGACTTCTCTGGTGTTGCTGGTGTCTATGGACGGTGGTGATCACTTAACATCAGGTAATCCACCTGTTCGTTGGCCTCCTATGACATAAAAAAAAACTATGATTTCCATCATAGAAAGCTAGAACTCATTGCAGTTTTCGCATATTAGTCTTTTGACATACTATTCAAGATAGATAGTGTACTACGTAGTTTGGAATTGGAAACCCATTATGCGTTTACGATCAGCCATAATGCTATCACTTTGCCGTGCAACAATTAAAAAAAACTTTAGAAATCAATCAGATAATTTTAATCTAGGACTATACCCGTATTGGGAGATCTTTTATTTTATCGCTACTAAAGAAAAAGAAACAAAGCCAAATAATAGATATATTCGTAAAACCGTGTATAACTCTGTCTCAAATAACATAGAAGTCACAGCGTAAAATATTTCGTAGTGGAATTCTTTCGTAGCATCCTATCACTGAATTATATATTGTGTATTGTATTGTATATAGTATTGTGTGAATTATATATGTATATATATATATATATATATATATATATATATATTATGTATGCTTAAATTTACGTAGTTGCTAAGTGCATTTCGCCATGTTACATCTATTACTCTAAATTGATACTCATATTTGTGGGCAGTGACTGCTTTTGTGACAATACTGCACTGACTAATCATCAGAACCATCTATATATTTTTTTTTTTCGAAATGTTTACGCTATTGACCCAGCAAGGTCTTAACAGCTTCACCGGACTACTAAGGCAAGCGCTTAAAGCACTCAGCCGATTTTATTTTGGAGAACCATCTATACATTGTGTGACTATTACAATTTATGTATTTTTTCCCGTAGGATTATCAAATCTAGAACAGCAGTGAAACATATTTTACACAACTGTGATCATCTATATTAGTTTTCAGCTAAATAATTAAAATATCGAATAAAAATGAATACGTTTTAATAAACCGAGTAACCGTGCGCGTAACTTCGTAGAAGAATTTTCATTCAGCAATTTCTCATTTCCATATAGGTTGAAGCAATAAAAATGTGGGACGCAGTCGTAAGTGAACGAAACTATTTTACGGTCACTAAAGTGGAAACAGGACTAATTAGTGTGTAATAACCCTATAAAATACGATGACGTATAAAAATATGGGTAGGACCCTGTTCTGTACGTTAATATTTTAAGGGGCTTAAGTTACATCGTTTTTACCGCTATAAGAGAATGAGGGCCTCAAATGTTATGTCATACACGCGTCATATCTCTATACAGCTCTTGTAAATAAATAGTTTTATATATTTAGGTAAGATATATATTTAATATAATAAGCTTTTTCAAAATATTTTATTACCGTTAAATTGACAGTTAACATGCTGAAATATTTACCTATCAAATTCAATGTACGATTGATAATGGAAAAATTATACTAAATCATTTTCCCTAATTTTTGGTTATATCTAAATATTATTAAAATTATAAATTAATATTTTACTGTATATTTAAAATAATCATGAAATCTCTTTACCCAGTGACTAATGTTTATATCACAGCCATTGCAGATGATCTTCGGCATTAGGTACATACGAGTACATCTGTTAATATTGTTATACTGATCACTTATTTAGAAACTTAAACAAACATTTTTTTTTACAATTGTCAACACTGAAACTACAATAATAACACTTTATGTCAGTCTGTTATTAAATATTCAACTGTAATATGTTGTTTAATGACACGTTCTTTAAATTGATTTCTATATTTGTGACAGCCGGCAACCGAACGACTTTTAGTTCAAATACTTTTATTAATAGAAGCGACATTTTAAACTATGATCTCACTGGATGGAAATAGAGCTGTCATCTCGGAAGGTTTTGAACAGTGATTATGTATCGAAAGGGGCAGGAATGCGACACTACCCCATACACGGCACGTTTCCAACTGAATCCCCCTTGATTCGACGCCTCCGCCCAACATAGAGCGCTTGCTCGTTCTCCAGTCAAAGCGAATTGGAGCCGAAATATTATTACGTTAAAATCTAAAATTGCTTGCTCGCTTCGTTGTGGTGAAGAAGATTCGTGCTTCGTTTCGTTTAAGTGGCCAATACGCATGTCCACGATATTGTATATAAATTCGTATAGAGGGCATAGTTTCCTTATACATTCGGATTTTTCGAGTTCAAGGACTTCGCGTTATCTGTTTGAGTTTTTGGATGTTTCGATATCTTTCTTACAGTTCACTATGTAGCTTCAATTAAACGATATCTTGAGAAAATAGTAAATGATTTTGAGAGAACATTTTACGTTACTACTGAATTTAGTTTAATGGAATACTTTAATTTCTAAAAATTATATGTAATATTAAATTAATTATCAATTAAAATGTAAAAAAATACACTTAAAAATCGTACTTTGCAGAACTTTACACAAAACAAAATAAGGCGACGGATTTGAAGAATCAGTAATATATTGTTTCCTATTGTAATCTGTAAAGAAAATTCTATTTAATCTACATAGGTGGTAGAGCCACGCTGAATCTATTACTGATTTCAGCATGAATGGGTTGGCTTGTCCGGGGTAATACCACCCCTCTCACAGAAAACCGACGTGAAATAACAGTGCTTGCATTTTTGTGTTTCGTTCGGTCAGTGAGAGCGCCGGAAGCCCACCTCCTTTCCTCTTTCCTTCTTTCCCTTTCCTTCCCCTCTCTCTCTCCCATATACAGGCTGGCAACGCACTTGCGATTTCGGTGGTGATCATTTAACATCACGTGACCCAACAGATCGTTTGCCTTCTTTGATATATAAAAAAATAGACAATAACATTTTTTTATATATAAGTATTTTAAAGATTGTAATAAAAGCTTTTAGAACAAGAATTATGATAGGGCCAATGAAATGTCTATTGAATATTATGCTAAGTCGAGCGGCAGTCCCTCGAGACAATAAGAAAATTCGGGATTTGCTTTCTCGTTAAAATTCTAAAAACATCCAAATTACTTTCCTAATTGTTTACATAACTCTAGATATTATTCAGAGTTATATATTCTTTTAATTAATTAATAATAAATCAGCTATATAAGTAAAACATATATTTTATTACAAGAGTAAATAAAAACGAGGGAAAAGAAAATTTTAACAAGGTCACGCCAACGGTTCCACCAAAATATATGTATAAATACAAGGCCAACCATGATTCTCGGTTGATCAATATTAATGCATAGCGTACCTTGAATAAGCATTATATTAGAACCTTTCAACGTAATGAATATTTCCTAAGTGATGTGAGAAGTTCCTTAGTTCTTTTATTTGTTTTCTCGTAATAACATGAACTAGGTTACCCCCTACATAAGTAAGTATAATATTCATTTCTCATTCATTATATCGTCGGTTTTAATATTAGTATTTATTGTATTAATTATTTACACCATTATGTTATTCTCAGATGTCTGTGATCTTTTATTATTTGAGATATATCTCTCTTGTGGTTTTTATTATTTTATTACGTAGACACAATATCTTTGTGGTTTCTATTTGACGAGAATGTTTATCATTTTCTGCGAAAAATACCATTTTTAACATAAATAAACGATGTAATAAATTGTATTGTTTAGTTTATTTATAGTTGAATTTTTTTACAATATAAAATAAATAATTCTGTATCGTTGAAATTTAAAAAATTTCAAGAGTCTATAGTTTGTCGATCGTGATCCTCGAGATTGTTAATACGATTTTGACGTGACTTTTATTTCCATATAGAGAAATTCTTACAGTAATATCTGGGCTACATACAATTACGCTTTTCCAATGGTACTGAAGAGTAGCCATAAGAACCAGGAAAGAAAGTTGTAACAAATAAATAGTACTCAAAGATAGAAGTCAACAGCGTCGGCTTGTAATTTTTATGAGAAAAAGAAGTAGGATTCACCGATTTTGGGGTCACTAGATTCTAAATGAGAAGTCATATGCTCAGGAGAACAGTGGAAATAGTATCTCATTACAAGAAACGCTGTCTACTAAGAGTGAATAAAGTGTATATAGATTCTATTATATATTTGAACTTCGAATAAACTCTATTACGTCTGCGAAGAAACTCTATTACGTTCGCGAAGAAACTTTATTACCACTGCGAAAAAACTTTATTACGCCCGCGAATAAATTGTGTTACGTCCGCGAATTAACTTTATTAGCCATATTTGATATCATAGGTTTTCGGGATCCCTTGATGGACATAGCGCATTTGTTTCACGATATTTCTCACTATTTAGTATTCACATACAACCACGAATAAAATTGGTTACACTCGCGAAAAAACTTTATTAGCGATCAAGAGATTTTGAAATTGAAATCATGCATTTTGTGATATACCAACAGTCATACGATACTACATTATTAGTTTTCAGTATATGGCAAATACTGTCTAATATAATTCAATTATAAAATTTGGGATTTTACAAACAATATTTCGTAGTAATAGCACGTTGATATGATAACGAAATAAAGTAATATTTATATCTAAAAAGGATAAGGAACAGGTGGACAGAATTGAGTTTAGTCACACTAGACTGCTTCCGATGCTCCAAGAACAAAACTTGACCCTCATTAGTAAACAATAGAGTATACGGTTGACGTCATAGTCAAGGAATGTTACACGTGGCTGTCGTGATTACAGCATTAATCTAATGCATTTAAACAAGCAATTCTTGTATTTTTTTATACTGTAAATATAAAATGGCGTCAGCTATTTCCGTGAAACTTATTGTTTAAGTGTTTTCGGGGACGATAAATCGATGTAGCTAGTTTTCATTCATAGACAACTTTTTATCTGAGTTTTCAGGCAATGAAAAAATATAGCTAGAATATAAAGGTAAATTTCGCCGGCGCTGTCAATACAAAAATAGCTCAGATGGAAATTGGTTGCTTTGAAAATCCGTGTAACCCCAGTTCGAATCCGAGTGACAGCAAAAGAGATATCTTTTTTTTTTATAAAAATGCTAATATTGTTAAGCAAACTTAACAGTTTACTTTGATTTAGAAATGTTTCTTTGAAGAACTGAGCTAGGCTAAGTCGTCCAGGTACTATGTTTTAACGAAATGCGAAATCCTGAAATTTAACTCTGCAATTATGAGACGTCACAAAAAACAAGTCCTAAATAGACCTGGTGATCTCGAAAACATCCAAAATCAACAATGATTTACTTGCATGGGTTTTCAAAATTACTACATTTAGTTTGTCATGAGAGAGCCTTTATGAACATCAGAACTACCACTCGTTCAGAAAATACGAGTAGCCCAGTCGTCGAAAAGAACTGACAAGATTCTCGATGCGGTTTATCTTTTTATTGTATATACATTATATTTATTTTCGTTTAATGGTAACCGTTTCGTTTTAGGCGGATATATAGAGAGTGGTGTCATTTTCAGACAACAACATGGTTAAAATATTGATCTTTCCTATACAATTTTTTTGCCTTTTAACATGGAAATCCACTTGGCGTGACGTTCGAACTTATATCTGATAGATTAGTAATGCCCTTTGGTTAACTAATGTAATGGCTTAGTTATATAACAAACATTATTTCTAGAACAAACTTTCACTGGTTTTACTGAGCCTGACCGATATTACGATTACTTTATAATTATGCTTATTAAAGTTATGCCAGTAATTTACTCAATCTAGTTTTTTCTAAATGTTTGTGGACATACATTAAACTATCATGAATGAATTGGGAGGCCAGAATGAGGTTGATGTCCCATACTGTAAATTTCTCGAACTGCTAGTTTTTGTAATACAATAAGGGTACCTACTTCAGCTGTTGTTCTCTATAGTAAATTCCATAAAATATTAGGCTATGGAAGTAACTAGCAGTGGCTGTGTATTAATTGACGAATGGAGCAGAACTAAATCTTACCAACTCATTGTTATTAGAAGCCCATTTTAATTTATTATCATTTTTGATACCTAAAAACAGAGCATTATCTAATAGATTTGTTTTATTTACATTTAGCAAGAAACTATTTAATAAAAACGAATCAGATATCATAGTTAAAATATTATTTAGATATCTAATTTGTGAATCTATTCTTTTCACTTTGAATGTAAGCGTAGTTCCATTATCTATAAAGATGGTTATGAACAAAAACGGTCCTAAAATAGAGCCCTGCAGAATGCTGACTCGAGACAACGATCTAATAGGGGTTACCTAACTAACTTTCTGATAGCGATTTTTTAAATAGTAGTTTAGAACTAGAATATTAATTGAAGCAACCCATATACCATACTATTTTATTTTTTTAATATAATATGTGTGATTTTGTTGGTGGTAGAGCCACGCTGAAGCTATTACTGGTGTCAGAATGAATGGGTCGGCTAACCCGAGGTAGTACCACCCTCTCACAGAAAACCGGTGTGAAGTAATCGTGCATTGTTTCGTTTCGTTCGGCCAGCGAGAGTGCCGGAGGCCCACTCCTCTCCCCTCGCCCCTTCCTCCTCCCATCCCCCTTAGCCCTTCCCCAAACACAGGCTGGCAACGCACTTACGACTTCCCTGGTGTTGCAAGTGTCTTTGGATGACGGTGATCACTTAACATCAGGTGACCAGTCTGTTCGTTTGCCTCGTATGATATAAAAAATCTATTATAATGCAGTATACGGTCTTAAACACAGAACTTATCAATAGTATTCAGTGAATGTTTCAGAGCTCCAAATAGATGACTTATTTGCTTTGAACCAGATTTAGTAGTATATTTCATTTTGTGTATTGTAACTGGTAATCATACTAAATATCTAAAATATTTTACAAATTGCTTCTACATAATCTGTTTGAAAATCATTCGTAATCATCAAGGTTACGACACGTTCAGACTGATTTAAACAGAACCACTTTAGTTGTTTTCATTAAATTACAACAAGTTCTTTCATGTATTGGTTAAATATAATTCTTAAATATGGTGAAATATTGATAGTTAGGGACGTACAGTTTTAATAATCCTGATAACCTTTCTTGGGCAGTGTTTGCTAAATTCAGTGCTTATGATATTAAACAATATATCACAGTAAATATTCGGATTTTAACTAATATATATAGATTTATGATGTAGATAACTTTTGTACATTATTATGATTTTAACAATTTAACGTGCTTTTGGATTATACAAGCTATTATGTTAAAATCACTTCGAGGTTTATTGCAATTTATTTTTAACAAAACCTCCTTTATAATTAGAACTTATGCTAACAATAATACTACCACCTATAGTTTTAAAGTCAGTACAGATATCATCTATGTAAGATGCTGTCTGAGAAGTAGTTCTGGTCGGTTCATTAAAAAGAGGATCCAGCTTAAACGACCTAAATAAGAATATGAACATAATTCATTGCTTTTATGAAATTCATGGTTAGACATTAAATATTTATGTTAATATTTAATTCATTTCTTATAAGAATTAAAATAAATTAGATGGTGAAGGCATATAAATACATAATATTATTAATTTATCCATCTCTGCGTATACAAATTCACAAACTAGATTTATTGAGAAATTATATAGGTTCTTATCTTTTAGATCTTTAAATTTTAAATTATTTTTTAATATTATAATACAACCACCACTGGCAGTGATGGTATAATTAAATAAACTGGAAACAGAAAAGCAAGGTATATAAAATAATATCATATCAGATTAAAGCCACGTTTCTCTAAAACATAATATAATGTAGTCTATTCTACCTAATAATAAAACTATGATTAATATTTTACTAGAGAAATGCTCTGCACTGCTCTTTAGACGTATTTATTCATTAATTAATTATTATTCTCAACAATATGTAAATAGTAAAATATATCAAAAAACGAATGCAATATATCGATCTAGTGATCTCGAACATCTATAAAACCAAATCTATACTAATATATAAAGCTGAAGAGTTTGTTTGTTTGTTTGTTTGGTTAAACGCTATGATCTCAAGAACTACAGATCAGATTTAAAAGTTTCTTTTAGTGTTAGATAGCTCATTTATCGAGGATGGCTATAGGCTACATATCATCACGTTAAAACCAAAAGGAGCTGAGCACTAATGAAGAATGTCTCAAAATCGGGCTATTTTGGAAGCTTCCGCTGCGTATTAATGTCAGTATTATATGCGTTGCCATGGTAACGCGATAACATTCTATCAAAAATATTTTCATGGTTTATTTTGTATTTCTATTCAAAAAGTTTATTCTACGTTAGTTTTGTTTTCGATTTTTAATTATACGTGTTACGTTTATATCGCAAACATTTCTTAAGTTTATTTTGTGTTGTTATTCAGAAAGTTTAGTAGTAATAATATTCGTCCAATAAGACAGTCGAAGGAATTAATCCATACAGCCAATTCTGATGTTGTCAATATAGTTAGTTTTCTTCTATGTCCAAGTTAATGTAAAGGTATAAGCGCCGAATCCTCTACATAATATAACGTAATTTTTTATCTTCTTAATCTTCAAGACCATAGAATTAATGCATCGTGGTTTTATTTTTCATTCATTTCACTTATGCAAAATAAACGAATGATATTATATAATACGCAACCAAATTCTACACGATATAGAATCATGTAACACAATATTATGAAAAAAATATAAAATCCACTACATGACAGACTGAAATCCCGCTAAACACTCTTAAAAAACTCTATTCTACATTAGTTTTGTTGCCATTTTTTTATTTGTGATATATTACGTATTATAAAAGTAAAGTGAGCGTAATTTATATTAAAATAAATTATTTTTGGTGAATACAATCTGTGATGCTACAAACATCAACATTTTTTTTAACTCTGTCATTATGTCTGTTTTTTTATTTGTTCCGGATAATCACCGAAATGACTGGACCTATTTGAATGTTTTTTTTTCTTCTTAGAAATGACTACGCTTAACAGTTTCACCGGACTACAAGCAATATTTGAACGGGAATTCTACGGGCAAATAAGTAACTAATTAGCTGTTTTATTAAATATTGTTCGATAATGTGTAGCTTCATATCTTCATTATTTTCTTATATAGTGTGAGCACTGAGGGTGATATATAGTTTAAAATTCCAGTTATGTGGCTGATCATAATCCCATCCCATTCGATACACTATTAGTATTCACATACATAATGTACACGTTACCTGTTACAGTAGATGATGTGCGTGTGATACAAATATCTTTGAAATAGTATTATTGTAATTTACACTAGATGTGTAATCACAATTTTAAATTTATTTAATATATTAAAAAAACGCGTGCGAAGCCGCGGGTAACAGCTAGTACTGCTCATAAAGTTATTTCGCAGGTGTAATAAAGTTTATTCGCAGCTTACATGTATACTTTATTATATAATAAACTTTATTCGCAAATAATAGTCGGCATTTCCCTTAAAAATGTGATTTTGTAGCTACAAACCGGCGAACCAGAATCTCTGATTTATTTTTATTCGTGTCTAGTAGCTAACGTTTCCGCTAAGAAGCTACGAATCCAGTGAGCCAGTAGCCGTGAATTTCTACTACGACAGGAAAAACCGTTGTAAAAGAAAATCACGATTGCGTAACATCCGAGTAAAGACGGTCATTATGACAGCTGCCGAATACCTCGCGATGTACAATACGAAACATTCACAGCTGACTGGAAACTTTTGTTAGTACAATAATAACTGAATATTTTCATTTCGAAGTTATATCTATAATACTAAGTATAGATGCTATGCTATTTTAATAATTCTTAGATTATATACATAATATCAAATATCATATTACATTCTAAATGCAATCTTTCAGATACTTGATACAATTTGCTAAAATTTTTACAGAGAAATTACGATAGTGTCGTACGTTCGTTATTCGTGACCGAGTGATAGAAAAATATAGAGAGACTTCGTATAGATATCGTTATTAAGGATTGTACAGTCAACTATTGAAAATATTCAGTCTTTTAAAAAAGAATCGGTCGTTAGTATGCTCTACAATATGACCTATCTCAAAGCTCACCATTGTATCTGAATAAAAAATATATCTATAATTAGCTGGCTCAGCGGACATTGTGACGCCCTGATAATTAAAAAAAAAAACTTTGAGAGATTATATTCATAAGCCTTCTTCAAGACTCACTTTGTCAGTAGACACCAGTAGGTGACAACCGCATGAAAATCTGTTCTTTAGTTTTGGAGTTTATCGCGAACAGACAGACAGACGTAGCAGAGTTTGTCTTTGTTTTATACTATGTGCTGCTATGGTGTACAAATGATACATTATTGAAAAACTTTGTAGGCGAGAAATTTAAAATTTAAAAATAAATCCCTGGAAAAATTCCCGATTGAGAGGTATAATTAAATAGCTAATTTGTTTTTTATTTCCTTCCTCCTTTTCCCGTACTTTTGTTTCCTTTTAAAGTTATATGCGTGTAAAAGATTTATTTCCTTTAACTAAAGATAAAATGCTTTGGAATATCCTGCATTTATTCAACGTTCGTAATGTTTAATTAAAATTTCTTTCGCAGTAAAGCAAGATTTATTTTATATAGTTAAAACTGGACATAATATAATTAAAACATCAATATTTTCTTATCTTTAAGTGTGTTTATATATCGAACTATATAAATACTTCATTCAATGACATAACACTTGATTTTAATTATATTTTGTACTGTAATGGACAGTAACTGTAATAGTCACATAGACATGTAGCCCGGTGAAGCTGTTAAGACCTTGCTAGGTCAATTGAGTAGATAGTTTGATAAAAAAAGTCACATAGACATCAGCTAATAGTAATTATGTGATTGTTATTAAAAATTACATTTCTATTAAGTGCACTCAAGGATAGTAATGACCACTATTTATAAATCAAACTTTAGTGTAATGTTTTTATTAGATACAAACTAATTCATCTACAATGACGAAGGTTCATAGCAGGATTGTAAGTTGTGTGTAAGATAGAAAAATTGTAATCATAACTAATATTATAAAAACAAATGTGAGTATGTTTGTTGGTATGCTTTCACGCCTTATCTATACTTTATTTAATAATAATAATTATTTAATAATAATGGTATCATAAAGGGGTAATGTTTATGAATTTGTGACATTGTATAGGGTAATCTCAGGAACTATAAGATCCGATTTGAGAAATTCTTTCAGTGGTATATAGCTCATTTATCGGGGACAGTTATAGGCAAATATAAATAATAAATACAGTTATAGCACTAAGACAAATAGTAGCGGAGTACCAATGGAAAATGTTTCAAAATTGATTTTTTTTTCTCTTGAGAGCTTCCGCTACCTGTTGACGTTAGCTCAAAGTAAACTATTCCACGCGGAAGAAGTCGCGGGCAGAGGCTAGTAACTACTCTATATTCAAATAATCGTGACATTTTACATACACGTTGCCAAGACAACGGAAAAAAGAAAATAAGATACCTGAAAATAAGAGTGGCAAAATATGTTCTGAGTATTTATAGAAATATATGTTTCAGAAGCAGAAGAAAATGTATGTGTGTATGTATGTACGTAAATATATTAATATGTGAAGCCAAAAAATTGTACCCCTTAATTAAGTAATTCTGTGAACGTGTCAACTTGAAATTTGGCACATTTAAAGTTTGTATGGCGGAGAAGTGCAGAAAGATATTTATTTTATATAAAATGCATTAGAAGTACATTAAATTAATTAAAATATGCACTACTCACACTACTGCTTGAATTGTACACAATATATACACACATGTAAATAAAAAAGACATTTTTACAGCCGTCAATAACGAGTAGTAGTAGTGAAGTTTTTGGCGGGATCTTAGTCTGTCATGTAGTGGATTTTATATTTTATTCATAATTTTGTGTTATTTGACTCTATATTTTGTAAATTCAGTGGCGTTTTACGTAATATAGTTAGTTTATTGTGCATAAGTGAAGTGAATGGAAAATAATACCACGAAGCATGAAATTCTGAGATACCACAAAAACTCCCTGGAAGGTTCTAACAAGGGATCCACCATCTTGTTAGACTATTGAAATAATCACACGACGCTTGTAATATAATTGTACTATCTAATGAAAGAAAACATTGACACTGGCAAGTGCTTCTGCGGACCTAAAACAAGAAGAAGAAGAGTAGTAGTAGTAGTAATACTATTCGTCCAATAGAACAGGCGAAGGAATTAATCCATACTGCCAATCCTGAAGTAAACCGTCAATAACGAACTTCAAAAAAGGTTGCGAAGGAGGTTGCTATGCTCGATGGTATGTATTTTTAACTCTTACGTTCCAATTACCCTTTTTCACCCTTCCTTCAACAATGATATTATAACATAGCTATTATTATAATATCTATAACACTACTTATGTAGTATAACCGGTAAAATTACAGGTTAATTTTACAATAATATAATAATTTTAACATTAATAATGTTACATGCTTTATATGCCCTTTGAAATCAATTGGTCAAATTGTAGGTTACTCTTATAATAATAGAATATATTTTATTAATTATTAATATTTAATTGATAAACAATTTGTCTTTAGTACATTTATGGAACCACTGAAATAATTTCTCCTTGGTTCTATTCGATGTCAAAATTTTTTGGTGACAGGATAACCTTTACTTGTGTCATGGGTTACGATAAAATTCTTTATTTTCGTAAGGTTTTGTTGACTTAGAATTTGAGAACTTTACCACCTGTCTCTTGTTTCAAAGTTATAATTAATTTCAATTTTCATTTACACATAGATTTTTTTTTATGATTATATAATTAAAGATCACGGAAAATGGCAAATAACTACATTAAAAAATCACTTAACTATGGTCGAACGTCGACCACTGGGCGCCCACTAGTTATTTTAAATACTAGCAACATTTAAAGCCTAAGAATAGCTTTATAGTTTTTTTTTTAAATCGCGTATAATAAATCCAGCACAAACTCGGCAAACTTTGACGGTAAAACAAAATGCTTAAACCTAATCCCAACAGTAATAATGCCGCTATTATATTTCTATATGAAAGTTATTAAGTTATACTCGAGGTTTTCCGATTTAATGCTATCAATATGAAAATGCCAATTTCCAATAACATAAGATGAACAGTATGCTCATTTGTGAGTACAATATATAAAGAAGTACGTACAACTGAACAGAAAAACCTCACTGTGTATATCTGACGTTATAGGAGTCATCTCATTACTCAAGCGTCGATTGTGAGATAGCGCACGCATTTTATGCTTTGTTATTATCTCCAGCCATTTCTCTTCAGATGGCTTTCTCATTGTCGTTAGATTTTATAAATGTTTAATAAACTACTTCTTTTTATCGTATTTGTTAACAATTGTGATTTATGAGGTTAAAGTTGTAATGAAAATATAGGTAAAATAAATTTGTAGAACATAATAAGCTTGATTTCATCAAATATATTTGTAAATCATAAAATATTTTTGAAGTTATACTTCTTTTGGCGCGTTAGGGAAAAAATGAGAGTAAATTTTTACGATGCGCGCGTACACCGACACGAAAAACCGACACCCTGAATTTAATACGATGTTCGTGCACACCTTCACGAAAAACCGACACCCGGAAGTTAATACGATGCGCGCGCGCCGTTATGAATAACCGACACCCAGAAGTTAATACGATGCGCGCGCACATCGTCACAAAAACCGTCACCGTGAAACTAGCTATAGTCAAAATTTTGTTTCTTTTTATTTGTAGTTTTAATTTCTTAGCATTAAAACTTTCAATGTTTTAAATACCCTTTTAACCGCCTTCAAAAAAAGAAATAAATAAAAATGAAAGAAGTAAGAAATTTCAAATTTGTTCCCGGTAGAAAAGTGTATTATCTATACTAGTCTATACTAATATTATAAAGAGGTAAAGTTTGTGAGTTTGTGACGTTGTGATGTTGTGACGTTGTAGGGGGTAATCTCAGGAACTACTTGTCCGATTTGAATAATTCTTTCATTGTTATATAGCTCATTCATCGAGATCGGTTATAGGCTATATATCATCATGCTGAGACTAATAGGAGCGGAGCACAGATGAATAATGTTTCAAAATTGGGATGTTTTTTCCTATTGAGAACGCGAACGAAGTCGCGAGCAGAGGCTAGTATTATATAAATATATATCGCAAGACGCGAGAGTGGACTTATTAAACTTTGTACCTATGTAGTTGATATGATTATCGGTTGGCTTCCGACTTCCCATACATCTCTAGGTAGCGCACATTCATATGTTTTATTTAATTTGGTTAATTTAATAAATCATTTATTTTCCGTATTTTAGTGCCTTATGGGTTTTTGATTGATATTGAAGTCGATTAATCCTTTTTGTTAAAAATCTATTTTTTCTATTGTTAGTGTAGTTTTTTCTACGAACGTAGAATAAAGCAAAAAATATATTTTTTTAATTAAGAAATTTTATCTTGTTACGTAAAAGAACTATAACTTCTAACGCGTGTACATAAAAGTACACACTCACGCTTTTCTTTTTATTTTTGAAAATATCTGTGAAAAGTAAGACATTGTTCTTTTATAGTGTAATCTTAAGTGTAAAGAAAATATAGCATAATATATATAAATATATTTTTAATGCTTATAAAAATCAATCTCATTTATAATTTTTAAAATCTCTTAGAAAGAATCAAAATTATTCTTCTACGATGTAAACTCAAGTGTAAAAGATATATAGGAATATATATTTTAATCCTCGTAAGTTGTTATTTTCAATTATATTTGCTTAAAACAAAACATCCCTCTCTCTCTGGACGCTTCCTAATCCGCACATCTGAAATAAAGCAGGTCTTTAATCTCATAAAACGTGTTTGTGCATTCTGAAAAATTTAAATGTACGAAGCGATGTCAGGCTCGGTTGCGGTTTGCCAACTGGCTCTCTCGCAAAAAACTCGCTCAAAAGCCGACAGTACCCTGATTCCGGAGTTCGGGCTGCGGTCACATTGGGCTGGACTGGGAGCCCGGTGGATTTCCTGCGGCAGAAATTTACGACGAAAGCTAATTTTAATGTAGGCAATTTAGGTATTACATATTCGCTAAAGCTACTTTCGGAATTTACAATTTTAAACACGAAACCAGAAATTTGAATTTAAATATTTGATGTGGATATTAAGAATTCAAATTAAATTATAGCTTTCGGTTGTTAAAATTGAATTATTATCTAGTTATTATCAACGTTAAAGTAACGTAATTATCGTTTCAACATAAAATATTAATTTATTTTATATTACTATAAAATGAAAATTATACACTAAATATATCTTTAGAATGACGTCATTTAATATCAATTATTTAAGCTGAATATTTATTCGGACGGTCTAAATGAAATAATATATTTAACTAGGTTACAACTCCGGCTTCGGACAAGTGTACTAACAAAGAGAATGAAATTCAATATTTCCTTTACAGTGCGACTATGTAGTGAAATATATTTTTTAACCGACTTCAAAAAAGGAGGAGGTTATAAATTCGACTGTTTTTTTTAATGTTTGTTACCTCATAATTTTGGACTGGGTGAACCGATTTTGATGATTCTTTTTATATTTGAAAGCTGGTGCTTCCCGTGTGGACCCATTTTTGGTCTAGTTCTGACAACGGTATCCAGTGCAAAATCATATCATCTACATATGAAGGTACAAAGTTTAAGTCCACTCTCGCATCTCGCGAAGTATATTTGTATAATATAATATACTTTTCTACCTGAAACAAATTTGAATTTTCGGTTGGCACCGACTTCCAATACATCTCTAGGTAGCACACATATTCATATGTTTTATTTATTTTTGGTTAATATGATAAACTATTATTTTCCGCTTTTTAGTTTTTGATTGATATTGAAGTCGATTAATTCTTGTTTTTGAAAATTTACTTTATTTATATCATAGGAGGCAAACGAACAGGTGGATCACCTGATATTAAGTAATCACCACCGTCCATAGATACTAGCAATACCATGGGAGTCGCAAACGCATTGCCAGTCTATGTTGGTGGGGAATGGGAGAGGGGGAAGGGGATATGGAAGGAAGGTAGAGGGTGAGCTGGGACTACGGCGCTTTCGCTGACCGAACGAAACGCAACAATGCAAGCACGGGTACTTTACGTCGGTGTTTCTGTGACTACCCCGGGCGAGCCGACCCATTCATGCTGAAGCTAATATATAATACGTTAATTCTGTCAATATTTTTGAATGTTTCAAAATTATCTTCTGCTGATTTCACTCATTCTATTATGCAGATTTTTATACTTAAATTTTCTACTTTTTCTTACGATTTTCTTTGACAGAAACCTTGCCCTAATAATTACAAACACAACAAAAAATAGCCAAAGAGTCGTAAAGTCGCAAGCCAATGTAGTCGTTCTAAGCTTTTATTCATATTTTTATTAATATAGATTAAAATAACACTTTACGCGACAGATATATGATAAGTTTACGTAAACTATTTTATTACAAATTCTCATAATTGTAATAAATATATCGTGTGAATATTAAACAAATATTTTGTTAATGTACTTTCCTGTATTCTAAAATGCAATGTTAAATAGTAAAAGATAATTTGTATAAAGGAGAATGTATGAAAGGCTTTAACACTAGTATCATTAGGTTATTATGGGGCTGATAGGACTAAAGTCAAAAGCACCTAAATAAAACAAAAAAAAATATTCGTCATGGGACGCAGTGCAGACGTGAAACATCGAAATTGTTTTGTATAAGTTATATGCATAAAAGAAGAGATTATGACAGGAATTAGCTACGGTACAACGAAAAGATAAAGCATACAAATTTGTTGCATAAAATAATGGCTGTTTATTTATTTTATTACACATATATTCATTTTTATTAAATATAAAATACAAAAATTCAACTAGGCGCAGGCGCGGTGTGTTTGGTGCATTTATTATTTATCATTATTATTATTAATAATTTTTATTCATTTATCAAAGGTCGTCCACGAGTGTCGCTTAATACTAGTAGAACGAGTGCCAGACAAAACAGTATGACTCTTATATTTATACAGATAGGGCTGCAAATGTTTTTGAGTATTTCGTTAATAGTGCAAAGTTCGTGTTCTGCGTCGCCACACCAACAATCAGGTTTACCCTCCGCCTATAGATGTTTCACATCACAAATATATACAATGTATAAATACATAAACTTTGTACCCCTTTATCCTTGAAATGACTACGCTATTGGCCTAGCAAGACCTTAACGTCTTCACCGGACTACCATAAACTTTGTACCCAGATTTTGTAGTCCTCCATGAACAGCTAAACTTTATTTCAAACCTAGAACATAAAATTTGCGACCTTTATAACTGTTGTAAATTGGCGTAAAGAGCGGCAGGGTTAATAAACAGATTTATAAATCAAGCTTCGGTTTGATGATGGTATGCAAATAAAACGAGCTATGTCTAAATTGTTATTATTTATAGTAATAAAGTTCGTCATTAGCAACTAAACACTTAAAAATTAAAGAAAGACGACTGGAAAATGCGAAGATAAGAGAAGAAAGTACTGTGAATTCTTTTATCTTCGTTATATATAAGTTCCTGCCCAATGGACGTATTTAATAAATTATTCAATTAAAAAAAAATCCTTGAATTTTTATTATTGATACTAAAGTTCATCAATATCTACTAAACGAAACAATGAAGCAAATCGATTGAGAAATAAATGAAGAAGAAGTACCGTTTTGTTTTTTTTTTTATATCATATAGGAGGCAAACGAACAGACGGGTCACCTGTTGTTAAGCGATCACCACCGTCCATAGACACTAGCAACTCCAGAGTAGTTACAACTGCGTTACCAGCCTGTGTTTGGGGAATGGAGAGAAAGGAAGAGTAGTTAGAGGAGAGGGGAACGAAGAGGGGAGGGGAGGGAAGATAAGTCTCCGGCGCTCTGACTGACCGAATGAAACGCGACAATGCAAGCACTGTTACTTCATGTCGGTTTTCTGTGAGAGGGTGCTACTACCCCGGACGAGCCGACCCATTCATGCTGAAACCAATAATAGCTTCAGCATAGCTACTTATTTATATATACATAGATCGTAATTGTGCATTAAGCTTTGCTATGTCCATAATTGTTTATTCATATTTTGCAATTAATGTGTTTACTGAAAGGTTTCAGTTTAATACGTTATAAATAATATCTCAGGAACACGGCCTTATATGAAAACGTAAGATATTTTGGATGTCGCGGAAACTCAAGCCAAGTTCATTTGCATACTTAAAATGTTTTGAATAATAATCCAGGAAATCAAGCTTCATACATTTTTTTTTTTTTCGAAATGACTTCGCTATTCACCCAGCAAGATGACTTGACAGCTTCACCAGACTACTAAGAGGAGCGCTTAAGGCACTCAGCTGATTTTATTTTGGCAACCAGCTCAAGGTTGCACGGCACACCTTGGCTTGGCTGTTGTCTGTTGAATGCCAAATCACGACCTATCTTAGATAACCTAGCTAACTATTCATATATGTATGAGTTGTTGAAACGTATATGAGTACCAAGCATACACGCCGCAACAACTCCTCCATATATTTATTATCGGAAAATTGAGTTTTTCAGTTCGATAAGGGGAAAAAAAGTAAACCCTTCCACTTTCATGTGTAAGCGTGTAGGCGTGCACGTGTGTGGGGGTGATCGTGTAGTGTTGTAGCGGTGATGTATATTTGTGTGTCACCGTATCGCGCCAGCAACGCACTCAAGGGCTCCCTACCGAGGGATCGAACCTAGGCTTGAGCCGCTGCCGTGGGAGGCCTAATCGGGTAAGCTTCATACATGCAACATCACTTGTGTTCGGTAACTAGCAATACATATACATGCTGAGAGATCCGGCTTAATAACATGTTTCAGCGCGTTATTATTTCTGGTTAACTAATACCCATGTCTTTCTTGTTACCCATGATTTGCATATTATCTTAACAATACGTTTTATGTACGTAAGAAAAAGATTAATGAAATTAAAACCAAATATATACTTTGCTTATAAAGTTCCTTTGTAAACGAAGTGATCAGTTTATTTTCCCTATCGTGCCCATGCGTACCATACTGTATGACCACTTCATATAGTACGCGTCAATCTTTTTGGCCGCTGTGAATATAGTTATAAGCATGCACGTAACATTGTCGAAAGTTGAATACAAAACGAACATAAAATTCGCTCATGTAATTATAATTATAATATAATAATATAGTTATAAGTACCATTTTCATATTTTGCTTTTGTAAAAATTCTATGTATTTGTCTTTGTATTTTTGTAAATTGTTAATAAATAATAAATAAAATATTATTATGGGAGTTTAAAACTGGAATTAATTTATCGTTAGCTTGTTTCGATCTAATACACATAAGATTATACGTATTTATGTCTAAATTTATGTTATGCTATATTCAGAGCGGTCAAAAAGTTTGGCGTGCACTATACATCGCTGAAGACGTAGTGGTTACAAAAATCGTAGTATTATAATTAATTATTAGGTAGTGGTAGTGCCAAGCTGAAGCTATTATTGTTTTCAACACGAATGGGTCGGCTCGTCCGGGGAAGCACCACCCTCTCACTGAAAACCGACGTGAAGTAACAGTGCTTGCATTTTTGCGTTTCGTTCGGTCAGTGAGAGAGCCGGAGACCCACCTACCCTCCCCTTCCCCCTTCCCTTCCTCCCCCCCCCGCCCTCCTCCCAAACACAGGGTGGCAACGCACTCGTGACTCCCCTGGTGTTGCAAATGTCTATGGACCGTGGTGATCACTTGCGCCAAACCAACGACATATAGTATAACAGCTTGTGTATATGTAATATTGATCTTTCGTATTGAGATTGTGCAGCTCATCATATTTTTATTGAATTAATAAACTGTATATAACAGTATATGATTATTATTCCGAGTACCAATAGATGTCAAAGAGCGGCTAATGATAATAATTTAAATTTACTAATTATTAAATTTAAATAATTCAGATAATCAATCTAAAAATTTAAAAGAGGACACGGTTTACATTCCATTGTTTTAAATTTTCACTTCTGATGGCAGTCTTAATGACTGCCTCAACTTTTTTTATATAATAACCAAGAGCCTAAGAAATAAAAATAAGAAATAAATGTATTTCGTGTTTTTTGAGTGATGCGCACACATGACAGATCTCTATCATTTTATTTGTAAAGATAACTAGCGGGCCCGTCAGACGTCCCTGCTGTGATTATAAAAAAATCCGACACAAATTATGAAATCGTGAACATTTTTTTATTCACTGGTGAAATCCGCATAAAAATCCGTTCAGTAGTTTTTGAGTTTATCGCGAACAGATAAACAGACGCGGTAGATGACTTTGTTCTACTATGTAATAATAAAAGGGCTTTATTTAGTATCTGCAACTGAAATCCTATCGGTGTTATTACAAAAAAGTTAAATACGTATTAAATACTTGCTTTAAAAAAGATTCGTACTAAATATATAGCGCGCGCCCAAGGCAAGTTCCCAACCTAATCTAACCAAAGCGAGACAAAAGAGTAAGATGGCGAACATTCAGCAAGCGCGGTGTATTTATAACGTAAACTTTTTAAAGCAAGTATTCAATACGTATTTAACTTTTTTGTAATAACACCGTATATATCAGTACGTCCTTTTACAGGATTCCGAATCGTGCCGCCGTGCGGGTAGGACGCGTGCGCTAATGCTCTTCCGATGTGAATTTTTTGTTCGTGTTTTCGCTCGATTATTCGATCAAGTGTTCGCAACGTGTTTACGCGTTCATGTTCTTACATCGGAAGTTCAGTATTACGTATGATTTTTCGCGTTTTTGCGATCTTGTTCCCCTTCTAGGGGCTTGATTGCCGGCGTTCTTTTCAGAACGTAGCAAACTGCACTTTTCGGTACAATTCTAATCGCACTTTTTAGTGCGTTCTGCGTGTTCTCCGTATGCTGCGGGTCGGGAATTCTCCAATATGGAGCAAGACCCCCCCGCCGGGAACGGCAGTTTCACCATCGTCTCCCGCAAGCCCAAACCGCGCAACAAGCGCGACATCTCCCTCGCCATCGCAAGACATCCTGCCTCAAGCAAAGAAGCCGAAGACCAAACCTACCACCGAAACCCCAGCGAAGCAGGTGTGCGCACCCACATCCGCCTCCGCTCCGCCGCGAAGGGCTGCCCACAAGCAGCCCTCTTATGCGTCGATCGCAGCGCCTCTAGCGCGCGATCCGCAAACCGCCCCGGTTGCGCGCCCGCGGAACCCTAAAACGCAGACACCGCCCGACAATGCTACAGCCGCGGTCGAAATTAAGACACCCGCGTCGCCCGAGGAAAAGGGACCACTATATCCGCCAATTATCGTTGAAGATCTGCCGAACTGGACCCAGCACTTCGCGAAACTGGCGGAGCGACTTGGAAGGCCCGTGAATGCCCGGTCATATGGACACGGCATTAGATTCATACCCGCGGACGCAGAAGAGTACCGCGTAACTAAAGACTACGTTAACAAGCTAGAGGGGGTGGAGTGGTTAACATACACCCCCCCCCCCCAACGCAAAGAAATCTCAAGGTCGCAATACGCGGCCTACCAATGGAGACTGACCCTGCAGTGATAATAGAAGCTCTGCGCGTGAGGGAGTTCAGGGCGGAGTACGTGCGGCAGATAAACGGACGCGGCGGTAGAAGGGGGTGTATTTACCATGCGGTTCTAAAACGAACGCCTGGCCTTATACCGGCCATCTACAACGTAAACGACCTGCTACTAATGACCGGAATGTCCATCGAGGCGTGGTGAGGCAAGCGCCGGCTGGCTCAATGCCACCGGTGCCAACAATTCCGCCACGCCTCCCAGAACTGCCACAGACAGATCGCCTGCGTGCGATGCGGAGGACCCCACCCCGCCGCGCGCTGTGAGCGCCCGAGGGAGGAGCCCGCCACCTGCGCGAACTGCTGGGGCGCCCATCCTGCGAATAGCCTGAACCGTTGCCCGGACTGGTGATTCCGGGCGCAAGACGCGCCCGAGCGTGGCCCAACAGCAACCACAGATGGTTGAAGAAACGGCCGCGGGAAGCCTTATGCCCCCCGCGAACGACCCGATTTCCCGAAGAAGCACGCCGCCCTCGCAACCAGCGGAAGATCAGTCGCCGGAAGCCAGCCGGAAGAAGGCGCTGAAAACTATCATTAGAAAAGCCGCCGCGATCAAAGGAGAGCAACCCGGATCAGATGCCGAAAAGGCATGCATGGCGTACCTGGACAAATTTTTTGCCTAGGTACGCCATGCAATAGCAGCCCGGCCACGCAGGCCCGAAAACAGTCGCCAACGACAAACAAGCACAACTCACCGAGTCGCACCCCCGAAGCCAGAAAGGCGTCAAAAGGACACACCCTCTGTTGAGGGTGGCGAGAGGATACCTCCGTTAAGAGGGGCGACCCTGGGACGGATTTCCCCGCACGCCCCTGACGGGGGGCGCGAGAAGAGCACGAGCCGCCCCCGTCACGATTAAGAACAAGGCGTCCTGGCTCGATATTTCCGACAAGTTGAAAGCAGCGGAAATTCCGATCGCCTCTGCCGTGAGTACCCGAGCGGGTATTCAGGTAAAGGTATCCACACCTACCCTACATCGCAATCTTAGGCGCTTCCTGCGTGATAAAAAAATTTGCATTTTTCACGCATGCGCTCGAAGAAGAGCGTATGTTACGCGTAGTCATACGCAGAGTCCCTGCTCAGATCCTCGTAGACGATGTTTACGATAAACTACGGGAACTGAAGTTCCCCGTCAAAGAAGTCCACCGCATGCGATCTTTCCGTACTAGAGCACCCTATGACATGGTGTTGGACATTCTCGACCGCACCGTGGAGAGTAAGAAAATCTTCTCGCTCTCGACCGTCTGTGGCCTCTCCGGTGTCACCGTAGAGCCGCCGCGCATAACGTCCGTATACTCGCAGTGTCACAATAGCCAGGAGTACGGACACTCCGCACTTAATTGCTACCTGAGTCCCAGGTGCGTTAAGTGCCTCGGCGAACACTCCACTTCGGAGTGTTCACGCACAAAAGACTCCCCCGATCCTCCGAGCTGCGTTTTGTGCCGCGGCGTGGGCCATACCGCGAACTACCGCGGTTGTCCCCGCGCCCCGCGCACAAAACAGGCACGATACGCTAGGCAGGTCTCACCCTCTAGGGCGCCTGCGGCGTCAAACCCGGCCCAGACCCCCGCCTCTCGACTCTAGAGAGAATTTTCCGAGCATGCCGCGCGCGTCTCGAGCACCGACAGCACCCGCATCCGCGCCTAACGCGACCCCCTCCCCTCACGTGTCTCTCCGGTCCCGTGGACACCAAAGATCGCAGCGCGATTTGACCTCCGACTTCAAGCGGCGAAGCCTTCACAGGCCGACCCCGCAGTCTCTTTTTCCGGCATGGACTGGTCAGCCCAACTCTTAGTGCTCCATGAGATCTCGGAGATCTCCGCGAACGACCTGAAACAGGGCCCCATTCGCACGATCGCGAAATTTCCCGCCATCGCGGCTACTATCCAACGGCTGGCGCGCGCCGCAGTCTCGAAATAATAATATTTTTTCTCAATAAAAGATAGAGTAAACTTGCGCGTTTATGTCTATCTTCCTCTAAAATCGTTAAACAATGTCGTTTTTTCTATTTTTAGATCCCGGCGCCGGTGCCGTTCGTTTAAATTGTAAATTCGATCTTTTTCATTTCCCGTGGCCGGCCACGTCGCGAACCCCTACCTTATGCGTCACAAGCAGAGAGCTCTCATTTTTCTTACCCGCACACTCGTCGCGTTATCTTGGCAGCATCTTTGCTCGAGGCCACCCGGGTGGACACAGAGATGTTGCTATCGCGAAACAGTACACACCACATCGATTATACACATACACAGATATTCAGACACGCACCTTACACATCTGGTGGAAGGGTTTACTTTTTTCCCCTTATCGAACTGAATCGAGTAGGTTTAGTTTGTTTCTTTCCGATTACATGTTGTGTTTTTGTATCATGCAATTCTTAATTGTATGATCCAAAAATGGATACATGTATAGCTAAGCATAGTTTAGCTAGGTCAGATCGGGTTTTTCTAAGTAACCAGCCAAGCTGAGGTGTGCGGAGCACCCTTGAGCTAGTTACCAAAAATAAAATCGGCTGAGTGCCTTAAGCGCTCGCCTTAGTAGTCCGGTGAAGCTGTGAAGGTCCTAAAGAAAGGCCAATAGCGTAGTCAGTTCGAGAAAAAAAAAGTCCTGTTACAGTTACGTAAAAGTGAATAACAACATCTCGACATTTTGACAAACTGTCATCGAAATAAACTTGTCATTTCGCGAAAACGATAACTTAAATAATACCAATAAAACTGTTTCAGTGTTAAATTTCAACTTCGAAAACAATTTATATTTAATTTTCGTTTCACATCCGTATTCGATTGTATCTCCCGATGAGTATAATAAATTGTTTAAAACAACGGGAATTTTTAAATGGCCTATCGTACCTGAACAATCGGAGACAGGTGAAACGAGCTTATCGGATATTCCGGTAAAGCTTTTAGTCTCGATTATTCATAGAACAGTCACCGATGACCTAGAATTAAGTCGGAACAGTGCATTTGTATATATACATGGTGTGTAATATATTTATTCAATTGAATATAATTGAATAATTATTGTCGTTAAAAAAGATCACGACGGTCGAAGAGCTTGACTGGTAAAAAAATTAATTTCAAAGATGCGAACCTCAGGATCTATCAATGAGTTTTTCGAAATTCTTTTATATTTACTTTTTAAGGTGGTAGAGCCTCGCTGAAAATATTACTGGTTTCAGCATGGTTCGGCTTCGACGGGGTAGTACTATTCTCTCATAGACAACCGGCGTGTAGTAACAGTGCTGGCATTGTTGCGTTTGGTTCGGTCAGTGAGAGCGCCGAACGTCCACCTATCTTCCCCTATCCCCCTTGCCTTCTCCTCTCCCTTCCTGGCTGGCAACGCATTTGCGACTCTGTCCGTTTGTCTCCTTTGATATATATATAAACAAAAGATTAAATAAACTTTCTTTTGAAAAAGTCTTGTAGTTTTGCAGTGATTCTCTTACAGGCTGATAGTAGGTAGTGATGATAATTCATAAAGTAATTATGTATTTTATCTCAACTTGTGCTAACTGCCCGTTTAAGGATCGCGCGTATGTCATAAACTAATTAATGTGGTGCCCTAAGCGTTCTGGTCATTTAGATATATACTGTCTTCTTACTTTTTTTTTGGTGTTTTAATTTGTAGTTCCTATAAGACATGGAAGCTTCGTAAGTATCATCACACAAATAACTTATTTTATTTGGCGTAATTTGAAAACTGTGATATTTTTTCATATCTTAGAAACTAAACTTTACCCCAGGCTTCGCTCGTGTTAATCTAAATTTGATCTATCGCTCAGGAGCAGTACATGTTTTCTAGATAAAGCGATGCCTGCCCTTTAATTCGGTGCCCCTGACAACGTGTATGTACAATTTCATGATAATTGGTTTTATAATTAAGGCATGAAAGCGTAATAAACAAACTCACCTTCATATTTATAATACTACTAGCTTCTGCCCCCGACTTCGCACAAGTGACATACTTTGGGCTAACGCTAACACACAGCGGAAACTCTCAAAAGAAAAAAGGAACCGATTTTGAAACATTCTTCATTGGTCCTCCGTTCCTATTGGTCTTTACGTGGTAATATATATATATATATAATATAACCAGCCTCTGCCCACGACTTCGCTCGCGTGGAATAGAGACACCAACACAAACACGCAGAAGTTCTCAAAAGGAAAAAACATCCCGATTTTGAAACATTTTTCATCTGTGCTCCGCTCCTATCGGCCTTAACGTGATGATATATAACCAATATTTCCCGAGAATACATCCTACAATCACACAAACTTTACCCCTTTATAATATTAGTATAAATTTATTAATTATCAACAGTGTTCATTAACAAATATAAAATAACGAACATATTCGTACTTATTAATTACATAAAAAAAATCGAAGTTTTTTACACCTTATACTAATATTATTAAGAAATAAAGTTCGTGTGGTTGTAGGGGGTAATCTCAGGCACTACTCGTAAGATTTGAAAAAATATTTTAGCGTTACAAAGCTCATTTTTCGAGGAAAGCTGTTATAGGTTATATATTACGCTAAGACCAATAGGAACGGAGCACCAATGAAGAATGTTTCAAAATCGGTTTCTTTTTCCTTTTAAGGGTTTCTGCTGCGTGTTAGTTTTAGCCCAAAGTATTTATTCCACGCGAACGAATTCGCGGGCAGAGGCTAGTATATAATAAATACATTAAAACACTAGCTTGTAGATATATCTTTGAAATAATTAATCATAAATCTACGAAATGGTTTAAACCCATAATACGTAAATTAATTTTGTAACTTATGAATTTCGTTTTTATGTACTGAAGCAATGATAGCTTCATTGATAGCATGTACGGATAAAGCGTCGATAGATATAGATCCGAATCCTTGCAACTGAGTTGCTGCTTCCAGTAAAGGGAAACAACGTGATAGACCACAGCGTAGTGGTGGGGTTTTTTTTTAAATCCCGTTGGCGTTCCGAGGGCAACTACTGAGTCCCAGTCCCGTCTAGGTTTATTTGTTTACCATATTAAATCGCATCATCATTTACCATCAAATGTATAGCTAAATAACATAATAAAAAAATAAATGCAAGAAAACACCCAATAGTTGCTCACAGATACGTTTTCTGATGTATACAACAAATTAAACGACAGCAAAAACCAGGTACGGACCATGAGTATGTAGGAGACAAATAAACATGACATGAGATTGTGGTTCAAGTATTAAAAAAAATTATAAAATGCAATATAATAATATATTTTTAAAAGTAGGTAAGGAAATATGAATCCGATAAATAAAAACTCTAAAAATGATGACACTAATAAAATGCACACAAAGATATATTAAGGTCATCCAAGTTCTATCCATTACTGAGATGGTAAATTTTACGGTGCATATTATTTTATTGTATGTATTAACAGAAACAGGAAAACATTCGTTTTATTGCACAAAAACTTCATCCAAGTGAAACATTCACATAGAGTTCGAATGGAGAATACGAGAACATTCGGTTCCTCAACAAATTTTAGGCTATAAGGCAAGGTATGAAAGTTTATTTTTCATCGCAATATTTTAATCCTCTTAAAACATTTAGATTGGATATGTAGTTACAGAAATAAAAATGAAAATGAAACGGTGTACGTTAATTGCTTTGGTTTTCACAGTTCGTTTATCAGAAAGGCATTTTCTATTTTTGATGTTCAATTTTAGAGACCCTTTATTCTATGATATATATTTAATGTTGTACCGGTTAGAATAATAAGGTATAATCCTTACTAATATGGATATGTGAGTTTGTTTGTGACGTTTTCACGTCTTAAATTCTTAACTTGAAGTTTTGCACACATGTTGTGGAGGGCATTGAAAAGGCATTGGTTTTTATTCAAGAATAAATTACTGTTCCTGATGGATACGTTGACTCCATATGAAAGTGAGTGAAGCTATCGGCAAAAGCTATTTCATAATAAATATTATAAAGCTGGAAAGGTTTCCTTGTTTGTTTGGTGGAACGCACTAATCTGTGAAACTACTAGTCCGATTGAAAAATTCTTTAAGTATAAGATCGCTCATTTATCGGAAGGCTAAAATGAACATTTTTTTTATACAATAAATTATCATGTTGGAAATGGCTTGAAAGTTGTCTCATCTGATCTACCTACCACCTCTGAATTGTGGTATACATCTACATGGCTCCGAATCTTAAAGGCAACCTGAAATTTCTGCTAGAGAAAATATCTTACTAAAAATAACTTAATCGTTTCCTTAAACACATCTGCCTAGTAAATAAATTGTATTTAAAATTGGAACTCCTATCTCTAACTGAATTTTCGTTTCAAAGTCTAAGACTTCAAAGTCTAAGGTTATAATTAAAATATTTAAGCTAAAAAATACGTCACAATAGTTCTTTCTTCCATTACTACTTAATATTTGCCTATT
The DNA here is from genome assembly GCA_014332785.1 of Antheraea mylitta. Classification (NCBI taxonomy): domain Eukaryota; kingdom Metazoa; phylum Arthropoda; class Insecta; order Lepidoptera; family Saturniidae; genus Antheraea; species Antheraea mylitta. Next base: position 9,810,773 of record JACEII010000012.1, read on the forward strand.
TCTCCAATTACAGTTCGGAAATAACTCTGGATTGTATTAATACTTAATAGGCAAATTATAAGTATATTTACAAGAATTCCGAAGTCACAGTAAAAAGTATTTGCTTTTCTTATCCTTACATTAATGTCATAAAAAGGCTTCAATAAATTACGTTTCCTTTTCAATGGTACCTATTCTAAAAGAATAACAACCCAGACGAACATTTTAAAAGCTCGCTGTCTACGTGCCTCCATTTCTATCAGATAGGATTTCATTTTGAAGTTTATATCGGTATCATACTCTGTAAATGTAATATTTATGACACGTCCGAAATGAACAGATTTATAATAATTCGTTCCAAAACTTCAAGATTTCAAAATTACGATTTCTTGAAAACTAATGTTTAATACGTCATTAATAAAGATTTCAATGTGTTAAATCTAAAATTTTACATAGCTCTATTAGATTCCATTATTAATGATAAGCCGATGATTTATATATGCATTAAAGTAATTTATTAATAAAAAAAAATCTAGAGCTACACATTAAAAAAAAAAAAAAAAAAAAAACAAAATAAAATTTAGTTTCATCATCATGATTACCTTTATCCCACCTAAGTAGAGTCGGCTCAAGATGATTTCTTTTTCCATTCTCTCGTGTCAGATGTTATCTTAGTATTCACACCTTTTACGGGCATATCATTTTCACACAGTCCATCCATAACATTTTCTGTCTTCCTCTACTCGTATATCCGTCCACTATCATACTCAACACTTTTCTAGTTACATGGTTTTCATCTCTCCACATAACATGCCCATAGCATGCTAACTTTTTACTACTCAACTTCTCTGTCACTGGTGTTATTTTCAAAGTACCTCTGATATACTCATTCTTAATCTTATCCATTCGGGTTGCACCACACGTCCACGTTAACAATCGCATCTCTGCCACATGTAATTTTCTCTCATCCGAGATACCGAAAATTGGAACAAGCTGGTAAGGATACACCATTTAAGGCTATAGGAGAAAAACTAGATGTACCACTGACGTCGCAAAACAAATGTTCAGTTTTTGTTCTACTAATTTTCAAACCAACATTATACTTAGTTATTAGTTTCAACAACGATAATTTAAGTATAAATATAGATTTATTTCAATATAGTTAACTGAAACTTTTCTATATAAAATGAAATATCAATTATCTAATCAATAACTAAATCACATAACATATAAGTTAAAAAAATGATGTAAAAGAAAAACAACAATATTTTATTTCATTTGAAGCACCAACAATAAATACAAGAATAGTCTTTTTTTTTCGAAATGTTTACGCTATTGTCCCAGCAAGGTCTTAACAGCTTCACCGGACTACTAAGGTGAGCGCTTAAGGCACTCAGCTGATTTTATTTTGGCAACCAGCTCAAGGGTGCCCGGCACACCTCAGCTTGGCTGTTGCCTGTTGCATGCAAAATCGCGACCTATCTTAGCTAACCTAGCTAACTATTCATATATGTATGAGTTGTTGAAACGTATATGTGTACCAAGCATACACGCCTCAACAACTCCTCCATATATTTATCATCGGAAAATTGAGAGTTTTTCAGTTCGATAAGGGAAAAAAGTAAACCCTTCCACTTTCATGTGTAAGTGTGTAGGCGTGCACGTGTGTGGGGGTGATCGTGTAGTGTTGTAGCAGTGATGTATATTTGTGTGTCACCGTATCGCGCAAGCAACGCACTCAAGGGCTCCCTACCGAGGAATCGAACCTAGGCTTGAGCCGCTGCCGAGGGAGGCCTAATCGGGTTTCAACAAGAATAGTCCATAATATGCATATCATACATAACAATTCAGCTACTGTTGCACTAAAAAAATTATAAGCATATGTGCTTATATACGTATGTGAGAATAAATGAGTCTATGATTTAGCAATCTGCCTTTGAAATATTGCCAATCAAACTGTTATGACCTTCGGCTTAAAGGATCCACTACACTCATAAAATATGTCTCTATATCCTGATGTTTTTTCATATAGGCAAGTGCATCCTATCATTACTGAATTAGAGCCATAATTAGTATTAGTTTTAGATTCAGCCTTAGACATTATTTACCCATATAGTCTCACATATATAATTTGGACAATCTTTATTACTGTTTATTGTAGTCAACCAGAACGTCAAATATGCTAATAATCGTCTCTGCTCAAGAGTTAATATATTTCGTTCACGTAGATTTTGATTATTAACTGCAGATAGAGGTATGCATCGCCTTTCGAGAAATGACAGAAAATTTATTTTTAATATTTTTGATTCTATTCATGTGAATAGGATGGAATTCATATTTGTGATGCAAATTTTACGATGCACCGTTTTTAAAGTAATGCAGTATTTTTAAAGAAGGCAAATTCTTGAATGATTCTAATTATGAAGCCTTTTCTATTTTATAAGATTATTGTAAGTATTTTACATGGAATGTAGTAATAATAGAAATAACGATAGAAGAAGTAGGAGTCACTAACAACATAAATAAATAATTCTTACTCTGTGTTATTTGTGAGGCACACCACACATATTTGTTTATAAATTCATTAAATATACATATTATAAAAATATTAGGTTTGACACAAATATTTAGTGTATTTTACGGGTAGTCTATGATATATATAATCACAAACATATAACACTCAACGTCTCTGTATCTGTCTGTGCATATATGTCCGTTTGTAACTCGAAAACTACAAAAACCAATTAATACAATTCTTTTTTTAAAGATAAGCATATTCCCTAGTTAGACTTTAGTATCTCTTTCTAGTATTTATAAGATAATTTTTAACCACAAACTCACCTCATGTTAAGTGAGCTGGTCCTAGATGGTAATCTGTTAAGCATATTTAAAACTGGCTCTCATGAATAGCTACCAAAACACATTTATAACGTGATTGGAGACCGATTTTTAACGTGATGTTAGTAATTAGTCAGACGAGCTTTACAATAAGCCCTACCAACATTTAAATATTCTTATACCAAGTAATATATTATATTATAAGATAGAAATACATTAAGTGAACAGAAAAGGAGTTTGAAATTAAGAAGATAATCTGTTTAGAATGGATATCATTATTTTTTATACTGTAATATCATAAAACTGACTATTTGTAATTAAATTACAATGACCGAATTATATAACAACAAAATAAAATATTAATACGCGACATGCAAAATATTAATTGTAATTAAAATGAATAATTTCGTCATCATAATTTTACATATTGTTCTTCGACAGCATCCAATTTGGTTTCATTATTTATGTGATAAATATTGTATACGAAAGGACTTATATTAGTATAAAATAAAACGTGGGATGTTTTAAATATTTTGGAAAAAATCTTCTTAACAAATCTTCTTAACAATAATCTTGTATTTCTCGTAAAGAAACCCGTGGACAATGTTTGTCTATTTACGAGACAAGCTAAATTTCAAGACCGAACTCCACTATCGCAACTTACCAGTTAATCTTAGTATTAAAGAAGCTATCAACACGTAGTTTCAGATATAATATAGTTTAGATACTTTAAGTATTGTTTCGGGCGTTGTTGGAATATATGAACCACTTTGTCTCAGCGAACTTCTTAATACTTGGTATAACTAACATTGGAGAGTTGCTACTCATGTTCTAGCTATTATATGTAGTAACCACTACTTTTCTAGGAATGCATATTTCATTAATTCAATTATAATACAGATTTACAAGTTCTTGTTTATCATATAAATTTTATAAGCATTTCAGGTCTGTGATATGTATTAGCCCAAATATATATCTAAGAAGCAAATAATTTAAATCAGAACTTCTTTTATACGTAATTGATTTTTATTAAAGCGTTGATTACACATAGAAAAAAAAATTTTGACTCGAAAACGTCTTATATATTTATGTACGCAGGTTGTACGCAGGAAAAAGCATAACTTATTATCACGTTTCGCCTGAGCCGAGCGTGTAAACGAGACCGCGGAACAAGCGTTGGAGAGACGCAATCGCCCTAAGCGTTCTGTTTGTGACGCATCTATCTCTTTCCACTATTCACAGTAAACCGAATTTACAGACAACCAATTTTTGTTTTTCTTACACAATTTATTAGAATATAGATATATTCAATCAAATTACTTTTAATTTTAATTATCTACAATGAACAAAAAAGAAAAAACAGTAAATAATATACTATTGATTTCATAAAATTCTATTCTTACTATTTACACAAAGTAATTATTAAATCCGTTAAAATCCGCATCCAAAGAGATTTGCTCATCGCGTTGGTATCTCAAGATTCTCGCATCCTGAGTACATGATCTCCGTCGACGTTGATTACATACCCAACTTGTAACTACACACCAGAAATTCCTGATTGCAAAAATGCTCTGTCTTAATCGAATATACTATTATTGACGACTTATATATATGTATGTATGTGTATATATATAATATATATATATAATTAACGAGGTTATGAACTCTCTATTTTATTTTAAACATAATACTATCAACGCATGCGTATACTAGATAATTAAATACTTTCTACTATTACATGCTCTAGGCTTTAGAAAAATATACGAGTATTTTCGCAATATTTTTTATTTCAATTATTATATTTTTCATTTCTGAACTGATAGTTACATAATAGTATTGGAATAGTACTCTTAAAAATTGATCACTTATTTTAATATATCTTCATCCTGCATTTCTTAATCGATCTTCTTTTCTTTATTTACTAGATTTGATGAATTTTAGAGTTATCAAAAAAAAGGGAAATATTAGGTATTTTGCTTTTAATATTGAATCTTGAAAAATTAACGAAATATGGTACCATCAGTAGTATAAATCCAATAAATATAATGAAATAAATAAATCCGAACCTTGGAAATCATAATCGGTTATTTTAAGATAAAATTGACGAGTTTTGTTATTTTTCTAGAAGTATATTACGAATTTAAGAGCACTTGTTGTATATCCTTTGGAGAAGGTAGGACATGTCAGTTGTGTTCAGATATATTGTGACATACATCAGGTACACCCAAATACACCTGTAATAGTGGCAAGCTTGTGTGTCGCGTCCCGAAAACTGCAAAAATATATCCAGTGTTCAAAAAAAAGTACGGTATCTTCCCAACCCCTCTCCCCTCTTCCTCACCTCACTCTTCCCCCTACCTCACAAACAGGCTGGCAATGCATTTGCATCTCCCCTGGTCAGGTGTTGCTAGTGTTTATGGACAGTGGTGATCACTTAACATTTGGTGACCAATCTGTTCGCTTGCCTTCTATGATATAAAAACAACCTAACAATCTACATGCAAAATTTCATAATGATCGGTTCAGTAGTTGATGCGTGAAAGATAATAAACTACCCTAACCCGCGACTTCGTCCGCGTAGTAATAGTTACTTTGGGCCAACGCTAACACGCAGCGAATGCTCTCAAGAGGAAAAAAACTCCCGATTTTGAAACATTTTTCATTGGTGTTCCGTTCCTATTATTCTTAGCGTGATAAAAAATAGCCTATATTCTTCCTCGATAAATGAGCTTATACAACACTGATTTGTTTTTCAAATCAGACCATTAGTTCCTGAGATTACTCCCTACAACGTCACAAACTCACAAACTCACAAACTTCACCTCTTTGTAATATTAGTATAGATAAACAAATTTACGTTCATATTTATAAGTTAGGATATATCATCATTCACAACTATAAATATTATGTAGTAAAACATAAATCATTTAACGTAATGCATAACATTTAAGTAATCTTTAAATAATTTGAAATTTATTTGAATTTTTAATCGCTATGCACAACATATAAAATGCTCTTTTTATATTCGACATCTTAGAATGTCAGCAATAACTTTTCTAGCACACAAAAATAAATCTATTTCCAATGACAATTTTTACAACATAACCAGGGTATAAAATTGAAGAGTTTATATGTGAACTGCAGTAGCGATATGTCAAAAATTCAAGGGTTACGTAAGCCCTATCGGTAATCGATGCCGTTGGCGTGCCTTGCTCTTGGCGATAGTGTTAGCTCGGATAGCAGACGAATAATTAATCGGTCAACCGCCGTCGCATGTTCCACTTTCAGTGGGATTGGGTTTTGTTTTATTTTTCGTAATATAAATTTACGCTACATACATTAAAGCCGTTGACCTTTCAGGGAAATAATGCGTGAGCATTCGTGTGGAATTCTTTTATGAGAATTATACATATTTAAAACTTTAAAATATATTTTGGCAAACAAGTTGTTTCAGTTTATACACAGTTGTACCAATACTAGATTTTGCCGGCGGTTTCGCTCGTGTTCATAAATATATATTTACCATATCTCCGAGGAATAGTATTTTTCTTCAATATAACAAATACCCTATATTCTTTCCTGTAAAACTGACATCGTGTGTATAAAATTTCGTCATGATTTATACAGTAGGTAACAAATAAAAATGCACCAAACTGTAGTTTGCATTTATAATATTAGTAAAGATAATAAATAAGAATGCATATGATTTTACTAATTAAATATTCAAAGTCATTATTGTTAACTTAATAAAGGTCATTTAATTGCCTACATTAATGTACCATGTATATTTGTGTACAGGTAATTTTTCTTGAGAATTCGAATATGAATAATTATAATTTATGACTGGTTATACAACGCCCTTCAAATATTGGAATACACAAACTCATGTGATGTTTTAACCGGTTTCTATTTAGTTGTATACTATTCTCTTTAAATAAATAAAAAGATAGTGTCCTATATTTTTATGAACTTCCTTGCAAATTATATGCAGAATCAAACAAATCATTTATTATAAAAACAATAGGCAAACAACCATTCCAGGTCTAAAAGTATTAAACCATACTCAAGTTCCTGAAGAGGATTATGAAAGTATTAAAAATTATTATACACGTCGCGCCTGACTGACTACTTGTATTAGAAAATTGCTATAATCCACTAAACTCATTTATCAAGCACGCGGTGTCACCTGCGAAGCCTGACAAGGAAAAGATATTATTAAAACCAGTAATACCCACTCCTGTCCTGTTGTACGATCCGATTAACCTAATTTTGAACAAAACATTATTTTGTTTTTCATTTAATTAAAAACTCCTCTTGTATTTATCATAAAGAAAAAGATTCACGAACGTCATTAGAGAGAATAGATTTGAAGCTAGTTTTTAATTAATACCAAAAGCGAAGCCATATATATAAAAGCGGCAACTACGAGAGCACATTTAATATAATAGATTACCTGTGCCATCTCCCTTGGTTCTGTACAGGCCTAAAACAGAATTGTAACATCTATACATACAAGAAAATAGTAAAAGAAAACATATTGACAGGAAAAAACATTATTTAAAAAAATAAATATAAAATATGGAAAGATCACGACAGAGAACAGTCAAGAAATTTTTAAATAGTTTTTGTTAACACAAATAATTATTACACAATGATATTATTATTTAATTTTTAAAGCATGTTTAAAGTGGAGTGAATGAACGTGAATTGAATAATTACAAAGTGCCATAGAAATGTAACTCCATTAATTAGAACTAAGGATTTAGGTGTTTACATAACATAAATATCTACATATATATACAGAACAATAAATAATTGGTGTATCCGTGGAAAGATAAAATGTGTTCGCGAAGCGTGGGTGAATAGTGTGGGATGAAGTTATTGTCTTACCTTTAACTTATTGTTCAAATAAATAGTTGCTTCTAACGAATTAGGTTTTAATATCAATAAAATTGACGATAAATTTATTTTAAAACTATTTATAGAAATTCAAGACATTTAAAATAATAGTAAATCATATTTGAACATATATGCAACCCAAATGAATCGGACATGTCATAAACCCCATCAGTGTTATTAAAAAAAAAGTTAAACACGTGTTTAACGCTTGCTACATATGAGCCATCTTAGAAAAGCACAAAAACCCCGTTTGGTAAAGCAATGTAACTTATGGGGTTTCTGAAATACCCGATTCGAATACATTTCTGACAAATTGATAGAAATATTGCAATTCATAGTTGTTGATACGGCTGGTTTAGCGTTGACTAGTCTCATCCGATACTGATACGATGATTTGAGCTAAGATCAAAGACGATCAACTCAGGAGAGGATCGGCTGTTAAGTACTGTTTCCAGAACACACCTATAGTGGCTTGGAGGCAGATTTACAACCTGACGGTGGCGGCTAGCCAAACGAGCCAAAAGCCTTACGAACACATCTATATCTTACGACAATGTCTAGCTTGACCGTAAAACTTTTTATCACAATTCTTTTATACACTAAAAGGACCGGTTGCTTATAGGATTCAAATCTTAAGCCTACGTCTGTCAATACAATGTCCGAACACGCTGCCTTTGCTAACATCGCTTCATCATGCCTTTTACATAATTTCCGTTAATGCATCATGTTTTTATGTCTTCACAACAAATGCGTTGTAGAAAACCTCATAATGAAAGGTCATTAATTTAATCAGTTATTATAACTAGTATATAACTACTAAGTTACTTATAATACCGACATTTTAAAGGTAACTTTCACTACTACTAACGCGGTTAGTAGGTGCGGTGCATCCATCGGACCATGGACGCTCCAGCGCGGGACATTGTGTATTATATCCTTAAGATCGCCATAAAGGACCAAACTGAAACCGCCATAAAGGTAATAACGTCATTAAAATTTCGGTTCTAAAATAGTATATAGTTAAATGAAATCACAAAAATAAACAAATAAATATATAAAATAATAATAGATAAATAAAAAACACCCAATAGCTACTCACATATACGATTTTTGACGTCACAAAAAAAAAACGAAATCAAAAAAAAGGTGCGGACCAAGAGTCTGCAGAACAGAAAAAAAGGTAACTTTGAAAGAATTACATAAATGAACATGAGAATTAGGGTTATCAAAATAAAACACTTCGGATATTACAAAAGTTTATGAAAGTGGAAAAGATAATATCTACACAAAAAGTAGTTTAAAAACAACATATCGCGAGCCAACCGAAATTGTGAGTTTATACAAAAAAAAACTAACGTGTTGAGTGCATTTACGAATTGAAAACAAAATGCAGTTTTGAATTCAGCCGAGTTTTACATTTCACATGTTCGTTTTTTATTGAAAACGATGACGGTGCTGAAAGTCCGTGTTTATCTATTTTGATATCCAAATCAAGGTAACCGACCATTTTGAAGATGAATTGGCGATAAATTTATTTAAAATCATACGAAAAATATAAAGACGTTTGTATAATTGTAAATTCGCCGGTAAATTTTGTGTAATCTTTTCTTTACCATAAATATATAATCCAGATGTTGTATATTTTCATCGTTCTATCTTTGAAAAATACTTAAACTTACATTTTTTTTTATGTCATAGGAGGCAAACGAATAGGCGTGTCAACTGATATTAAGTGATCATCGCCGCCCATAGACACTTGCAACACCAGGAGAGTCGCATGTGCGTTGCCAGCCTGTGTTTGGGGAAGCGATATGGACGAGAGAGAGGAGGGAGAGATTATGGGCCTCCGAGCTCTCACTGACCGAACGAAACGCAACAATGCAAGCACTGTTACTTCACGTCGGTTTTCTATGAGAGGGTGGTACTACCCCGGCCGAGCCAACCTATTCATGCTGAAACCAGTTATAGCTTCAGGGTGACTCTACCTTACATGTCATATTATTTTAAAATTAATTTAAACGTACTGACCAACACAAAACTATACTCTTAGAGAATAAATATAAACTTGTTGTACGCCTCAATATAAGGTTCCATGTTTGTAAACAAATAGTTTATCTTTTTCTTCAGTGTTTATTCACAAACTTCTTAGAAACAACTTACAAGTGGTTCGATAGTGCTAACTTGTATAACATGCTCATTAACGCTCAAACAAGAAAGTAGTCTTAATTTTTCATCAACGCACAAAGTTACGTTTAACTTTCTCAGATATTGTTAACAAGAAACATTCCATTTGAGTTGCTATGAAAAGCCAAGATTTTAGGAACAATACGGAACAGTGGGAGAACTTTAAATTTTAACATTTGTCACTAAATGTTTTAGAGCTAGTGCAACCTACTGGCTATTTGCCAGATACACAATAGGCACACGAATTTCTGTTATATTCTGAGTTGTGTGCGCGTTCTACCGGATTTATTGTGAATGTAGAACCTATAAAAATATGTAGATGAAGTGTGTATGTGATATCAAACTCGATACACTTATTGAGACAATGGTAATTCATCATTTCATTTTATCCATATAAATAAAAATAAACTAATGAATGTATGTAAACGCATTGCTTCAGAATAGCTGAACCTATTTGGCTAATGATTTTCATTTTTGTATTAGTAACTAGTTGTCCCTGTGTCTTTTTCCGCGTAGAATAGTTACTCTGGGCTAACACTAACACGCAGAGAAAGCTCTCTAATGATAAACAAAAACTATTTGATACATTCTTAATTGGTGCTCCAGTTCTTTTGGTCTTAGAGTGATGATATATTATAGTCTAAACAAGAACTATAAACCTTTGAAGCACAGCGTAACAATGCTGTCTAAAATTTTTATAATATAATTATATAATTAAGGCATCTATATAACATATAAAATCTTACTTTCTCATTTTCGCCGCATTTTAACAAAACATAGAACTGAGAACTGAAAAAAATGCCATTTGAAAAAACATATATACTTCGAATAGTCACAATCATTTAAGCAACATTTTTTTTTTCTTTTCTTTATACAATACAATATTAGAGCTGCAATCAAGAAAATGCTAATTCCGCTTAATTCGAAATAGTAATGGCTATAATAAAATATAAGGTTTTTTGTTACATACCCTACGCCCTTCGAATTTATGACACATTTTATGTGTTCAACTACAAGCTTAGTAATATTTATAATAATTTCTGATCCGTAGTGTTTAATGTGTGCAAGACATAGTTTTATAACGTCAAAACTATCGTGTAAAAGAATCTAGAATTGTGAAAACAAATCTCAAGTAGTATCAAGATAGTTACAATACCTTAAGGTAATCAAAATGTAATCCCAAGGCGATGTTATGATATACCTACTCGTATAAGAAGTTAAATGACACTAAGGATGATCTTGTCCAAATAATGAATAATGGTTAATTTTTAACGATTGCGGACAAATGAACCTACTTATGGTAAGTGGTTACCGCCCGCCTCCCATGGACACTTACGACACAAGGGGAATCATAAATACGTTATCGGCCCTTCTGCAAGGGGTGGACTCGGTTCTAGAAGGTTAGTAAGTTATATCAGTCCAAGCAGAAAGATATGGATAGTATTTCATTTTGTGGCGGTTCGTTCGGTAATGGAACTCAGCAGGAGGTATCGATCCGAATAGCTTTTCGGAACGCTCTCCGTAGTAAATTTTGCAAAAGATGAAAATACTAAAACAAATCCAGCTTTTCGGAACACTCTCCTTGTTAAATTTTGCAAAAGACTTAAATGCAAAGACAAATCCTTTTTCAGTTAAATACAAAAGAACAACTTCATAAAATGCCTAACCTGTATAAAAATAATTACTTTCCAATAAAGTCTTATTTACCCATCAACGACAATTCTTTAGGTGTTTTTGATTGCTCCTCGTTTATACTTCATATCGTCTTCGTCGAGTTTGTTGTTACAGTAAATGTATTTACAGTTCTATTACTTCTCAATGCTTTTATATATTTATTACCTACAATTTTTACGTCTCTTAAATTAAACATAAAGTTCTCCATATACCTATAAAGTGTAATTTCAAATTTACGATTTACCTCTTCTTGTGATACAGTTATCTATACCAATTTTTTAACTTCCATTATAATTTAAGCAATTCATGTCATTAAGTGTTGTTGTCACGCAACTTATAATGAATTTACTTCCCTAGCCCAAGATATTAATTGAATTATTCATACTCTTTAACAATATGATAAAGGATATTTTAATTACAAAACTGCTGTTATATTTAATCGTGATTACAATGATATTGTTTTCTATAAAATTGATTATCGAAGAGAGAAATATTGCATTGTCTATACATATAATAAGAATGTAGATCTAACATGAGTGTACTTTGTCGTTTTTGTGAAAAAAAAAATGTAGGTATTATTGTTCGTTAGTTGTAATAAGTAATAAAATACATTTCGATCACTTTTAGAAATATTTGTCTGTCTGTATGGTTCTATGAACACGCATCGCTATTAAAGTACTGAGTTACCAACAAATTCTCAGCAAGATAACCATAAAGCATATCCTCGAGTATAAATTAGTCTTTGTTTCATTAAAATTGGTCTTTTTTTACGTGGGGAAATCCCTTATGGATACCCACCATCCCGGGTGAGAGGATGGGTTATGTCCAACTCGCACGGACTAAAACCCCACGGTGTACCGACAGACCGTGATGTTGGGGCGGCAAGGGATCGTTCTCTGCTATTCCCCTTGAATAGCCACCCCAACAGTCCACCCGGCGGAAGATTGCCGCCAGGTTCCTACCTATAGAGAGGCAGCTGGATACACGCCAGCTGCCCCCCCTCGTCCGCTGGACCTGTGCAATAAAGGGATGAGCCCCCCGACTACATCCCCTCAGGTCCGACAACGGTGGCAGGAGAAGTTGGGCAAATCGCCGCCTCCACCTGCCGGTCCTTCGTCGGCGAAGACGGCCACTGAGGAGGTCCGCCTCGCGGGCCCTCTCTGCCGCTTCCTTTTGCGAGATGACTTCCTCACAAAAGGAGGCCACTGCTCGCCACGCCTGCTCGCTGCCGAGCATGGACGAGACGAGACGAGAGTGTGCTGCGCGGTATCTTCCTCAGTCCTAAATAAAGTCCTAAACTCTTAAATCAAAGGTATTTCGTACAAGGCTCTAAGGGAACCCTATATTAAGATATAGAGTCTTAAAAATCGCCTTCTGGGGGCGGATGCGGGGGCGTCCGTTATAGTGAAGAGAAGGCTCGAGACGAGCCGCTTCAACATAGATGCATGGGGAGAAAAATCTCTCTTCTCGAGAGAAGGGTCCCCGTTTTACCATCTCGCGGGTGACCCAATCGCGTGGTCAGGGTTGTGGCGTATGCCAGCCATGAAACCGCTCTCTGGTCCACATTCGCGCTGAGTGGCAGAGGGGTTTTTAGTGAGTAAGAGTCTCACATAACCCTCGAGGAGTCCCCCGGCAGCATTTTCCCCTCTTAAAAAAAAGAGTCTCATAACTAAAAATTAAACTTACAGAAGTGCTAATTTTCAAGGACAAACGGGCATAAGGGAATACGCCTATAGGTGGTTGACAACCAAGAGAAACTACAGGCATAATCACCTCATCATCCTTTCTAGCAAATTCAAACCTTGAGATTCTACAGTTCTATATGCCTTGTACATATAGTCGTAATATAAGAACATTTCTCAGGGTCATATCTCTTCCCGTGTATTTTCTATAACTATTATTTGATTATGTTGCGAATTCCCAAAAATTAGGCAATACAAGTCTGCGTCTGAATCTGCGAACACTGAATCGATAATATATCGGTCAAGCTAACCGACGTCACTACTTCCAATTACTTATCTTGTTCTTATATCTGCAGTTTTTTTTATTCGATACTTTTAAAATCACTTCAAAAATATATTATAAGACTTAAATATTTAAACTTTTCATATATCACAATTCCTTATCACCATTAATGACTCTAACAAACATCGGTATAAATTCCATTTAATTTTGTAATAGTGCACAAACAATGGCAGAGAGTTGCTTTATTTCAGTCTATTTTACTTCCTACTTCGAGAAAAGTAAATCACAGACATTTGAGTCTACACAGCACAACTTGGCAATAAGTCGTTAATGGAATGACTGCGAACTGAGGCACTCAATTTCATAAGAAATTCTTGTTTATTACTGGGATATTTCTAGACGCTTGCTTCCAGGGCTGTAGAGTTTTGCCCAGTATTAATATCACCCTCATTTTGGTTTATGCCGGTGGCGTATTTAATAAGCTCGAGTATGGTTTGTTTTGGTTTGTGTCGAATGCTTATCTCGCTATAGTTGTCGGATAAAGAGAATTTAATACACTCCGATTTTTATTGTCCTGTTTTATTCATTCCATTTGATGAATATATTTGACTAGCAATGTGCCACGGCTTTCGACACGTTTTCTGTGCAATAATTATTTTCGCCTATTATTTCATATATATAATGAAGCATTTTCATACAAACTTTCATTATCACCTTAGGGGTTGAATTTATAAAAATCCTTTCTTAGTACTCACAAGAAGAATATTCAAGAACAGTACTTTTTTCTCCATGAAAGATTTCTGTACCTCTAAGAACGTGGATGCATAGTTTCATGCCAGTCGGCTTAGTGATCAAAGCATAATAAAGAAACTGTTGATATATGGTAAAATAATATTAAATAAGTGGTAACACTGACTCTTCCTGTTGTAATGTGTCGAAGAGTGCCTATGCATGTATATACGTTGTGGTTTAAATCAAGAAATAAATATTTTATTTACACAATCAAGGTTCTTATTCTATGCGCCCAACAGAAACAAAGTCACATTCGTATACAAAACTAGCGTTTTTACATAGCTACACTCGCGCTAATGTAAATTTCACCAATTTTGGGAACAATATTTTTTTCTGAATGGAAGGATCCTATACCTTTTCTGTACCATTAGCAATGCGTATGATGATCGGTTGAGTAGGAAAGGTGACAAACAAACGAGCCTCCTTCTTCCTCGAAGGCCGGCAACGCATCAGTATGCCTCTCGTCTCGCAGGTATCCATGGGCGGCAGTGATTACTTACCATGAGGTGACCCGTTTACTTTCTATCGAATAAAAAAATTCACATCCGTATTTGTAATATTAGTTAGAATATTATCGAAGGATTTAAGGAACACAAAATTGTAATTATTTTAAAGTATATTTAGGTCCTTTTCTCTGAAAATAGTTAACGTTTAATTTGAAAACGACTGTAAAATTGGGTCACGGAAGAACTCGTAAAAACTGTACACTAAGTAACCTTTTGTTTCATAACTTAAATCGATACAGCTACAATTAACCCTTTATTAATAAACCTTCAATACGAAATTCATGACTTCATTAGCCGAGACTGCTATCGAACTTTGTGTTACGTAAGGGTTAATTGTAGGCTCGAGCCTCGTGCTCCATTGGAGCTGTTCCGATCAAAAGAACGTAGACTTTGTTTATGAGTTCATATTATTTAGTATAAACTCTTAACGATGATTAATGACGCTTTATTGTTTATTACTCGCTTAATTGTTTAGATAGTTACCTTGAATGTCGGTTAATAATAATCACCAGCTAGTGGCTGAGACTTAGTTCTTATAAAAATGTTCGATGTTTCGTGGGAGCTATATGTCTTATTTGGATTAATTATCGATTGTCTTTTGATAATTGTTATTGTTTATCATCATATATAGGTGTGAAACCTGGGCTTTGACGTAACACACTATAGGGACTATAGGGACACTAACATAGAGACAAACTAGCAAAATTTCAGAGAGGTATGGAAAAGAGCACCTTAGGCCTAAAACAAGAAGATAAAATTAAAAGTACATATATCAGGCATAAAACGAAACTAACAGATATCTTGTCACGCATCGACCAACTAAAGTATGGTAGGTGGTAGAACCACGCTAATGCTATAACCGGTTTCAGCATGAATGGATCAGCTCGTCCGGGGTAGTACCACCCTCTCACAGAAAACCGCCGTGAAGTATCAGTGCTTGCATTGTTACGTTTCGTTCGGTCAGTGGCAGCAACGGAGGCCCACATCCCTCCCTCTCTCTTACTTCTTTTCCCCTTCCCCTCTCCCATTTCCCACCAACACAGGCTGGTAACGCTCTTGCGACTCCTCTGGTGTTACTAGTGCCTATGGACGGTGGTAATCACTTACCATCAGATGACCCACTTATTTGTATGCCTCCTATGATATAAAAAAAGTCCAAAAAACTGAGTTGAATGAACGATCACGAACTCTGATAAATGTGAAAAAAAAATAATTATAAAATAAGAAGACAAAGACATATTATTAAAACAAAGAACATTTAAATTAAATGAAATTAAACATAAAAAAATATCGAATTTGAAACGTAAATTATTACAAAAAGAAAATATTAAAGTACTTGACCGTAACTGGAAGCTTTGTATTGAGAGTAGCGTATCCGGTTCCGTCGATTTTAGTCACTTTTCTACTACTTTTTATGAACAGTTTCCGGTCTAGTGGCGTCACCTGGCGGTGAGCGACATTTTAGTTTACTTAAAATGTGTCTCGCTGCTTCTTAGTCATTGGCGTTTGAGTTCCCGTCGAAGCAACTAGTACGCAGCGGCTCTGCTCTGCGAACGTTGCAAAAAATTTATATAATAGTAAGAGCTACATAACAAATAAGTGTTTTATTAGTTTTTGTGTTACACGTTACACTGGAATAAGTGTGTATTTATTGACAAGACCAGAATTATAAGGCGATAATACAAGTAAGTGCTCGTGTTTTTAAATAATTTGATGTTGCAAAGTGAGATCAATCATTTTCACTTGTATTTTAATGTCTTTTGACGATTAGTCACCGTTCATGTGAAATTAATGTTTCAATTTGAGTCAATAATCAGATAAACGGTTATACCGTTCGATGCGTGCAATTTATGTGAATATATGGCTTATAAGTTCTCACGTGTATATAATCTTAGGTATATAAACCGTAGGGTTGTCACTTGGATATTACCTTAGGGTTTTCACGTGTACATAACCTTAGGGTTGTCACGTGTACATGACCTTAGGGTTGTCACGTATACATGACCTTAGGGTTGTCACGTGTACATGACCTTAGGGTTGTCAC
>JACEII010000012.1:9827663-9858897 GCA_014332785.1 Antheraea mylitta
TATGTGACCTTAGGGTTGTCACGTGTATGTGACCTTAGGGTTGTCACATGTATGTGACCTTAGCGTTGTCACATGCACATGAACTTTGTCACGTGTAGGGTTTCACTTCTACATATACCTTAGGGTTGTCACTTCTACATAATGCTGAGGGTTGTCATGTGCATATAACTTAGGGTTAGTCCTGTTACAAATTAACATATAACCAAAAAGTTTATATGCAGAATTAAATTCAGTGATTTTTGGATGGTTTATTGCAATTTAGTTACAGCAGATTTATTAGCGATTAGCGATTTTATAATTTTATTATACTTTTGAATTAATATTATACACTTTAGTTGCAATTACAGCAATGAATGAACATAATACCGAGACGCAGTCGGTAGCCGGTCCAAGTAAAGAATCTCGAAAAAGAAAACTAAGCGATTCTAGCAGTAGTAGCAGCAGCAGTAGTAACAAAAGCTCTAAACTACCTGGATCTGAAAATAAATGTCAATGGACACGTCGACATAAAAGAAGTAAGCATGCCAAACAATCAGATATGATGGAAAAAATATTTCGGGAGATAGATGAATTAAGAAAACAAATCACTACAACTAAAAATAACTCTCCTGAGAATATTTCCATCGACACCGGGGTCAGTGAAGAGTTATACGAGCAACATGAGTTTGATTCCTGTGAAGAAGGGGCAGGTATACATAAATGTCCGGATGTCGACTCTGATTTTATATTTGACATCGAAACAAAGATTAAAGAACCATCTATTCCTAAGACTCCCGAAAAATTTTTAAAGATGCTTGTTACTGTTCAGAGATTAGGTAGCACCTCCTGGTCTGAGGTGAGATATGCAGACACTCAAAAGAATTACAATCATAGTCCAGGTTTCACACAGTTGGAATCAAACGAAGAGATTAAAAGATACGATACTGTACGCCATCTTGCATATGCCGAAAAATCGTATGCTGCCATTACTTTCGGGATACTGAAACAAAAGGAAATTCTTCAGGAAACAATTCGTAGTCTTCTTTCTTGGGCAAGGAACTCAAATGTTATTACACCTGAATCCTTAAGTGGAAAGGTGGAAGAATTGTTCCAAAAAGGAGAGCTATGCAAAATTACGTCTGACTTATTGCAATTGGTTTGTGGCCACAGGGCGGAAAGTATTGAAATGCGCAGAGACAATATCGTGAAGAATGTTAAAGACCCCTTGATCAAGGTATCGCTAAATAAAATACCACCATCAACAACCCACCTATTTGATGTCGAACCTTTCACATCAACACTTGAAAAAGGGGGTGGGATCCGAAAAGCATTCTGGCCTCCAAATACCAATGGGCAAAGAAAGTCTCATCATTTAGATAGCCGCCCCTCGCGGGGGTCAGGCGCACAACTAGCAACGGTTCTACCTCGTGGATCTCGTTGGAATGCGCAAGAAGCTAGTTTTTCAGTGCCTACAGGCACATACCTACCTTCTCGCAACAATCCACCCTCGCGGGGTCAACATCATAAAAATCTATCTACCAGAAACCAGTCTTCAAAGCATCACAAAAATTTTGGTCAAAATTCATTTCACAACAAAGGTGCTCGGCTTGATCGGGAAAGCTTCAGAAGAGAAGCAGAATATCGGAGAAACTTTCGCGGACGTCAAAAAACTTACAATAAACAATGACTCGAAACATTTTCGAGCCGGACAGCTGGCACTATTTCTCCGATATTGGAAAAAAATGGGAGCCCCAGAAATAATCTTAAAATTGATCAAAGGGTATCGAATACCGTTCAATCTAAAACCTCCGCTCGTTTATCCAAACGTAATCAAAGGTCCTTTTCAAACTCCAATATCGGAAGAAATGTCAATGATTGTCCACAAGATGAAAAAACAAGGCATTATAAGAGGAGCACCGTCCTCACCAAGTTTCATTTCCCAGCTATTTCTGGTGCCAAAACTAGACGGATCAGTTCGACCCATATTCAATCTCAAAGCGCTAAACAAGTATATAACGACCAAGAAGTTTCGTATGATAAATATGCACCGTATTCCAGATTTCCTTCAACCCAGAGACTGGATGTGCAAAATAGATTTATCGCAAGCATATTTCCATCTAAAAATATCGAAACCACACAGACGATTCCTACGTCTTCTATACGATCAAGAACTATTAGAAATGACTTGTCTACCATTTGGTCTGAGTACAGCTCCCAAAACGTTCTCGATTCTCACAAATTGGGTGGCTCGAATATTGCGACGAAGATGGAATATAAGAGTTCTTGTGTATCTAGACGACTTTTTGATAGTACACCAAAATGCCGACATACTGTACGATCACATAACGCGCGCGGTAAAGACATTTCAAATTTTAGGGTGGGAGATAATCTTCAAAAAATCCGTTTTATCTCCTCAAAAGAGCCTAGTATATCTAGGAATACTATGGAACCCATGGTTCAACCAGAAAACTCTCCCACTCGAAAAGACCGCTATCATAACCACAGCATCAAATCAAGTATTGGAAAAGAAGATGGCTACTCTAAAGGAATTGCAAAGAATAGTGGGTTTTCTAAACTTTGCAAGCTTTGTTTATTCCTCGAGGTCAACTCAATCATCGACAATTGTTAATGTTCATGAACTCTTTGCGAAACAAAGAATCGAGAAGGGCGTATCCGCTGCCTCAAGGAGTCGTCTACGAACTGAGTTGGTGGATCCAAAATTGTGCGGTATCAAGCCCGATACATTACCCAAATGCAGAAAATTTTCTAGTAACAGATGCTTCCGATCAGGCTTGGGGAGCGCAACTCAACGATCAAGCAATACGGGGAATATGGTCGCAGGAAGAGCAACGGCTTCACAGCAATCAAAAGGAAATGTTAGCCATATTACACGCTCTTCAGTGTTACGCTCAGTCACTAAAAGGCAGCTCTATTGTAATTCAGTGCGACAACAGAACTGCAGTGGCATAATTACGGAAGGAAGGAGGCACGAAATCCCTACCTCTTATGGGTGTAACTTATCGGATTTTAGAACTGATAGATCAATATCAAATACATCTCACCATACACTACATTCCAGGCAAGTACAACAATCAGGCCGACCATCTGTCTCGTTATCGTCGCCCACCAGAATGGCATCTGCTACCAGCTTGTCTAGAAATGGTGTTTATCAAGTAGGGAATCCCAATGATAGATTTATTCGCTTCAAAAACTGCTCATGTAGTAACCAATTATGTCTCTCGAGACTTAAAAAGACCAGCAAGCACTGTTTCACGACGCGTTCAGTGTTCCATGGAACTACCCACTAGCGTGGGTATTTCCACCACCATTTCTCGTTCCCAAAGTCTTGACTCTCCTAAATCGATCGAAGGGGGTATTTTTAATAGTAGTTCCACGGTGGGAGAGAGTATTTTGGCGAGCAGACCTAAAAACCCGAGCGATCGCGGCTCCGATAACATTGCGCAATTTGCAAAAATATTTAATCGACACGTCAACGGGGTGCCCACCACCAAAAGTAGAGGAAATAACTCTAGAAGTTTGGAGATGTGGGGGTGGAGCGAGGCAGTAGAATCGTGGAATTCCGAACAAATATCATTACTCAAAAATTCATGGCGGAAGTCTACTCTAAAAACCTATGAGGTAGCGTGGAAACGATGGATTTTATGGTCACATAATAAATCAATTAATGCAAAAAATCCCAATGGATCACAGTTAGCGCAATTTTTGTGCGATCTTTATTTACTTGGAAGGATGTCGTATAACACCATACTGTTACATAAATCTGTCGTATCTACGTTATGTAATTCTGAAACTTCAAGTAGATTAAACTCCCATGTCCTGGTTAAGCACATATTGAAGGCGATAGCGCTGGAATATTCTAAGGATTCTTGTGCCAAGGCACCAATTTGGGATGTCGGTCAAGTGATTTCATTTATAGCAAATTACACTGTTGATCGTAACAATTTATTTCAAGTATCTCGGCACACTGCTATGTTATTGTTACTGTGTTGTGGAAGACGTATACATGATTTGACGCTACTTAAGATTGATTCTGAGCACTGTGTAAAGTCTGATAAAAGTGTGATTTTTTGGCCTGAATTTGGGTCTAAAACTGACAACAATCATTATAGACAGTCTGGTTGGAAATTTCTCTCAAATAAAAAATAATCTTAATCTTAATCCTGTTCACTGGATTGAGAGAACTATAACCTTATTAAATGATAGACGCAATACTTCAAAATCATTTAATCTATTTATTGCACTACGAGGAGTTGCAAAGCCTGCCTCGAGCACAGTTATATCAGGATGGATTAAATCTGTCTTCAAAGAAGCCGGAATTAAAGCTTCTCCAGGAAGTATCCGTTCGGCAGTTTCTTCCAAAAACTGGCTGAAAAACGTCTCGATCGACGAAATCTTGGCTCGAGGGAATTGGAGATCTGCTAATACCTTTCATCAATTTTACAGACGTGAAGTAATAAGTAATAAAGAAACTGAGGATGTTACACAGTTATTTGAAGCAATAAAATAATGTTGTTCTATTTTGATTATCTTCGATTACAATATAATAACTTCATCATACGTTGTTCTATTCTGATTACCTTCGATTACAATATAATAACTTAATCATACGGATTAGTGATTATGAGAACTTTAATAAAACGATTACAAAAATCTTAACGTTTTCTTATTGACATCTAATTATGATAATCTTAATTAGTGAATTGATTACCACACATCATAGGTTTTCATTTAGTACAAAAATTTATATCACATTGGCGTTTGTGACGTCACCAGGCGATAACAAACAAATCTCTCAATACAAAGCTTCCAGTTACGGTCAAGTACTTTAATAGAAGCGTTTTACCTGAAATAAAACGCATATTAAAATACTTACCTAACTGGAAGCTTCTTTTTAATTTCTGTCTGGTAAAAACGGACCCAATGACTAAGAAGCAGCGAGACACATTTTAAGTAAACTAAAATGTCGCTCACCGCCAGGTGACGCCACTAGACCGGAAACTGTTCATAAAAAGTAGTAGAAAAGTGACTAAAATCGACGGAACCGGATACGCTACTCTCAATACAAAGCTTCCAGTTAGGTAAGTATTTTAATATGCGTTTTATTTCAGGTAAAACGCTTCTATTTTTTAATTATGTTAACTAACGCTTTGTTGATCTTAGAAAAAACACGTATAATAATATTATTATCTCTCTTCTTTTATATATTTCAAGTTGTCATACTTAAATTCTATATGACCTACACTAAAACGAGTCTAACGTCACCATATATATATGTTAATATTCATCAAGCCATCTAGGCTATATAGCGTGCCAAAGAAATAAACATACATACATACATTTGAAAAGATTACCTCTCTTTTACGCAGTTACATAAAAAGCCTATGTGTTATAATAACATCCTGTATTTACATATTATATACTAGCTGTTAGTCGCGACTACGACCGTGTGAAATTAAGCAAAAAAAATGATAATATGAATTGTTTCTTTAGTTTATTATAATTTTGCGTAACCCCAATTATCCCTGAAATAAAAATAGCTCCTCGAAACTATCTGTCAGTGAAAGTCCCATCAAAATAGTTCTAACCGTGTTGGAGATTAACTCAAACAGTCAGATAGACAGACAAGAAATTTATAACTTGATTTTTTGTTATTACAGTATATGTTTACACATTTATTTAGTAAAACAATTGTTACTTCGGCATTACTATCAGATAGCTTTTTTTTTTAATCATAAGAGGCAAACGGACAGGTGGGTCATCTGATGTTAAGTGACAACAACCGTCCATAAACACTAGCAACACTAGGGGAGTCGCAAGTGCGTTGCCAGCCTGTGTTTAGTGGAGGGGTGAGAGGGAGAGAGGAGGGTGAGGGGGAGTGTGGGTTGGAGAGATGGAGGGGAGATGGCCCTCCGGCACTCTCACTGAGCTAACGAAACGCAACAATGCAAGCATTGGTACTTCACATGATGTTCTGTGAGAGGGTGGAATAAACCCGGACGAGCCTTGATAATTTGTATAGACAGGAAGTTTATAGTGTAGGTGGTAGAGCCATGCTGAAGTTATTACTGGTTTCAGCATGAATGGGTAGGCTCGTCCTGGGTACTACCACCCTCTCACAGAAACACCGACGTGAAGTAATAGTGCTTGCATTGTTACATTTCGTTCGGTTAGTGAGAGGCGCCGGAGATCCACCTCCCTTCCTCCTTTACCTTTCGCTCCCCACAATACATAGGCTGGCAACGCACTTGCGACTCCCCTGGTGTTGCTAGTGTCAATGGACGATGGTGTTCACTTAACACCAGGTGACCCGCCTGTTCGTTTGCCTACTTTGACATAAAAAGAAAAACCTTTTCAAAAATTTTATCTTTCGCCTTATTCTACGTTTGTAGTAAAAACGACACTATCAATAGAATAAAAAGGTATTTAATACATTGAGAGTTTGAATACAAATAAATACAAACAACAAATACAAAGAAACAAAATGTTGACTATAGCTAACTTCAGGGTGTCGGTTTTTCGTGACGGTGTGCGCGCGCATCGTAATAACTTCAGGATGTCGGTTTTTAGTGACGGTGTGTTCACGCATCGTAAAAATTTTCTCTTATAATTTTTCCCTAACGCGTCAAAAGAAGTTTAACTTCAAAAAGGAAAGTTAAAACAGTATATTTACAGTTGACACGGTAATATGAGATCATTCAACAACATATATATCCTTTATTTATTTTCACTTACCACTTCAAAAAGATAGCATGTCATAGCATCATTACTGAAATATGTAAATGATATAAATATATCAGAATACGCGAACATTAGCATTCACTTAGCCCCTGTACATCACAAGTAGTTAGTAATACGATACATTCCACAAATAATGGTCGTTGAAATGTTTTTGAGAATGTACTGTTATAAAGTAGATACAATTTATTTCACTTCGGAGTTGTAAAAAATAGAGCATATGTGTTTGTTCCTTTTGCTTTATAATTATACTAGCGAGCCCAGCGGACGTTGTCCCGCTCTAATAATAAAACAAAACTTCACAAATTATATACCAGAACCTTCCTCATCAATCGTAAAAACTGCATGAATACCTGTTCAGTAATTTTGAGTTTATCGCTAACAGACAGGGAACGGACCAAGGCTTGAGTCGCTGACGAGGTGGGCCTAATCTGGTGTGTGGAAGCGAAATTTACTCCTAGAGACAGACACACGCGGTAGAGGATTTTGTTCTATAATATGATATTACCAATGCTCGTGTCAACACGTTGTTTTAGTTGTCTGTACTTTCGTAATGATTTTAAGTCTTCTTTTAAAAGAGCAAACTTATTTCGCCTTTTTCTGAATTAAAACTCGATAAAGATGAAAGATACAAATATATACAACATATCCAGGATGTAGAGATAATGTACATTCTCCGTTATATGAATATTTATTCATTTTTTAAAGTTTCACTTTCACCGCGTGAGAACTGCACATATGTTTTTTATTTAATTGATGTATCAAACAAATATATTTTAGTTTTATTTGACAGCTTTTAGTAACGTTTAAAAATGTACCTTTTTTCGATTAAACTCCAGTCAGAACATACATTGGCTGTTATTGAAAAAGATACTGGAAAGATAATATGGAATCTTTAACTCCGTTAACGTTGAAGTATCTATTGCAATAATACCATTTATTTTACACTAGCTGACCCGTGCAACTTCGTCTGCACCAAATTGGTTATCACTGGTTTCAATAGTATTTTTAAACGCAAAAAATTGAATAAAACTGATACCCGATTGCAGCCACAACTACCGTTTCCAATTGTGAATCCAAACTATCCACGGATTCAATGAAACATATACCCAGATTAAATGTGATTTTTTTTAATAAGCCTAGTACCCGTTCGTAGCATCATCTACCACTCCGTTGTTTATATTCCGGTGAAGCTGTTAAGACCTTGCTCGGTCAACAGGGTAGTCATTTCGAAAAAAAAAACCAGGATCAATGAAGATAAAAACTAACCTGCATAAAACTAAATAAACATCTCTACCACTGACTTTGTCATAACTATCTTCAACTTGTATTAAAACCTTTTTATACCCTACTGTATTAAAGAAAAATATATGAACACCGTATCGAAGCGTCAAACATAGCGGCGAAGCGTCGTCAACTGTCACTTGCTTGAAACTATTGTCTAAGAGTTATAAACTGTTTCGAAAACGTATTTTAAATATATTTCCAATATATTTTTATAAATAATCTCTGTACCACTTTCAACATAGTACCTATCACCTTTTGGTAATTTATCCATGTTGATATGTTTCTATTGTAGATTATTCTACGTTGTTACATTAAATATTTGGCATTCAATTTATATCGTGTTTCTTTTTCACTAACTTTGAAACGTTATTAAAATGGAATTATTATTGAAAGATATTTTTGGTATTGACAATAATGTGCTTGATGCTTTTTTTGGAAATAAAAATAAAAGTAATCTTTACCCATGTTAGAATAGCAGTAATTTTTTTATTTACTAATTACTGAATTAGTGTGAAAGATTTAATTTTGTTGTTTAGATGTTTAATACCTGTATTAACTGAATATTTAGACCGATTTATTGCTATAAAAATAATATGTAAATAGAATATAGCTATAGGTATAGTTTAGTGCAGTACTGGCTGCACGATAAAGATAGCGATAATTGTAGCAGCGTATGTTATCGATTTTTTTTCGAAATGTATACGCTGTTGACCTGGAAAGGTCTTTACAGCTTCACCGAACTATTGAGGCGAGTGCTGAAGGCACTCAACCGACTTGGGATGTTTGGGCGACCAACTCAATGGTGCACGGCACACCTCGACTTGGGCTGTCGCCTGTTTTGTGCAAAAATCACGACCTATCTGAGCTAACCTAAGCTAATCTATCTAGATATACGTATATAAGTTATTGAAACATGCATGTTTACCAAGCATGCGTGCCTCAACAACTCCTATATGTATTTTGTATTGGAAAAATTTCTCTAAACTATATAGTAGGATAGGATAAAATAAGGGTAGAACTCTTTGTTGTGTGTTTATTTCTCAGAAAAAGAAAAACAGCATGTAAGCGTGTAGGCGTGCACGTGTGTATAGGTGATGTATGTGATGTTGTAGCAGTGATGTAAAGTTTTGTATTACTGTATCACGTGAGCAGCGTACTCAAGGGCTCCCGGCCAAGAGAACGGATCTAGGCTTGAGCCGTTGCCAATCGGGGCTTAATCTGGTGTGCGGGAGCGAAATTTACCCCCAGACCACGGTGGCGTGATAGTGATTATGCAGGCGTGGACGCGAACACGCTTTGTTTGAAGAGACAGGCTGCTACTGATGTTTCGCTGACGTGATTGCATTAGGAGGGTCGGTAAGAATGTGTCGCGGTCGTTTTCTATACTGCGCAGCGTTGGGTACGGGTTCGTAGTTCGTGGTGGATACCACTAAAGGGCTGGTATGATTCGTGGCTTTTTCGAAATAACTACGTGTGAGTGATTTTATATACGCCCAGACAGAAGCCATCTCCAGGTCCCTGTGGAGATCCTTATTCCGAACGTACCATGGGGCACCGATTATTTTACATAGGGCTCGGTTCTGGAGAACCTGCAACTTTTGAATACGATTTTGCACATGTGTAAAGACCGAACAACTGTACGTCATGATCGGACGGATGCAAGTTTTATATAAAGTGAGTTTATGTCTGGGGGATATTTTACTCTTATGACAAAGCAAATGATAGAGACGACCCAAGACCATAGCGGCTTTGTTTCACACTCTATCTGTGTGTGAATCGAAATTAAGTGTTTATCTAAAGTGACGCCGAGATATTTCACCTCGCCGGCCCAAGCTATTTCGGTTTCGTATAGCCTGATGGTCGACGACGCATATATTTAAAATGGCGTCAATCTCAAGTCACACGTACATACCTTTACGTTTATCGTTGTTTCATTGTATATGGTGAAATCTTAATATCAATAATGTTTAATAAAATGAAATTTGTTCTTTGCTATAATTGGCTTAAAATTATTTTTATTTATAAAATATATCAGCGGGTATATATATATGATTTTTATAAAGAAATGTTTCTGACTGTGATAAATTCATGCTTTTAATTGCGTTTAAAAGTTACTGAAAAAAAAATGTTCCTAAACCTATTAATAAATCAAAATTAATTAAATCAAAACGCGCAATAAAAATACAACGTTAACCGGCTATCAAGTGTCCTTTCGGGCTAAAACCACCCTCACACAGAAAATCGACGTGAAATAACAGCGCTTGCGTTGTAATGTTTCGTTTGGTCACTAAGAGCGCCGGAGGCCCACTTCTCTTCTCCTTTCCTCCTTTACCCTCCCCCATATACAGGTTGGCAAGGCACTTGCGACACCACTGGTGTTGCTAGTGTCTATAGAGGATGGTGGTCACTTAACATGGCGTGACCCATCTGTTCATTTGCCTCCTATGATACAAAAAATATATATATTGATATATTAAAGAACCAGGTATTCTAAAATTCTTGTTCTTACAACGTTGCCGGCTCTCGTACTAAGGTGTCGCAAAAAAGTCTAGTCACGTTAACTACAAATTTTTGTTTTTCGTTATCCTGGAGAACTCCTTGCGCTTTATGGGACGAAAAGTATCCTGGATGTAGCCTTGTAATATCAGTTATTACTGTTTTAAGTTTCGTTAAAATAGGTTTAGTACTTTCAGAGTAATACGGGTTTAGGTTCTAGGCTTTAATCCTTAATCCTGGAGAACCCTTTGCGTTTTATGGGACAAATAGTATATTTGATGTAATCTCGTAGTATTAGTTATCACTATGTCAAGTTTCGTCAAGATTGGTTCAGTACTTTCAGAGTGATGCGTGTGCATAGGGACAGACAGACAGACAGACAGACAAAAATTGTAAAAAGATTATTTTTGGCTTCTATATCGATAACATAGTCTACCCTGATTAAAATTTTAAAAAAATATTTAATGTACAGATTTCGACCTGTTACAGTTTTATTATAGTATAGATTTGTATTTTAATACTTTTACATATAGTTATACACCTCTTTTTGACCATTTAATTTTATTAGAAACTGACATAGTATAGAAATACTCACGAGGTAAAAGTAGTTATAAATGCACGTTATTTTGGTAAGCAAGGTATTTGTTTTTTTTTTTAATTTTATAAGTACCGGTATTAAGTTAACATGTCTCTCTATTTCATTCTTATAATGTTTTAGATCTTTATTGTAAAGACATTACCTAGATTAAGTATTTAGTTACGGCGAAATATGATTTCTTCTTAGTAATAAAATTATATTAGGAATGATTTTTCGTGTATTATACACACATGCATGTCTCTGACTTACAATTAACATTTGAGAAACATATCATAAAAACATTACACAGTCAAATGAGAAGCATTCTCGTATACTACACGTTTCATTTTACGCATTTAACACGTGAAAAACAATTTTCCGCCGCAATTTTCTCACATTTCACACAAAACGGTTATTAAACGTGTGAAATTAGCATAAATATTCACCGAACCATTCAAAATCGCATTCGCATATCTCCGGTTATAGTCGTCTGTCGCATTAACAATGTTAATTCACATTTAGATGTCTATCTAATATACTAACATGTATTTGTATGTAAGTTTATTAGAAAACAGTTAACAACAAAAATAATTATCGCGCAAATAACAAACTTCTCACAAAAATACTGTTAACACAATTAGAACAATATCGAATATTATATAATTAATTATTAACTCCGGGTCGCGCTTTATAGCTTTGAGTACCGGTCATTGCACCTAGGTTAATTACGATTATGTTTATGCTTTTGAAAATCTTATAACGAACTTCAACTTAGGTTCTCTTTGTTACTTATAAGTATTTGTTTTGGTATTATTATTTTATATGTTGATTGTTAACTTTTTACCTGTTATATAGATCAATGAAAATATTTGTTACAAAGTTTAACAATAACTAAAATAAAGTAACATTGCTGTATTTCAATACATTTAATTTTTCGGTGAAAAATGCTTAAACACAACAAAACAGTTATAATTTAAGTTATGCAAGTTTTTCTACGAATAAGATGACTCTTAACCGATATTAGCTAAGATTACTTTTTGCGTTTAGCTACTTATAATGGCGTTTATTACATTTTGATAAAAGTAGTTTAATTTTCTTAAAATCTTCTCACTTTTTAGAATGAATGTACTTATAAATATTTATACAGACAGAATTACATAAACTGATTGTTTTGTAACCCATTTAAAGTGACTATATAGAATATGCTCCTGTTTCATAATAAATTTAATTCAGTTTTATACATAAGAAGACGCGTAGGTGTCTAAACAACAAATATGAAATTATTTATAACAGACTCATAATTAAGATACAATGTTATGATCTGACACTAAAGCCATCAAACTGTAACTATTGGATTGTTTAAATAAAGAACAGGATCCAATTACAAGTACAATTTGTGTGAGTATAACTCCTCAATAATGTATGATATAACACGGAAACGAAACAGCCACTACAATCGGGCTTTTTTAATTTTCCACGCTGAATTATTTATTGTTTGATCTTCAGTGTATTCGTTGTTCTGTTTCGGAATAATACTTAAATGTAGTTTATTCCCAATCCTTGTATTTTTTTATTTGTTATATGTATGATTTAATAAGTTTATTTTATTTATTTTTATTTTATTTAACAGCTTTACAGTTAATAATACATATCTATCTAATACCTTTAAACGAGCAATTCTTATATATTTTTATATTGTTATATATTTAGGATCTAGGAAACGGTGTCAGCAATTACTCGGTAGTCTCGGGGACGATAAATCGATTTAATTATAGAAAAATTCATTCAAAGAAAATTTTTTTATGTGAGTTTTCAGGCAGTGAAAAAATATTACTAGAATATAAAGGTCAATTTCGCCGCCGCTGTCAAAACAAAAATAGCTCAGATGGAATTCGACTGCTTCGAAAATCCGTCTAAATAAACCCCAGTTCAAATCCGAGTGACAGCAAAAGAGATATCTTTTCTTTAATTTTTTTTGTTGGTGAAATAATGCTTATTTTGTGAGGCAAACCTAACAGTTTATTTTAATTAAAATGTTTTTTTAAAGAACCGAGCTAGGCTCGGTCGTCCAGGTATTTGATTATTATCGAACGATGTTATTTGTTTTCCAAATGTATTCCTTTACAATTTTGTGTAGCAATAAGAAGTGTGTTTCAACTTTTTATATTAAATACTAGCCTTTGCCCACGACTGCGTTCCCGTGGAATAGTTAAAAAAAAAGCAGCGAAAGCTCTCAAGAGGAAAAAACCCCGATTTTGAAATATTCTTCATTGGTGCTCCGTTCCTATTGGTCTTAGCGTTATGATATATACTTATTGATATATACTATAACCTTCCTCGATAAATGGGCTATGTCACACTAAATGATTTTTTCAAATCGCACCAGTAGTTCCTGAGATTACCCCCTACAACGTCAGAAACTCACAACGTCACAAACTTACAGACTTTACCCCTTTATAATATTAGTATCTATATATTAATACGAGAAGCCAAAACTTTGTACCCCTTTTTAAGCGATTTCCGTGAAAGGATGAACGTCAAATTTAAAATAGGTAAAGCTCTTTATAATATTAGCATAGATTGTATATATAGAAACTAATGTAAGCATTTTATTAACAACTGTACAAGCTTGTAATAAATTCATAAAGTATAAAATTCCAGGTCAAAAGGAGAAAAAAAACGTACGTTTACTTAGTAACATTATCATCAAAGTTAATAGCCTCCAACACAAACAAAACACTTAGCTTCAACGTTTTATATTTGTTCTGTGACTACTGAAGTGCAATTAATAAGTTATTAGCGTTCAGTTTGTGGTTTTATTCTTGGAAAACGAATATTTAAAACGTTCATGTATTTACGACGTAATTTTAAATTTTAAAATTACCTTCTGTCGATTTAAAAAGAGCCATTTGCACATTAATGCGACTGAATAAAATAAAACAAATTAATATATTAATACACGAAATCTGTTTTTCCTGAAATCTGCTAAACGAGTATTTATAATGGGAATATAATTATTTTGGCGGTCGATCACATCCAAACTATTTAGCGTATAGACTATGGCAGTTCGTTGCAGAAATTTTCATAGATGTAGTAGTAATAATAATCCTCCAATAGGACAGGCGAAGGAATTAATCCATACTGCCAATTCTAAAGCTATCAATATAAGTTGTTCTTATGTATTCTTCAACCGATTTTCTTACGTATCGAAGTTAATGTAATGGCATAAGCGCCAAATCTTTTTTATAATTTTTTTTTACATTTTTATCTTCTTGATCTCCGAGTAATCATAGAACAAAATTGCTCAAATATCTCCAAGTGTGGAGTTTATAAAGTCAAAGATGGGTTTAAAATTATCAGGACAAGTTAGGAGATCGATATTCAGATGAAGTGTCGTGCGATTTTTTCAATGCTCTAACAAGACGGTGGTTTTCTTGTTAGAACTTTCCAGGGAATTTTTGTGGCATCTCAGAATTCATGCTTCATGGTATTATTTTTCATTCACTTCACTTATGCACATTAAATCAACCATATTACATAAAACACCACCAATTTTACACAATATAGAGTCAAGTGACACAAGATTATGAATAAAATATAAAATCCACTACATGACAGACTAAAATCCCGCTAAAAACTCCCTTTCCATAGATGATTACGTCTACTCTAGTGTAGTCTGAGCTAGTCTATTGCCATTTTTTTTATTAAAAATTTCACTTAATGCTAGTTTTACGATATATCTGATACTCTTAATTTCCCATCAAATACAGTGTATTATACCATATATTATAATTAATATTTAATTTTAAAACAATAGTTATTATGTTTGTGTACCTAGATTTAAATATAATATTTTTTAATTGCGTCTGAAAATTTATTTAATAAGTTTAGCCAACAAAAACAGCCTTTTTAATGGCACAAAAAATTATTGTTAAAAATACAATTTACAGTATGAAAGGCGCTAATTACGAAGTTGTAAGTTACTATTAATTAAGAGGAAATTTTGTACAGTTATTTTTTAAATCATATTTATATACAAGTATTTTCATGGTCTGTTGAATTTGTTAAAATAAAAAATATCATGCTCTAATGAGTCTTATTTTTTGTTTAATTGTTTTTGTGTGTTATTTATTCATCGATGCTTACTTTCTTTACTATTAAGTAGGTAATAAAAATAAAGTTTTAATATTTGTTTTATATGTTGGACGAATAACCCGTGGACAATGTTATGATCCTTCGCAGTCCATCATTCTATTTTAGTAATAATATGGATGTTATGATAATTAACAGAAAATGCCGTAGAAGTTAATATTCTTTATATTTTATCGAATGTCTAGTTTCATTTTGAGTTTCGCTTATTATAGGTAAGAATTATACATATCTAATGAATGGTTTTAATTACGTTACGGACCATATTTGTTGCGTATATATTTTTCGATGAAAACATAATACCTGATTATAATAAAACAGCGTAAAATAAACTAAAAATTGCTCAGATATTTGAAATAACAAGAAGTATTTTTTAAAACAAGCTTTCATAAAACGTTGAAATTCCTTTTTTTTTCAATATGTTACGTGACTATTTTGCTTTTATTGCATCTTTGTGTACTGTCATTACGACTGAACAAACTTGAATAATTACAAAGTCTTAAGCCTAAACGAATTGGTTTCAATGCGGCTTGCGAGATTTGACCTAAACAAAGATTACAAACTAAATTAAAGCTTGTAAAAATATAAAGAAATTTCTATGGTTAAGAATTCAATTTAAGACCTTTGCTATTCAAAATATGATGTGTAATTAATAACACCATAGTCTAAAAGTGTATCAGTACAATATATAGATTAGGAGTGCCATAAACACCATTTGTAGGTTATTATATCCCGTGAAACGTTAAATATATGGATCACCGCGAATTATTACCACACCTTTTTTCGTTGAAACAGAAAAGACACGCAAGCCAAGGGTTGTAAATATTGCTATCAAATTTTTTATATTCGCTATTTCTGAAAAAAGCTGTAGACACAATAATAAAATAAAAAATGATAAAAATACCTTGATTATTAAGGTTAATTCAATTTATTATACAAAAATTTTAATGTTCATGTTAAATTGATATCTTAGAAGAAAAAATCAACAGTAGTAAGCATTTTTGTCACCATAAATTATGCATGATATTTAGTAATACATTAAATAACCAATAAGCTTACAATGATACATAAAAAATCGATACTATTGATAGTTAGTTATCGATATATCGAGGTATCGAATACGAAACTAAGTATCGATAAATGTGTGAAATTTTAAAATTAAACATTGATTGCAATTTTCGTTGCATTTTAAATAAGACAAGGTTTTTAACTCAACTTATATAAAACAGCCATCAGGCATTTATTTGCCTTCCCTATGTACGTGCTAGTCAAATGCATTTTTTCAAAAGCTTTTGTGGTTTCCGAATAACTTTCAGGAAGTAAGAGAGTTCAAACTATTATGTTTAGGTTTCAAAATACACTTGCCTTTGGTTGCGGATTTGCTTGCATTAATGTAGATTTCACCTATCCCACAGAAACAGTATAGTTTTCACAATTTAAAATGGAATTCATGGAAAAAAACAAAAAATCACATGAACTCACATTCATATGTCACATAATATTAATTAAAAATAATTAAGACTATTATGTCATTTTCTATCAAAACTTCTAATAGAAATATATCTTATCACAATGAAAATAATGTTATCTATACTAATATTATAAAGAGGTGAGGTTTGAGAGGTTGTAGGGAGTAATCTCAGGAGTTACTGGTCCAATTTGAAAAAATCTTTCAATGAAGGTATTTATTATAGGCTTTTTTTTTCTCAAACTGACTACGCTATTTAAACCTATCTAAATTAACTAACCTTTACCTAGCAAGGTCTTAACAGCTTCACCGGACTATCTATTATAGGTTATAATACCTTCACCCTAAGATCAATAGGAGCGGAGCACCAATGAAGACGGTTTCGGAATTGGATTTTTTTTCCTTTTGAGAGCTTCCGCTGCGTGTTAGTTCGTTAAGTGATTTTTATTGGTCATATTATAAGCAAAAATTATGAACTCCTATAAATACGTAATGAGCTGAGCTGAACTGAGCCACAGCAATGCGTGGTCGAGTAAGTTAGTATTTATTCAACAATTAAATAAAATATAATGCAGGGTTTGAAAAGATTTATGTTATCATTAAAGTTATCATTCCTCATCTAACTTAATAGGGTTGGCACAAAAAAGTATCATTGATAAAGTGATGTACTAACCTTCCCTTAAATTAACGCATAAACTTGATTTGCGGTCTTGGCGATAACAACCTTGACTCGGCTTTACGATAGTTACAACACGCTGTTGACTCTTCACACAAAACTAAACGTTATAACTCATAATTATTTATATCAAACACTTAAATTGGACAATGTACTATGTAAATTCAAACAAAACTAAATTACACAGTTTGTCGTACCGCCAAACCAAATTGTACGAAACCATTATACCCTTGAACTGAACAATAAACAACGGTTTGTAATTTTACAAAGCGATGTACAAAGGTCTACTTTGGAAAGGAAATCGTATATTCTCGTTTAATGGTAACATTTTATGAATAAAACAAATTGTTACATCTGTAACAACAAAATACTCATGATTGTGTAATTAATTATTTTACCTTCTAATCACATCACATTCAAAATAGCTTATAATCTATACTAATACTATAAAGAATGATTTTGTTTGTTTGGTTGAATGCGCTAATCTCAGGAGCTACTGGTCCAATTTGAAAATTTTTTTTAGCGTTTTAGATAACTCATTTATCAAGTACGGCTATATGATATATATCATCATGCAAAGACCTATTGAAGCGGAGTATCAATGAAGAATTTTTTTTAATCGTTTTTTTTTTCCTTTTGAGAGCTTCCGCTTCGTGTTAGTTAGCCGAATTTTTTTTTTTTTTTTTTTTTTTTTTCTCTAACTGACTACGCTATTGACCTGGCAAGGTCTTTACAGCTTCACCGGACTACTAAGGCGAGCGCTTAAGGCACTCAGCCGATTTTATTTTTGGTAACTAGCTCAAGGGTGCACGGCACACCTCGGCTTGGCCGTTACCTTGAAAAACCCGAACTGACCTAGCTAAACTATGCTAAGCTATACATGTATCCATTCTTGGATCATGCAATTAAAATTGCATGATACAAGAACACAACATGTAATTCGAAGTGAGGTAAACTAAATCTACTCGATTCAGTTCGATAAGGGAAAAAATCTTTCACAAAATAACCCTTCCACAAGTGTGTTAGATGCGTGTCTGAATAACTATGTATGTGTAAAATCGATGTGGGTGAGTACTGTATCACGAGACAATATCTTTGCGACTATCCGGATAGTCACGGACAAAAATACTGCCAGGATTACGCGAACAAATAGTGTGCGGGTGAGAAAAAGAGAGCTCTCTGCCTGTGACGCACGAGACAGAGATTCGCGATGTGGCCGGCCACAGAAAATTTAAAGAGATCGAGTTTAAAGTTTAAGCGAACGACGCCGGCGTCGGGATCTAAAAATAGACTAGTGTTATTATTACTTAACGGTTTTTTAAGGGGAAGAGAGACGTAAACATACGAGTTTACTCTTTCTTATATTGAAAATTATTATTATTTCGCGACGGCGGCACGGGCCAACCGCTGTATCGTTGCCGCAATGGCGGGAAACTTCGCGATCGCGCGAATGGGGCCCTGTTTGGGGTCGTTCGCGACCTCATCGTAGGCTGAGATCTCGGAGATCTCGTGGAAAACTAACAACTGGGCGGACCAGTCCATGCCGGAGAGGGAGACAGCAGGGTCAGCCTGTGAAGGCTTCGCCACCTGGAGTCGAGGATCGACTCGTGCTGCGATCTGCGGCGACCACGGGGCCTGAGGGGCCCGCGCGGGGAGAGGGGCTGCGTTAGGCGCAGGAGCGGACGCTGCCGGCGCGCGCGACGCGCGCGGCAGGCTCGGAAATGCCTGTCGAGAGTCGAGAGGCGGGGGGCGGGGGCGGGTAGACGCCGCAGGCGCCCTGGAGGGCGAAACCTGCCTCGCGTATCGGGGCTGTCTTGTACGCGGGGCGCGGGGACAACCGCGATAATTCGCGGTATGACCCACGCCGCGGCACAAGACGCAACTCGGAGGATCGGGCGAGTCTTTGGTGCGCGAACACTTCGAAGTGGAGTGCTCGCCTAGGCACTTAACACACCTGGGCTTCAGGTAGCAGTTAAGTGCGGAGTGTCCGTATTCCTGGCAGTTGTGACACTGCGAGGGTACGGACGTCTTACGCGGCGGCTCAACGGTGACGCCGGAGAGGCCGCAGAGGGTCAAGAGATTGAAGATTTTTTTGCCCTCGACATTGCGCTCGAGAATAACGAGCACCATATCGTAGGGCGTACGATTGCGCGCAGAACGCATGCGGTGGACTTCACGGACCGGGAACCTCTGTTCCCTGAGGTCTTCGTGGATATCATCCACGGAAATCTGGGCTGGGACTCTGCGTATTACTACGCGTAACATGCGCTCTTCTTCGAGCGCATATGTGAAGAATGCGATCTTTTTAGCATGCAGAAGGCGTGTAAGATCGCGATGGGCGTCGGAGGAATTAACCTTTACCTGAATACCCGTACGGGTACTCGTGGCAGAGGCTATGGGGATCTCGGCCTCCTTCAGGAGGTCGGAGATGTCGAGCCAGGACGCCTTGTCCTGGATCGTGACGGGTGGCGGGGGACGGGGCTTCTTTCTCGAAGCTGCGGGACTCGCAGCTTGCGAGGGAGCCGGAACGGAGGGCGTGGGTGACGTCTTTGGCACTTTCGTGCCACGGACGTTCGAGATTTTCGAGGGCAGAGGGCCCTCGGAGTCTGAGGCAGAGGCAGAGTTGGCGCGCTTCTTGCGCGGTTTGGGCTTGCGAGAGACGACGGTGAAGCCGTCGTTCCCGGCAGGGGGGTCTTGCTCCATGTCGGAGCCTTCCTCATCCGAGGAACGATAAGAGGTCGGGGCAGGGAGGGTACTCCCGGAGGACTGAAGGTCCTCCTGCAGGAGTGCCGCGAAAGAATTCCCCTCGAGGTTTCCTTTCGTGGCGGAGACGAGCGTGGGCTCTGGACCGCCCCTGAAGTAGTCTTCCATCTGAGTACAAAACCGGTCATACTCAGTGATGACGTCGGGACAGAATTTGGATATGAACTTCCGAAAGCGCGCAGACTCGCGCTGTTCGGAAGTGAGGTGGGCCATATCGGAGGCTGAGGAGGGGTGCGGGGCGGGGGAAGACATGTAAAACCTCCCTGCCAGAGGGGCAGGGGGGCGCGCCTTTTTGAATTTAACGGACTCCGGAGTCCGGGCCAAAAGGAAACTGTGGGCGAAGTGCAATGCCTCACAGGGGACCTACAGTGCCTAGGGGGAGGCCCTAACACTTCTTTCTTCGGCTGCCCGGCGACACGGTGCTCGAACCACGAAGCGCTGGACTCCCTGGAACGCGAACCGGCGACACGCAGCACACGGAGAACACGCAGAACGCACTGAAAAGTGCGATTATAATTGCACCGAAAAGTGCAGTTTGCTACGTTCTGAAAAGAACGCCTTTCGATTGACTCCTTTGAACGTCGTAAAGAAACGTGATAATACCTAACGTACCGAGACACCGATCTTCCGTCGTGAATTTACGAACGCGTAAACACGTCGCGAAAACTGAACGAAAAATCGAACGAGAACTCGAATAAAAATTCCACAACGGAAGAGCACTGCGCACGCGTCCGAACCCCACGGAAGCGAGAATCGGACTCCAGTTAGCCGAAAGTAAGTATTCCACTATTTAACTATTTTTTTAGTGGTAGAGCCACGCTGAAGCTTTTACTGGTTTCAGCATGAATGTGTTGGCTTGACCGGGGTAGTACCAACCTCTTACAGAAAACCGACGTAAAGTAACAGTGTTGCGGTTTGTTCGGTCAGCAAGAGCGCCGGATGCCCATCTCTCCTCACCTTCCCCCAGTCCTTTTCCCTTCCTCCTTCGACTCCCACCGTCTCCCTATACAAGCTTGCAACGCACTTGCGACTCCTTTGATCTTGTAAGTGTCTATGGACGGTGGTGATCACTTAACATCAAGTGACTCACCTGTTCGATTGCCTCCGATGATATTTAAATAAAAATCCATACGAATAAAGTCACGGGCAGGAGATAGTCAGACTATAAGCTATAATTATTTCGAAATTATCCTTTATATACCCATAATATTAAGATAACAATTATTAGGGGATGTATGTGGAACATGCAGCGTGGTGGTAGGGTTTTACAGCCTAACTGGGCCGCAAACACCATGTATATGGCGAAAAAGCCCGTAATAGTGATTCGCTTCTGCGGGTCGCGTTTCGGGATCAGCCTGTGTATATCCAGCTTTTTGCAGGCCGGCATGATAGTAGCGACTATGGATAGTGTGTCAATCGGTGGTCGCTATTATTTTTGGATTGCACTGTGCTTACCATCAGGCATAGTACAGTCATTTTGCCGTGCTACAATAAAAAAAAACCTTGAGTCTTAAGTTTTAATATTCATTCAAATGAGCATCATATTGTTTTACAATATTTTATCTAAATTATAAAATGTTCTGTGATATAGTGAATAACTGTGTAGAATAGAAATAACTAGCAAATCGACAGTATTAGTGCCATAGAGTGAAGTCATTATAAATGATTTGTTGCTATGAATTCCTCGAGCAATACGATATTTTATTGCAAAATGGTATTACATTGTAAAAAATAATATGAACAAAAATTACAAAATGATAATTTGATTGAAAGCGTATAACACAAATTTATTACATCTGACACAATATAAAAAATCTATCCAGAAATCGTAGACTGCCTTTTTTAATGATTGTAAACTATCACTGGTTTCAGCATGAATGGGTCGGTTTGTCCGGGGTAGTATCACCCTACCACTTAAACCGACGTGGAGTAACAGTGATTGCATTGTTGCGTTTCGTTCGGTCAGTGAGATCGTCGGAGGCCTACCTCTCCTCCCCCTTCCCCCATCCTGCCATCCCCCCAAACACAGGTTGGCAACGCACTTGCGACTACCCTGGTGTTGCTAGAGTCTATATACGACGGTGATCATTTTACACCAGCTGACCCGCATGTTGGGTTGCTTCCTATAATATAAAAAAAATGTTTAGAAAAAGAGATGATAAAAATGAAAAAGTAATTTTAGAGATTTTAGAAATAATATCATTTTTTTTAACTTACAGAAGGTAGTAATAAAATCTATTGACTAATCACATCAACGGTCTAAATTTATTTGGTACGAACGCCCATCTGTCACTGGAGAAAGCCAAAGAGTTTAAATAATGGTAAAAGAAACTAATTTTGTTGAATTTTGCTAGTATCTTTACAATATATTCACATCAAACATTTTAATAGATAAAAACAAGGGATTAAGCACTGGAAATGTTTTTAAAATAGTTATCTCAGTTGATAAGAAATTCTATGAATATTTATTACACAAAGTTAGCACAAATCATTTAAATCCTTCGTTAATAATATAGAAATAAATAAATACATTGTTTATTTTATTTTTTTGAGTATAACAAGGTATTATAATTTAATACTATGTATTAAATGTAACAGACACTTAAAAGCATTTTTTTTATATCATAGGAGAGTAGATAATGAAAAATATCCTTTGAATAATGTTTACTGCAAAAAGGTTTATTGTATTTACAGTATAATTTAACGAGTTTTCACGCGTGACTCGCTATTTAATGAATTTTAATTTTAATTCTAAATAATGCACGAACAAAAACGGAGTTTAAATGGTGGCTCAGCAAAATAGAGTCAAGTGAAACAACGAATCTGTATCTAACCTGTATGTAAGCATTTTATATTTAAACTCTCGGGTGCGATCCTGGTATATTACGGTAAACCGTTTTGCATACAAAATTTACAATTTTGGCTTGTTTTGTTAGCAGCGCGGGAAAAAGGGTTGAAAGTTCTATTTAGAAGAACATTTTTATTACGCGTATCCAATGCGATATCAAACTGAAATATAAAGTTTAAAAGAATAAAGCCCACTATAATCGTATTCATAGTAATTTTGGAATATTGAAAAAAAAGATTCGCTTGAAATCGTAAACCAGTATAATAAAATATGACTACACTTTGACACGCACTAAAATAAAATAAATGTTTATAGTATAAAATTCGTTCTTTCAACAAATAGAAAATAAATTCCCTAAATATATGAAGGTAGTGGATAGACTTTCGGGTTTAAATAAATGATTTTTAAATATCTCTATCATATGGCTAATTTTTTAATGAAGGTTTTAATTTTTTAATAAAGCTCTCGCGTTCATACTAACAGGTGACTTTTTCATGTCTAGCGAGATGTTTGCTCCTTACAATCTATCTGGTTGATGAAATATAATTTTGTAACATATAAAAAAATCAAGCATGTAAAAATAAGTTCACTAATTTTTTTGTCTGCTTTAAAGCGTCGGGCAGAAGATGTGCCCCTGGGAAAGTGTCTGGCGACATTGGTATGTGCTTTATAATGATATTATACACAATATATATATCATGAATGAATCATTTAAAAATAAGTAAAGTATCTTTTATTTTTAGTCACATTTATCTCCTGATTACATGGCCCCCAGTCTCGAACTCTGCGAGTACGAAGGCGTTATATGTACATACAAGACTACTCAAAACATAAGGTTTCATCTATTTCAAAATAATATACATCTAACAGCTCTGGGATCTTGGTCTATAAAAAGAACTCCTGTATTATTACACATCACTTCAATATAAAATGCAATTACAGACTATAATTTTGTAAATAAACAATACAAAGTGTTCTCATATCGGAAATAGGGTCGTAGAACAAACAACACTTGATACAATAATCAATAAAGTAACCTTTACGTAACAAAACTACGTTTGTTATTAATCAATAGCTCACTTACAATGTAAACAAACAGGAGTAACGACATTCCGTAAATACTCCTTAGTGATGAAAATAATAACATAACTCTTATTAGATACTCTTTAGAGTCATCTGTATTCCAAATAGTTAGATACATTCTAAAAATTAATTGTAACTACTGTTAACCTGTTACCGAAATACGACTATTATCATAAACTAGCCCCTACCCGCGACTTCGTTCGCGTAGTAATAGTTAATTTGGCTAACGCTAAAACGCAGCGGAAACTGTCAAGAGGAAAAAATGCGGATTTTGAAACATATTTCATTGGTGCTCCGCTCTTATTAGTCTTAGCGTGATGATATATAGCCTATAACCATCCTCGATAAATTAGCTATATAACACTGAAAGAATTTTTCAAATCGGATCATTAGTTCCTGAGATTACCCCCTACAACGTCACAACGTCACAACGTCACAAACTCAAAAACACAACCTTTACCTCTTTATAATTTTAGTACAGTTGTAAATTATCCCCAAATAAGTTACTGAAGCAAATAAAAACAATTAAAAAATGAGGTTTTTATTAAATTAACGTGTACGTTAAAACTTGTATGTCATGATTTTAGCAACAAATAATCTTAGGAAAATCTTCAATTATAACAAATTTTTCACCTTCGTGCGTGTTCGGTCGTAGGAAAAAAAAGTGTCTCCGAAATTACTTTATGGATAATATTACAACTCGCCAATAGGTTAGAAACCAAAGAAAAATCAAGTAAAAGGAGAAAACGTAATAAACCATAAGACGGTGATCGCGTATTTATTATATACTAGTAATCACTAGTAGTCAAAATTTGACGATAACTCTTTATTTGGTGAAGTTTCAGTAGGAAGGAAAAAAACTAAGTTCAACAAAAAAAAATGATAACACTAAAACACCATGTATCTCCTAAGCAGAATATAATTCAAGAAAATAGGTTGAGAAACAGAGGAACCAAATGTAGTTGATTATCTGGTCTCTGCTTATATATATATATCAATTATATGCAATTTTAACGAATTTGCAAATATTATTTCAAAAACAAAATGGGTCAGTTCTTATGAGAGCTCACAATACTTAGACTAACACTTTATAAAGCTGTAATAAAATCAAACGATTACTCTGATTGTCGTTGATCTATAGGTTTGAAAAACCACAATGATGCAAATATTAATGTCGAATGTGTTAAATTGATCACATAGCAGTCCGATCAGAGCGCATTAGTTCAATGTAATGGAATGTATTGTGTGACCGCATCCAAAGCATAATTTATATGACAAGGCATATAGAAGGTTTATTGTTGTGAATTGGAACCATGCCATAGTAAACAAAACTGACCACCTATGTCGACTGACGCTGGTAATCTAGTTTTAACTGTACCTTTCTTTCTACTAAAGAAAAACTCTATATTTCTCTTGTTTTAAAATAAAAAAAACTACGCTTGTTATTTTTTAAATCGAAGAATAACACAAACAGACATGTAATTTACCTGTTAATAAATGTTCAATACCTTTAGCTTTACTTTTTTATATCATAGGAGCCAAATGAACAGATGGGTCACTTGATGTTAAGTGATCACCACCGTCCATAGACCCTTGCAACAGCAAGGGAGTTGCAAGTGCGTTGCAAGCCTGTGTTGAGTTCAGGTGGAGAGGAAAAGAAGGAGGAAGGGAAAGGTAGGTGGGACTCCGGCGCTCTCACTGACCGAACGAAACGCAACAATGCAAGCACTGTTACTTCACGTCGGTTTTCTGTGGAAAGTTGGTACTACCTAGAGCGAGCCGACCCATTCATGCTGAAACTAGTAATAGCTTCAGCTTGGTTCTACCACCTACGAATTAGACAATTAAACAAAAATAGAATGCATTTCTGAGAGGTTTGCATCAACACATCGCCTTGTATTACGTATTTTTACAATCTACGTTTAAAATAAACACACTTGGTTACTATAATATATGCGGAAAATAGTATTTCATTCACTTGACCTCAATCCGAGAAAAGAATTTACGTTCGGCAATAAACGAAGAAAAATGTGCTCTCAATTACAATCACTCCGCAGAATCTGCTTTAATTGTGTTAATTATATCTCTAATTGTAATCGAACGAACATTAAGCAACTTAATCTAAGAATCTTGTATCTAATTTCGCAATAAATTATATGTGATTTTAATTTTCATTCATTTTTTTTAGCCAAAAAATTCGATTTTTATTATTTCGAAAATTACTACCAAATAGGGAAGTTTTTAGACTTTTTTGGCAATAGAAATTTGCTTTCAACTTTAATAAAATTATGGTTTTCTAAACCGAGTAAAGTAAACCAATACTAAACAATATACTAATAGTGAATAATAATAATAGAAAATTAATATTATACAAAGTCTTTTCTTTAAAAGAAATAGAAACAATATAGAATACGAGAAATGTTATTGAATCAACTTACTTTCTAAAAAATTCTCTTGGCTGGCAAAATTGTTATTCCGCATTATTTATTCCCTTTGTTATCATGTTGATACTCTGGACGAGAAACTCGTCTCACTATCCTTGAAAATGTTTTTTTTTTATCTTAAGTGTCACCTGTTTTTAAGGGATCACCATCGTCCATAGACACTTGCAACGTGAGGGGAGACGCAAGTGCGTTGCCAGCTTGTGTGAGGGGGAGAAGAGGAGAGGGGGAAGGTGAGGAGAGGTGGGCCTCCAGTGCTCTCATTGACCGAACGAAACGCAGCAATGCACTGTTACTTCACGTCGAGAGAGGGTGGTAAGCAAATTGAAAAAATCCTGTCACCTGCGAAGTACCTTTATGTGGCCTATATAAACTTTTAAAGATAATGTTCGCTGTCATTATGTATTATGATATAAATGAAGACGAACTCGCGGGCGTCTACTAGTTTACTACATATAAAGACTATAAATTATGGTCCCATAGAGCCAGTTACGAATATAGCTCGGTTGAAAACCTATGTAATGTAGAATGAGAGACTGTTCGTTTATAACATTTCCACGCTTCATTACTCAACCGATTATTGTAAAGTTATGCATACATGTTGTAATGGGTACAAATTTTATCTAGAAAAAAATATTTTTCCCAAGGGATAGGTCAAATGAACATTAATGCAAGCGAAACTAAAAGCAAAATCTAGAAGTATATACGAAAACCAAGTTTTATGAACATTAATTTGTTGTAATTATTTTCCATACATTCTATCTACCAAACAAACCTTAGTCTGACGTTACAGAAAGACTCAAAATCCATTTAAAATAATATTATTTTTAATACTAAATCCTCTATCTAATTGTCTGCTCGGTCGAGCCTAAATAAGCAATTGAATTCCATTTCCGATATACGTGTTACGATGTATGAGGACAATAGAGCAGCGGTCAGGAGCAATTATGTTCGTGTTGGGCGCACACCGCAACACATAATGCCATTAATCAGTTCACTTAATTGAATATGGCGAATACGACGCTACGGAACCGTCGTTTTTACGTTGCGGTGGTTAAACTCATTTGATCAATACAAATAGAACATTTTAATTGTTTTTTTTTTTTTATAATGACCTGCGATTTTCTGTAACTTCACACGCTTTTTTATGCAGGAATCATTTTCAACTCATTATTATATTTTTATCTTCTAGGGGTTTCAATTTTCAAAATCCTTCTTTAGTGCTCCATTATAGTGTAAAATAAACTGGTATGCAAATTATCGTCCACAGTAGTTTAGGCTGTGCTGTATATTTATACGTCAATCTGTCAGTCAATTATTTTTTTATAAATATATGGATAAGTAATATTAAGTATTTGATTTCTATGCTGTTATATTAACGGGTAAGAATGAATACCGCTTATTTTAATTTACACTATATTTTTAATTCAGTGAAATTTATATTACGCTAAATCATGTGTATCAAAATTTTAAATATCTGA
The DNA here is from genome assembly GCA_014332785.1 of Antheraea mylitta. Classification (NCBI taxonomy): domain Eukaryota; kingdom Metazoa; phylum Arthropoda; class Insecta; order Lepidoptera; family Saturniidae; genus Antheraea; species Antheraea mylitta. Next base: position 9,855,668 of record JACEII010000012.1, read on the forward strand.
AAGTTATAAAAATACCAGTAATCGTATATTTTTCATCAATCCATTTATTTCTTTCTCTACTATATACTTAACAGTTTTGAGATACGTAATATTAATTCTTAGTCGGGTGATTTATTCGATTTTTTGTGGAATGAAGTAAGTTATTAAAAATCGTCACGTAAGGAAAAAATGTTATGCCTTACAAGCGACCTTCGCTACCTCTCTGTTTCTTTCGGGGTGTTTGCATATGAGTATGGAAATTCGAGCAAACCGCACAATTTTTCAACTTTGTAATTAATCTCAATGAAACGCATAGTTAACAATATATTTGTTTTTCTGAATACAAATCATCAAAGTTAATGTTACTAATGTTATACAATTAATTAGGTACTGAATTAATGTATATTAATAAAATATATATGCCTCAATGTATGTCAGTCAAATGAAAAATTAAATATCGTAATGGAATTCAAAACTAAGACCAAATGATTTATTTTATTAAACTATACTTCATTCGAATTATATTTAATTTTATTTGTATTGAGGTACATCTGAAGTTACTACGAAGTGGCAGTTTTGATAGTACGTGAAATATATCCATGTCAGAAATACCTATACACGTACCGAGCGGGCAATCATCCAACTCTTGAATACACATAGCAATTTAATCGATTTTATAAACAGGCACGTCCAACTGAGTCACAAAATTCTGTTTACTGAAAGAAATAAATTACGATCTAGCCTAAATGGGTGTTTTTTTCTAACGAACATCAGCGAATAAGTTTTACAGAATTTTAAACATTTTTATGATATAACCTTTGGTACTTACACTAGTGTAATAGGTTCCGTAGCGTAGTGGTATACCAATCCTGAGAGCAAAACATAAGAAGTTTATAGTTCTTATTAGTTAAGAAGTTATAGATTCAACGTGACGCTACTCTCTTCAAAATACACCAACACAAATATACCACCTTATGTTATCAATAGTATATAGTAAAACTCTTCCTTAATTTGCCAGCCTGATTAATTAAGTTACAATCTATACTAATATGATAAAGAGGTAAAGTTTGTGAGTTTATGACGTAGTAGGGGTCATCTCAGGAACTCCTAGTCCGATTTGCAAAATTCTTTCAATGTTATATAGCTCATTTATTGGGAATAATTATAGACTATGTATCATCACGCTAAGACCGATAGGAGCAGAGCATCAAGAAGAATATTTAAAAATCGGGGTTTTTTTCCTCTTCATAGCTTCCGCTGCGTGTTAGCATTAGCCCAAATTAACTATTCCACTCGAACGAAGTTGCGGGCAGAGGCTAGTTTATTATATAATTAGAAAAGGTCTGCTAGATAAGTGCTTTGTTCAGCGGAATGTTGATTCGGTGTCTGAGCTCTAAACAGTTAGTGTGCACTTACTAATATAAATATAATTAATATTCGTTTTAACTAACAATAAATGCAGACATTTTGACGAAACTAAAACTTGGCTAGTCCGGTGAAGCTGTTAAGACCTTGCTGGGTCAATAGCGTAGTCATTTCGAAAAAAAAAAACTAAAACTTGATCAGTATTCTTATAATACTGCTGTAAAATGAGAAATACATGAATGCACTGTCTTTTGGCGTTTTAAATTGTTAAAATCAATAATTACTTAATGATCATATTTGTACATTCCTTATAAAAGAGAAAGAGGCTGTAGTGAGTGAGAGGATTAGAAGATGACTGTATACAAACTATAATTTAGGCGAATTTCATAAATTGACTGATTGGTGATACAAAACATATCGTCGTAGACGTTCTATGGAAGTTGTTATAATGAGCTACCGGGAAAGTATATACAAAATATGTTAGGAAATATGGTAATACGTAAAGAATTAAATAATAAAGATTATTTCATGCCGACCCGAGTAATGAGCAAACCCACTCACGAACTACAATATAAATGAAATTCAAGATGGCGGTTAATAATAATATTTCGACGTCAAATTTACCTACCTAATGTCGCGATGTTTCCATAAAATTGTAAATCATGGAAATAATATTTACTAATTTTACTGGCGGAGTATTTTATAGGTTACAGTAGTAGGCATAACTAAACTAGGTAGTACCCACTACTTTGTCTACACTTTTTGTAGTTTGAACAATATTTTGTGTTCAGAGAAAAAAAAATTAACAAAAGTGTAATCAAAAGAAAAAAATTGTAAACAATATTATCTGTTTTCTTAGTGCGCATACACACCACACCGTTTGCCCCACTCCAAACGTCGCTGACCAAGTAGTATATGTAATAAATGTAGTTTCACGAAACTTTTATAATGGTATAAATGAAGAAATGATATCGCCATATTTTTTTTTTTTTCGAAATGTCTACGCTATTGACCCAGCAAGGTCTTAACAGCTTCACTAGACTACCGCTTTCGCTACGAGTTACTTACTCCAAAGTAAGTAATCTACGCGAACGAAGTCGAGGGCAGAGGCTAGTATTCTATATACATATAGATAGATGCGCTATAAGCCGAACGCTTTGGTCGACCGTGCCTCTCTATCGCTCGTTCCGCGCTCACGCTTGCACGCTCAGTTCGGGCGGAACGTGACAATGTGTCATGCTTTTTCGTTTTTAAGTTATAATCGTAACAAAACCACACCACCGCCTCAGATACTTAATTGTACGTATTTAGTTATTGTCATTATTTTCCATCAGGAATGATTGAAGTCAAGCACGAGTCACGAATCTGGCATTAAGAAAAAGTACAAAACGCTCCGTTTAAAAACGCATCAAGCGAGAGACGATTCACGTCCTGAATGACATTCTTGAGTTAATTTATGTGATCTAGATGGACACACTCATTACTTTAACTGCGTGTAAGAGATTAATAATGTCCTGGAGAGTATGCATTATTGATACAAAGCAGACGGTCATTGTGAATTACGTGCTAATAAATTGTTTGTTAAGAAAAATAAACTTAATTTCTGATGTTACAAATACTATTTTTAGATGTGTTCCTAATTGAATACGATAGTCTGTTCACATCGGTGATGGGTATTGAAATGCCGCTTTAATACAAGGTTTGACAGAATGCAAATACCAGGGTACATTGATATTGGTGTAACCATAGATATTCTTAGGTAATCTCACATGATTGTAAGAAAAGATAACATGCTGATCAAATGTACCGTCTCAAAATCTTTTTTTTTGTAGCGTTAGCCCAAAGTAATTATTCCATGCGGACGATGTCACGGGCAGAAGCTAATC
>JACEII010000012.1:9863897-9907381 GCA_014332785.1 Antheraea mylitta
TTGTACAGTCGATGATGGTATTTGCCGGTGAATAATCCAATAGTTTGAAGCCCACCGTTTTAACGTAGTGAACTGTATCTCCCGTGGCTTCAGTGAATGCACGCCTCAGGCGAGCACGACGTGTCTGCGACAAGGTTTGTGGACAGAGAAGCAGCCCCTGTAGGTATAAAAACAAATCAAATCAAACTTTTCCACATTTGATTTGATTGAGAACGAACCCCTCTCAAGAATACCTACACAGCACGTACACGCCAATTACAAGCAGAAAAATTATGTAGAATTTATAATCTATTTACAATTGTTTATATCTAATTAAATACTGATTTATACTGCTAAATAATTACAACAATATTTTGATCAATACGTATTGCCTACCAGCTACTGTTTACAAAATAAAGCTCACAGCATAACGAACAATGTCACTTCAAAAGTGCCTGAACAGCGTAAAAGAATGTTGGCACATTTTCAAGTGGCATGAGAGACAGAGTGTGTAAAAGACCCGTGAATTGCAAACGCAGACATTAAGAAAAGGCTCATCGCGTCTGAACACTCGGCTAAAGTACGTTCGCCGGGAAACGTTATCCATTTCGTCACTGTCCGAGAAGCGAGTAAATTGTACTCTTTGAGAAACATTGTCTTCGCTTTTTTCGGCTTACGACTAATCTACTTTATTCTGTACTAGATACTAAATATTTGATGATAAAGACGCTTACTATAGTTACTACTTGCATAATGATTATTAATAATTTTCCGCTATGATTATAAGAATTGTAGTCATTAAATATTTTAAAGAATTTTAATGAGACGTGAGCTATATGTTTATAAAAAAATTAACAAACATTTTATTATAAGTAAATGGGAATGGAGTTTCTTACAAATTAAGTTCGATTATCGTAATAACATTTAAAAGAATACTCATAAATGTTTTCATATGATACGTAAAGAGGTCAGTACTATACCAACAGAAATTGTGTGTTTCAGTGCTGCCACCTGGTAGTCAGTGAACTTACCTGTTTGAAGGGTCGCATGCCACCGTTAATTCGCAGTGAGTCGGCTGCGATGCCTGCGATTCCATCCCCTGGTTCCCTGAGTTGTCGCAGTGAGGCGCTAGGATGGTGGTGTGTGTGATGAGGGCAGTGAGCCGCGCATGCGCTAGACTCCGGTTGTGAGCTCTGTCGGATAATTCTCGCACTTGTCGTAGGTAGTAATAAGGCTGGAGGTTGTATAACAGGGCATGTGCTGACTGCGTGTAACGAACTACACCCACAAGGGTAGTGTAAAGCCGATCGTACACTCTCCCTGGACACAGATCGCGCTAGTTGCAATGCTGATATTGGCGCTGTAGATTGTCTTCGTTCGCAAACACGACATCTTGCGTATGCATGTGATACTATTTGACATGGTGGTACTGTACTGCGATGAGAGCAAGTAGCTACAGGCGATATTAAAGTTTGAGGTCGGTCTGCTGGTTGGTCTCGACATTGAAGCTCTATATCTGGTACGCTTCTCGCTGTACCATCTTCCATTCGAATAGAGGTGGCACTTTCTTCGCTTCCCGGTCCACCTGATAATTGTGGTCTCAGATGTGTTGTGCAGTCTTGTCTTTGTAATACAGGTTTCACGGTTCTATTTTCTGATGGCACTATGACGGTTACAGATGGGCCGGTAACAAGAAGACTGGCTGTCTCATCGCTACTACCATACCCCGAATTCGTGATAGCTTCTGTACTGTCTGTAGTTGGAGCAGACATCTTTTCCGTGTATCTGCAACCAAAAGAGTATTTACGTTAATTTTAAATCATAAAGTTCCTCTACAAGACTTCCGATATGGAGTTTACAATTTTTTATCTGTTTATAAATTCAAGAACATTGCTTTATATTTTCATTTAAACGTGTGTACGAGTACATTTAAACTTATTTTGCCCTAATAAAAGTGTTGTACATTTTCAATATTCACGATTCATATTTCAGGAACACAATTAATCAATTAGTGAGCAACAGACTTTTTACAATGAAATTGTAAATATCGTGCAATATTTATTTAAAAAAATATGTATTCATAACGTCAGTTTGATGGACAGATGATCGTTTTAAAATTATTGCAGCTAAATTACAGCAGTGTACGATCGTAAACATAAAACTGACGTGAAGTAACAGTGCTTGCATTGTTGCGTTTCGTTCGGTCAGTGAGAGCGCCGGAGGCCCACTTCTCCTCACTACCCCTCCTCCTCATCCCTTACTCCCCCCCCCACAACACAGGCTGGCAACGCATTTGCGACGCCCCTGGTGTTGCAAGTGTCTATGGACGGTGGTGATCACTTAACATCAGGTGACCCACATGTTCGTTTGCCATCTATGATAAAAAAAATCCTATAAATATACTAGTCATATAATATGGACCACAAAATATCGTAAAAAAAGATATCCCGCAGAGATGATACCATCATAATCGTCTTAAGATCATTTCGCCGGCATTATTTAATTATAAGCTTAATATAAATATTAATTTCGCTATACGGTATAAAATCCGCTAGTTCCAGGACATAAAATATTTATTATATCAATAATGGCATAGTCTGCGGGCAAAATGAATATACAAACACTATTAATATTTTTTTAATGTTTAGAAATACTACCTTTCTTAAAACAGTTATTTAATTTCTTGTTATATACCCTGTTAAAGAAAATAGTATCCGGGAGACAGAGTCTAGCTCGGTTCTTTAAAATACATATTTAAATTAATATAAATTGTTAGGTTTGCTTCAAAAAAATAGCACTTTTTATAGAAAAAAAAATCTAAAAAAGATATCTCTCTCATAATTATAATAATAAAATTATTTATTTAATTAAAATAAATTGTTAGGTTTACCTTAGAAAATTATCATTTTTTTATATAAAAAAAAATTATATACACTAGGAGTCGAACTGAGGTTTCACTGATTTCGAAGCAACCAATTTCCATCTGAGCTATTTTTGTTTTGACAGCGGCGGCGAAATTTACTTTCATATTCTAGCTATATTTTTTCATCGCATGAAATCTCAATTAAAAAAAGTTTTCTATGAATAAAATCTAGCTAGATCAATTTATCGTCCCCGAAACTGCCTACATACTGAGTTTCACGGAGATAGATAACGCCGTTTCCAAGCTCCTGAATATATACAAATATAAAAATATACAAGAATTGCTCTTTTAAAGGTTTTAGAAGATCCGGTAATTAAATAACACTCGAGCAAATGATTAAATATGAAGTGTTCTTCGCTCACGTTAATTTGAAAATACCTTCAAAGGTTTAACGTCAAAGGTATATTTATTGCTGTGACAAAGTAATAGCATATATTAAGAATATAATAAATACTTACTTCGTAATGTAATTAAATTTTGTAATTAAAGTTGTAATTAAAGTGTTTGATGATATAGAGAACTTAAAAAGAGTGAATCAATTAAACATTTAACACTAGATAAAAACTTTCCAGATTATTATTTGGTTAGATAATTTTTTTTCTCCATATGAATTAAAATTTAAGAAAGATAACTAAAATTAACAAAAGGGTAATTTTTATTAGAAATGGATGACTAAAAATCTGAAAAAATGTACTCTCTATCTAATCTATCTCATTCTCTCACGTGTTAAATTTTGTAGATGTATATGTTTGTCTCTTTCTTGTAGTTTCAAATCATTACGTGACTAAAAGAGTTTTCTACTTCAAAAACGGACAACTCCTAATAATATATAAGACAATACGCAGTTCCCTTAAAATAACGAAAACATTTTCGCGAAAATGAATTCAGGGTCTTCAGCTAGTCACAAATAAAACAACTGCATCGAACTCTGTAATGTGATTTAGGAATGTCTGTCATCGTGAAGCCTTTGAAATGCTTTGAAACCAAGATGACATTATTCCACTCGGATATTACACCTCTATTAAATAAACACAAATAGAATCTCTACACGAATGTTAGTATGGAATCATTCTTTTTTCGAACTGACTACGCTATTGACCTAGCAAAGTCTTAACAGCTTCACCGAACTACATGCATGGAATCAACATAGGGCATTTTCCATAGTAATGGTTTAAGTATGTGAAATTGTTATTCTGTTACATTCTTGTTATGATCTCCGCATCTATTACATATATTAATTAGTTATTTTTTATTATACCATGGTAAAGCAACTGCTCTATGCCTGATAATAAACACAGTACAATCCAAAAATAACGGCAACCACAAAAAGACAAGCCCTCCATCACCGGTGCCTGGTGTCATGCTGATCTCTTAATCATAAACTCGAAGGACCCAATGTTATAGGAAGGAGAAAGAGGTAGTTGGATGTTAATGATGGATTTCCGCAAAATAACGCTTTCTTTAATCAGAAAGTAATTGGATATAAATGATTACATACTAATCTATGAAATATTTTTTTTAATACAGAAGATAATATACATAAAGGGAAGAGCTTATGGACAATAAAACAGTAGGCACCATTGATTTCCTTGTATTGTGTGTAGTGGAAAAACAATTGTGAACAAACATACAATTTAAATGAACAATGTTCAACGGTTAATGAAAAACAATCCTGCAATGCAATACTACACTTTTTTTAATGTCCCTTCTTTTAGTATTATAGTATTAGATAATTATCATTTTTATAGAGTGGCGCGATGCTGTAACCACAATACCAATGTACACAAAACAAAGAGGACCTACAGAAATATGACAATCCATCGTCTGCTGTTTTTGTCATACCGAAATTCAAAAAACTTTAGGCTTCTAAGTACACGATGGCTCATCCCGTAATGTGATCAATTAGAAATGTGTGAATGTTAATTAGAAATGAACTGTGATATCACAGTAACTAGTTTATTATGACATTATTTGCAAATTAATTTATAGGGTGTGCGATAAATATTTATAAGAATGAATATATGACCTCACATTTTACGATCCCAGGACGTATCTCGCAACTTTAATAAAAAAAATAGTAACTATAAATGTACAAATATCGAGTTAATTAAGGTTGCAAAAAAAAACGTCCAATTCAACAGTCACTTTAACGATCAAAACTACGTGAAAATATCAGTTTTTGATAAAACCTTTGATAAACTTAGTGTCCGAAGATAGTTAACAATGCGAAGTAAATAAAGAAGTCGATGTTTTTTATAATTATCTTAGCTAATTTAATTTATTTTTAAAAAATGAGTGCATCTAACCTCCACACGCGATTGAAGTTAAACTTTTTAAATATTTTTGATTTTGTCAATAAAATAGAAAATATTAAGTTGAATAATAATAAAAAACATACAATAGATTTAATTATGTATAAAAGGGCGCGCGACCATGCTGCCATCGGGTTTCAATGTAAGTAAGTAACATATTAAATCAAAGCTTCATTATCTTTAGTGGCGTCATTATCAGCTAATTCGGAACTTAAATAACACAGGAAATATAATTAGCAACTCTTTGTTATAAAGTAAATAAAATATATAAAAATACGAACAGATTACAACGACAAGTAACTAATTAAGTTAATTATGATTAAATAGAAGTTTTGGTTATGTTTCATTATTATCTAATCGGATGGTACAGAAACGTAACGCCATATTGCCGTAACGGACTTCCGTTGCATTGTCGTAACATTGTACCTCCTAGACGCGCCTAAAGAATTTTACTCCAAAAATGCATTACTTGAGATTTATGTTACTTTTCTTTAATTAACGTGGTTTTTCGGTGACTGTCGGTAATTTAGTTTCATGCCAATTATTGTAGTACATAACGTTGTTACTCCCTCTGTATAATATAGTTCGGTGAAGCTGTGAAGACCATTCCAGGTCAACAGCGATGTCATTTCGAAAAAAAACCCTCTGTATTAAAATTATTTTATAACATATTTTATAAAAAAGTGAATCAGCTATGAACTTTTATAATGCTCATTTAAACGTGTAGGAGCTAAACTAGGAGCTCACTACTATCGAAATCTAGACTGACACGGACAGCGTAATAATACTCGGAGTACGTAGACTGTTTATTTATATGACCATATATGGTATTTATACAGGCACGCGATATTTCATTTTTTGTTTAATAGTTTGAACGACATTCTATTCACAATATTACAAAAATGTCTGCTAGTCTGCCAAAGAAAATGACATGACATAGCTAGAAACGTGATTCTGTTACAAAAATGGTGATATTTTCTACAATGATCAAAAGCAGTATAATTGAACGACGACCTTTGTATTTGATTTGAAACGCTTCATTTATTTTTCGTCGAAAGTATAACATTGAGCATATTTTAAACATATTCTCCCATAATATATTTCAATTACTTCTTTTTTTGATTAAAAATGCGATTTTTTATATTTTGCTATATATATATACGTAAATAGCTTCATCATAGTCTAACTTGATTAAATTATATTACAAGTTATCAATAGGATCTACTCGTCTATGGAGAGTCAGGTTGAGGATTAACAGTACTTCTTCGGTTACCCTAAGGACTCACCTACTCACTAAGACGAGAGCTTGAGCGGATAAAGATAAATTTATTGAACGCTCGGCGTACCGGCGTATCGAGCTAAAATGGGAAAGTAAAGAGAAGTAAAACAAATATCTTTGTTTGCTTTTCACGTAAAGGTTAAAGGGTCCTGTTAAATGATTTGCTTTCTGAAAAAGTTTGCGTATAAATCGTTTCCTATATTATGTTTACGTAAAGAATGTATTAAAGATTACTTTTTCGAATATATGTATGTATATACTAACGATCGGTCCCGGATTCTTACGAGTACAATGTCCTAAGGTGGCATCCTTAATATCTGAACGAGATATATGTACTATACTGTCAATTTTTTAGCATTTTGACATTAACAATTCATTAAAATAAGAGACGTTCCTTAAGTCTCGTTACACAAGTTTTTTTCTTGTTACGCTTAATCTTAAATTTGTAATATCATCCAAGGTGTACAATGAAGTATATTTCACAGGTAATATTTTTCTAAATTAATGGCCCAATATAAGTAAAGTATACATTTAATTAAATGAAGATAAATATCATAGTGGAAATAGTTTAATAAAAACTCATATTTCTTAATAATACATAAATAACAATTACGCTTATAAATACCATCGCCAAACTTTTTGTAGACCTTTTTACTATATACAATGAATAGCCGCTTCAACGGTCCACGTGGCGGAAGGTTGCCGCCGGGCTTCTACCTATAGAGAGGCAGCTGGGTACACGCCAGCTGCCATCCCTTGTCCGCCGAACCTATGCAATGAGGGGATGAGCTCCCCGACTACATCCCCTCAGGTCCGGCTACGGTGGCAGGAGGAGTTGGGCAAAACGTCTCCTCCTCCTGCCGGTCCTCCGTTGGCGAAGACGGCCACTGAGGGGGTCCGCCTCGCGGGCTCTCTCCACCACCTCCTTTTGCGAGATGACTTCCTCGCAAAAGGATGCCACTGCTCGCCACGCCTGCTCGCTGCGGAACATGGACGAGACCACGCTCGGCAGCGACAAATCCTCTCCTAACACCGCCGCCAGAGTGCGGCGCTCCAACTCCCACGCAGCACACTCAGAGAGAGTGTGCTGCGCGGTATCTTCCTCAGCGCCTCACTCATGGCAGGCGGCGTTCGGCTCCCTGCGAGCGATCCGGTGCAGGTACCACTCGAAACAACCATGTCCGGTCAGCACCTGCACCAGCCTGAACGACAGGGAGCCCCATCTCCTCCCAATCCACTCCCGCAGGACCGGGTGGACGGCGTCGACGGTGTGCGTCCCGAAGCGCGCGTCCGCCAGGTCGTGCATCCACCTCCATATAGCCCCCTCCCGCAATTCTCGCCTTTTAACTTCTATCTCTCTGGGAGCCGGAGGCTCCCCACTACGCTTCCTCGCCGCCGTGAATTCGTGCACGACGGAGAAACCTTCCAGAAGGCCTAGGTTGTGTAATACATATATAATCAAAAAAACCGCAAACAGTCATTTTGTTTTATGCTGTTTATTAATACAATTCGAAAGATAATAAATCATTATACGACGTTACAATAAAAACATTATTAATACTTATGATTACATATTCTGTATGGATTAGTTCGTGAGATGCATTTGAATTCCGAAGCCTATTTAGATATTAGATATCTACATTTTACACACTAGCCTTTGCCTGCGATTTCGTTCGCGTGGAATAGTTACTTTGGGCTAACGCTAACATGCAACGAAAGCTCTCAAGAAGAAAAAACACATTTTGAAAAATTCTTCATTAGTGTTCTGCTCCTGTTCGTCTTAGCGTGATGATATATGGCCTATAACATTCCTCAACAAATGAGCTGTATAACATTAAAAGAATTTTTCGGATCGCCCAATAGTTCCTGAGATTACCCCCTACAACGTCACAAATCCACAAATTCACAAACTGTACCTCTTTATAATATTAGTATAGATTGATAATCAATTTAGATTAATATGTTTGAGTATATAAGGATATAGAAATAATTTAAACGACTAACAAAACTTTGTTATATATACAAAGTAAGAATTAGTAATTGTTAGCTATTGTTCTTCCAAAATAAGCAAGTAAACTCTAATTCCATTATCCGTCCCTTGAAATGGCCAATTAGCTCTAATAATCAAAGTACTGCCTTATTGTTAACACAATTCATCTAGCGTACCATTGCTATACATATGTTATGACCTACCTAATTGTTTCTCATTTACATTCCAACGTTCCATTTACTGCTAAATCGATATAATACGATTGCGCTTTCAATTTTTAAATATTCTTATATCTATACAAATAAATAGAATTGAAGTGTCTGTTTTTAAAGTCAAAATAACAGATTATGCGGTAGGAAAGTATACACAGAATTTCTTTATTTCGGTCATCTCGGATCTCCTCAAATTATAATAGAAAAAATTGTTTTCATTTTTTTCGTTACTACATTCGTACAAACTAAATAAACATTGGTTTATAATACATCTTATGTCTGTAACAATTTTATGTGTTTATAAAATTGATTTAAAATAAGATATTTAGCATCCAATTAAACATAGTTACACTATAAAAGCATAAACAATACATTTTTATAACTCGTCAATAGTATAATAAAAAAGAAAATAATGGACCATAAGAAATATTCTGATATAATATCCGAAAATAAATAATGTTTTCTTTGAACGTACAAACTTAATATTAATTTATTATAAGTAATAGTTTCCCAAACGAAATTTATTTAGAAAGCCGAAAGCAGAACTAATAATGATCATCTTTGAAATGGTATAACTCTAAATAAATATATTTAACCGATACTTCCCTTTTTTTGTTTGATATTATTTCTTTATTCGTTTTTCCAAAATATATTGTGATAGATCCACAACGTGATATTACGGTTTTTCTAAAACCGACGCAATTAACTACCATCGTAGATCATTAATCAGTCAGCAATTACCTACAATGTTTTTACCATTACCATCTTAGATCATCATTCAAACGTTAAAATACACAAAGTATAGAAAAAAACTGACCCGTCACGGGACGCCTGGCAGATGTGAAACATCGAAATTGTTTTGTATAAGTTATATGCATAAAATAACAGATTACGACAGGAATCGGCTTTGGCGTAGTGAAAATTAAAGTATTACAAATGGATTCCATAAAATAATGACTGTTTATTTATTTTATTACATAAATACTCATTTTTGTTAAATACAAAAATTCAACGAAGCGCAGGTGCGGTGTTTGGCGGCATTTATCAAAAGGCGCTAGGTTATCGGCACATACAGCGTAACGCTAATAGAATGAGTGGCCGACTAAACAGTTTGAATCTTATGTTTATACAGATAGGGTTGCAAGTATGTCGTTAATAGTGCAAAGTTCGTGTATTGCGTCGCCACGCCAAAAATAAGGTTTACCCTCCGCCTATAGATGTTTCACTTCAAAAAATGAATTTAATAATTGTTACATAAATATTTCACAACAATTACCTAATAGAATCGTTTTACGTTAATAAAACGCATATTGTGCCTGGAATACTTATTGGAGGCCTTATGAACTCATAAATTTTATCTTAAATTAATTTTATAGTTTTCCTGTTATGTGTGAATATCGTATAAGACCTTACTTATAAATGAATCGGATATTTCAGAAGCCCCATTAGTCCCACAAAGTTAATTTTCCAAAGGTAGCAAAAATCTGTTTTGATACATAAAATTGTTCTATACTTTATTTTATTAACATTAGTAAAAATTCAGTAATAATGCAATGTTTTCACTTTATAAAAAAAAATCTTATTTTTTGTGCCTAAAAAATCACTTAAAAGTAATTTGACTTTGGGGTTTCTGAAATACAAGAAAATAAAAGTTTTCTTGTTTTTTATTTAATTTTTATTAATAATTAGCAAATTGAGATTCAGCAATAGATTAAATCGCATTGTTTTCTCGATCTATAACTGGCCATTTATATATTTTAGCATAAAATGCTTTGACTTATCATTCTTGAGGAAGATAAGTTTCAATTTTTTTTAGATGTTTAATCTTTTTAACTTTTATTCTTCTAACGTCTTTTCCTGATATAGGCTGATTTTGTGGGCTATGATGAAACAGCCCTGGGTGCATTCCTCAGTATAAAAGAACGTGGGACAAAGTCATCCATGTATTTACTTGTAGTCACAAACCCATCTTGCCCTTCATTACAATGGAAAAATGAATATTGACTAATTTTTAATAAAATCAGTGTCGTAATTAGTCACTGACTTATAGATTTTCTCTAATACATTCGATATTTGACTCGATGCTGTTCCTTTGACATTGCAGTGACTTCTGTAATTTTTGTTTGACGTATGAAAGTATGTTATAAAAAAAAAAAACAGAAAAACCCCGTTTGGTAAAAAAAATGACTTATGGGGTTTCTGAAATACCCGATTCAAATATTGGTTACACTATTATAACATAGTATAAGGAGTGTTTTATAGCGTTCCGTTTCGGTCACAACGTTCATAATGTAAAATTACCGTGATATACTAAAAACGTTTCATTTATATAATTAATGTAATAACGTTAAAAGAAAAATATTATAAGTACCAATAACAATTTTATTACGCACCATTAAAATAATATGATCACGCATAAAACCATGCGTTCTTAAGAAAATAAAGTGTAGTTTATGGATAAATGGCGTTAGGTATAACATAAAATGCTTTATATACTGTCTCAGCAAGTTTAATATACACAGAATGAGAATTTAATAAGAGTAGTAGATATTATTTTGAAGATTATACAAGTCAAAAACGTAGACAGAACACCGAACATCAAGAAATACAAATTTTCTGTCTATAAATTCTTGTCGCAACCTAACTGAGGTTAACCCTGAATCCTTAAGTCCAGGTATTGAGTTTTTTATCGACTGCAGTGAAAGGGCGATTCTTAATTTCAAACTTACATACTTCAATTTATTTATTTAATCCTTATCGTATCGTATACATAAATACCATTTGACACTTTAAATTGTGTTTTAGTATAGCAGTCCTTTAGAGAGATATCTACTAGAGAAAAAAAACAGGGGTATTTTCGGTAACTACTTAATTTTGACTAAGACCAAGCAGGTGAGTGATTAAATACCATTTTAAGCAAAAAAGATATGTTATTCAAAACTTTACATATTTTACGTAGATTTCATTATGAATCGATCAAGTAAAACAAAACTAATAAATACAAACATACACATATAGCATATAGATTACATCTGAATAATACATAAATTCTTAGAAGACAAAATCACCATATTTTTCTATTTAATATTTTTTCTTGTAATTTATAGTTTACTTATATCGAAATTCTACGTGTTTAAATATATCTACTGAAAATAATTTTCATGGCGTTGTGTTGAATTCAGACAGACATTGATGAAATTCAGCACCATCTATGAGCGTGTTACGGTAAATAAGTTGACGTATTTTAGTGCCACCTATTAGCGTGTTATAATAAATCGGATATTAGAAGAACATTCTTTATAATAAAAATAGAGAGGTGCCAATTTTCGTGGTTACCGGTAAAATAGGTGCTGGAGTTAATCGCTATTTTATACATATATCATTTTTTATATATATCCATTATCTTTAGAAATGTTTGTTTTACCTAATGTCAAGATTGTATAAATATTGTAATCAGTCGTAATATCGAAAAAAATATTTTCATTTGTATTCAATCTGTCTTTATTTATCCGTATAAAACAGTGGAGATACGAAAGAGACAAAACAAGATTAGAGTAATCCTTTCATTAAAGTTTAGATTATGTGAGAATGGGAAATAATTAACGAGCTTAATCGCCTCAGGAAAGTTGGATTTTATAGACCTTAATGTTAATAACATGTAAAACAATGATGTAACTAATTAACCTTACTAAAATGAAAAGCTAAATGGTTTGTTGTACAACTAATATTATAAGTATTCAAATTATGGTGTTACTTAATGTTGTTTGTACTGTTGCGTCAAATTAAGTTTATTTTTCATGTATATTATACTAGCTGTGCCACCGGCTTCACATGCATTTGTTATATCTTTATAATTTGTCTTTAAAATATAGAATTAACTAATTGGCAAATAGTTATTTTGTAAATAGACTTCATTTCTAAATATGTTAGCATACCAATTTTGATGACGATTAGTTAAACTATATAAAAATTTGCTACAGCAACACCTAGTGGCAAAATTTAAACCTTCACATTGACTTATGTATGCTATTATTATACTGTCATTATTAATACTCTTATTCGATTGTATATAAACTGAGATTACAATATGAAAAACAATTAAGAAAAATATCTATATGAATAATAATCTTTTTTTTTATATCAAAAAAGGCAAACGAACTGGTGGGTCACGTGATGTTTAGTGATCACCACCGTCCATAGACACTAGCGACATCAGGGACGTCGCAAGTGCGTTGCCAGCCTGTATATGGGAGAAGGGGGAGGGGCAGGAAAGGGAAAGAAGGAAAGAGGAAGGGAGGTGGGTCTCCAGCTCTCTCACTGACCGAACGAAACACAACAATGCAAGCACTGTTATTTCACGTCGGTTTTCTGTGAGAGGGGTGGTACTACCCCGGAGGAGCCGACCCATTCATGCTGAAACCAAAAATAGCTTCAGCGGGGCTCTACCACCTACAAAACGGGGCTCTACCACCTACAAAGCGGGGCTCTACCACCTACAAGCGGGGCTCTACCACCTACAATCATTTACCGAATGCATGTAAGCGCAGTATTCCAGCACGGTTGCATCTATTTAGCCATTTTATTTTTATTATGTCTGTAATTGACAAACAAGATTTATATGAAAGAGAATATTAGAAAGATAGTACAAAAAGTGAACATTTTGGGTTTGAAAAATCTCTATATTGTAAAAGGATTAAAAAAGACCACAGTAGAGATAGATCTTCAAAACTATGAACAGAATCGACATTAATTGTTCAATTACCATTTTATTTCAATAAATTGTCATTCTATAAAGAGAAGATTTGGTCTATATTTCTTCATTAGGACACAAATAGTACATAAGTAGTTCAGACAGCAAGTATGTCCATAAAAATAAACCTGAGTGACACACATAAAGTCGCATCGTGTCATTCAACGACATTTGGCCGTTGATAAAACAAGAGAACTTCTCGTTTCAGCTTCGGCAACACTAATGCACTCTCAAGATTACCGGGAGGGTGAAAAGGGGTGGGAGTGTCGTGTTGCATGTCTATTATCCGGGTATATACTAAGGGGCACGTTGTTAGTGTCACTTAAATGAGAATTCTTCGTCTTCAGTCTTTATTACGGCGAGGTCGAGAACTCTTGAAAAGTATACGTGCTACTTTATATACGACTTCTATCCGCGAGTTCTTTCAAAAAACAAAACAGTTTTGATGTAAATTATATTAATCAGTGCTCGTATAATGGTCAAAATTCGAACATGACCAGAGACCGTACAAAGTTTTAAATAATGAAATACATCTCTCATCTCTGTCTGTCAACAGAATTTCTTAATTTTTATTAGTAGCCGTTAATGAACTTTGGTGTAAGTCAACCAATAAGTATCGTAAAATTAGTAGTAATATACTGTTAATAAATCTCATAAAAATTGGTTCACACATTTTAAAGACACGATAAACTTTAATTTTATTTATATGTATAGGTTTCTGAGCGTATATAAAAAAATATTCTACAAAAACTGAGGATTTTCGTGTTGTCGTAGTTTCAATAAAAAGTTGTACGGTTATATTAAGTTTTACACTCTGATTAATAAACGCGAAAGTAATAAAGTTTATGTTTCGCTTCTCGAATAATAAAAGTGACTCATTAATGTTACGAGACAATTTACAGTCCCAATGAAAACCGATGATTAATTGCTTGTGTCTTCTTTTTCAGGAACAAATTTCGTGATAACTAAATGTTGTTAACATTGTGATATATTTTTACAAGTCGAATCATTTTTACTCCAATTACAAAATCTGTCTTCAAAAGATGAGTCAATGCTTATAAACCGGTTTTGTTTTTGTTTATTCTAGAATATTTGTATGAAAACACATTGTTACATTTTTACATACAGATAAAAGGAATACATGTTCTATGAACAAAGCGGTATAGCATCCACGATGTACTATAGGTACCTAGGTTACTGTTAGTGGTGCCTCGTTTTGTCGTGACAAAAAAATGGTCTATAACAATTAATTTAACCTTTATATTCCCATTTATGGTTTTACGTCTTTACCAATTTTTGTTTCAATTTAACCTAGATTACTTGTCGGACCCTTCAAAAACGGACGTAAAACGTCAAAGGCCCATTTCGTGCTCAAATTGACAGCTCCATTGAAGATTTTCTTAGTGGGCATAAAATAATAACTTTCACGCGCTATGAAAATAAATCATATTTGATCTCTTTTAAGTTTTACTAAATGATTTTTTATATATCTTGATATATTTCAAATAACAATTAAAACTTAACTTTCATGTATTTCATTACAAGGTAAATTCGATTAGAATAATTTTAGTCCTTTAAAAAATATGTTTTTTTATACATTTTATTAGTTCATCGTTTGTTAACAGTCTCGCCTGATATTGAACGATGATATAGCGTAAGATAAAGACGCTATAAAGGAGCTCTGCTTCTCAATTGTAACTATCCAAATACACGTATAAAGTCTTGCCATGATACGTGTAACTTTAGGATGGCAGTTAGCCAGGTGAGCATCAGAAAGAACACTCCATTATGCTATGGTCTCATGACGTTATCTTTCATCAAAAATACTGAATCATTTCCTCTGTGTATACGTGTACCTATAATATATACTGGCCCCTGCTCGCGGCTTCGTCCGCGTAGAATAGTTACTTTGGGCTAACGCTAACACGTAGCGGAAGCTCTCAAGAGGAAAAAAATCCTGATTTTAAAACATTTTTCATTGGTGCTCCGTTCTTATTGGTCTTAGCGTGATGGTATATAGCCTATAACCTTCCTCGATAAATGATTCCTAAGATTACCCCCTACAACGTTACAAACTTACAAACTTTACTTCTTTATTATACCTATAATATATATGATTGTTACACTTATTCGCTTTGGACTATTTTATAAATATTATCTATATGCTATGCTAATTTTATAAATAGGTAAAGTTTGTGAGTTTTTGAGGTTGTAGAGTGTAATCTCTGGATATACTAAGCTGATTTTGAAAGTTATTATATCAATAAAAAGCCACGTTATTTATGAGTATTAAAAGCTATATATTAAACAGAATAATGAAAAGACTTTTTTGTGGAAGTCGGATTTGCAAAGTAACGCGGAGGAAAAACGGTCGAACGAAAACATTTCAAAAGTCGGCGACAGCTTATGTGTTAGACATATTCATGGTTTTTTTATTACCATGACGGGACAACATCCGCCGTACCTGCTAAGTCTGTACAAATAAAGAAAAGGCCCTGAAAATGTGAGGCTTTAATTAATGCTCTTCCTTATAAAATATATAGTGGGCATAAGAATGATCCGGCTCGATTGGACCAAAAATGGTCATACATAAGAATGATCCGTCTCGATTGGACCAAAAATGGTCATAAAAATGAACCGCCTCGAAAGACCACTTTATTGTGGTGCCGATATATATAGTATAGTATAAGTTATAGATCTTCTATAACTTATCGGTATTTAATGTCCTGGTAACGAACCAAAGCGCAATTTGTAGACAATAAGAGACTCTTTAAAAGCACTTACTTGACTGATGTTTTATAGTCTACAGAACAATATTTTGCTTGAAGAGCGAAATATAAAAAAAACTGTCATTCAAAACGAATAACCCTAATTTATTGTATATTTTATGTATATTAAATATAAGTAACGATAAAGATTTAAAATTATAATCAATCTAAATTTACGTAACCGACGGTATTAGTTCTGGTAACACGATATTATAGGAATGAAGACTATAGGCACATACACAGATTATAGACATTCCATACACTAGCTACACAATAGCAATTCCGTTCGGAATGCTATTGACATAATCCATTTCAAATGCTTTGAGCTTGAATGCAGCGATCACTACAGAAGTTATTAATACTGGTATTATATATATACCAACATTATAAAGCTGGAGGGTTTGTTAGTTTGATTGAACGCCCTAATGTCAGGAACAACTAGTCCGAGTTGAAAAATTCTTTCTGTGTTATAAAGCTCATTTATCTAGGAAGGCTTTAGGCTATATATCATCATATAGGCGCTGAGCAACAATGAATAATGTTTCATAATCGTTTTTTTATCTTTTGAAAACTTGCACTGTGTGTTAGGGTTAGCCCGTATATAGTAACTATTCCACGCGGATGAAGTCGCGGGCAGAAGGTTGTTATGTGATATACATGTAAATCCTAATCCAAACTATTTAATATATAAATATGAATGTGACTTTGTATCTCAAGCTTTCATATGTTAACTTCTCGGCCAATAATAATATAATTTTAATTTCATTAATGTATTCATTGTCAAGGTACAAAAAAGGATATACAGTACTATTTATCTAGAAATTAACGTCTCGTGCAAATAGCTAGTGAAATTGTATTTTATCAGTTTTTTTCCATACTTACTAATACCAAAATGCGAATATGGGTTTGTTTTTTGTTGTCACGCTTTTAACCTTGACTCCGTAATGGGTCCGATTAGGCCTCCCACGGCAGCGGCTCAAGCCTAGGTTCGATCCCTCGGTAGGGAGCCCTTGAGTGCGTTGCTTGCGCGATACGGTGACACACAAATATACATCACTGCTACAACACTACACGAACACCCCCACACACGTGCACGCCTACACGCTTACACATGAAAGTAGAAGGGTTTACTTTTTCCCTTATCGAACTGAAAAACTCTCAATTTTCCGATAATAAATATATGGAGGAGTTGTTGAGGCGTGTATGCTTGGTACACATATACGTTTCAACAACTCATACATATATGAATAGTTAGCTGGGTTAGTTAAGATAGGTCGCGATTTTGCATGCAACAGGCAACAGCCAAGCCGAGGTGTGCCGTGCACCCTTGAGCTGGTTGCCAAAATAAAATCGGCTGAGTGCCTTAAGCGCTCGCCTTAGTAGTCCGGTGAAGCTGTTAAGGCCTTGCTGGGTCAATAGCGTAGACATTTCGAAAAAAAAAAGAAAAATGGATATTCTATAATACAATGATAAATATTCACTTCTATCATATCTGGTACAGAAGTTCTTTAATGGTCGTTATATTGAAATTTAATATATATTGAAAAACTTGTAATATATGTAATTTATTATGGTTTAATAACAATAGTAAAACTATACACGATTTCATTCCATACGGGTAACATTTCTACCAAAAAATATTAGTGTAATTACCGCAAAAAGAGCATCAAATTTTAATACGAGACTTTAATATGCTGTTTGAGATTCTTAAATAAAAATATATGAAACTTTCCTCGCACTAAATGGAGAAATTAATATATTCAGAGAGTATAAAATGTTATTTTTTATAATTAGTTATTATTACGAATTCGATTAAAATACTGCGTTGAATTTAAGATATTTAAATGAAATAATATATATAAATTACTCTGTTTGAATACGTTTTAAAGGAATCATTTTGCGTTCTCTTATCAGAATAATATATTACGAGGGAACTGCAATACGTCGCGAGTCAAAGAACGTTGTTAAACTGGCAATTGTAATGTTTAGTGAAATTGATTCTCGTTCACCCGGAATAAATAGGAAAACTTTTAAAGAAGGGCTTATTCGGTGAAAACGGGAGATATATTGATATTTGAATGTCTCAGTACTTAATTGATTTTTATCCTGATATTTCGTCATTATTTCCAGTATTTCTTTTGCTACATAAATTGTAACGTCTTACAATAGTAACACCTCGTAATATATTTTCTAATGTAGTATGTAATGATAATTACCAAGAACCTTTGTGTTTTTTTTTGTCATAGGATGCTAACGAACTGTTGGGTCACCTGATGTTAAGTGATCACCACCGTCCACAGACATCAGCAACGCCAGAGGTGTCGTAAATATGTTACCACCCTGTATTGGTGAGGAAGGGGTACGGAGGAAAGAGGGAGGGAAGGGGGCCTCCGGCACTCGCACTGACGTAACGAAACGCAACAATGTAAGTACTGTTACTTCACGTCGGTGTTTCTGTGAGTCTGCTGATACTACCCCGGGCGAGCCGATCCATTCACGCTGAAACCAGTTATAACTACAGCGTGGCTCTACCACGTACAATACCTACATATATGTGTACTTTTTTCGTTCAAATTCTTCCTTTATATTTCTTTCCTTAATCCTAATAATGACAATGGCTATCTTATGAGCCTTATAACTGAATCATTCGGTTCAAAATAATGTCGTAACCTATGTACATAAATTTATGAATAATGAACAATCGACAGTTTCAAAGCTTCGCGTGCTATAAAGCAAATAACTGCCTAACTTCAAACAATAGAACAAAGCCCCGAACATATTCCGAAATACGAAGATTTCAATTTAATATCGGTTTAAGTTTGTGTAGATTTAGGTGGAAATTGCTTTACTTTATAATTGCATTCATAACCTAATTCACATACTAAATTACGCATATGTGAAGGTTTTAAAAGCAATTCCCAAAATTTGAATAAGGGCAGTGACATTTTAATGTAAAACAAAACAGTTATAATTAATGTCAAAGGTTCATAATTTGGATTATGGTTCAAATACTTGATATATGTAGGTAGATCTATATGATGTAATATTTATATAAGTAGTTTTAAGCTGTCGTGTTAAACCTGCCTCTCCGATTACATACGTCTTGCGGTACAGTTACGTTTCATTGAATCCTTAAAATATAACCTTTTGAAAATTTGTATGAAAATAAAATATTTTACTTTCCAAATTCCAAGTAAACAAATATAATTCTGTTTACATCAACAGTTCTAGCAATAAGACATTTTTCTTTGAAGTAAATCTGTACTGTATAGTCGCTTTTTTTTTGTAAGACTCAGTTATTATTTATTTACAAAATTGTAGGAGAATTTTTTCTATGTATTAACATCATACATACTAATAAAACCCTAATGGAAACCCTGGATGAGTTTTTTATTAGAATTACCTACATAATAATATAAACAATCTCTAAATGTGTCTGTCTGATTTATTTAGTTCATATTTCACGAAGAAAGCGCTTGGATTAATCTTCACACCACACCTTGACATATTAGAGAGTCCATATGTCAAGCATTCGATAGTAGTATATTTTCCTAAATTAAACTTTTTTGGATATTAGAAGCTTCATCAGCAATCATCAATATCAGCTTTCAGGAACAAAGAATAGAATTACTAATTAAATTAAAATTCGTAAATGTTCGTGAATTAAAAAAAATGTATATATTCATTCATTATTACTTTGATATTATACCTCATAAGATAAAGTCATTTTTTTATATCATAGAAGTCAAACGAGCAGTTGGGTTACCTGATTTTAAGTGATCACCACCGTCCATAGACACCAGCAACACCAGAGGAGTCGCAAGTGCGTTGCCAGCCTGTGTTCGTGGGAGAGGGAAGGGAGAAGGGGAAGAGAGAGAGGGGAGGGGA
Organism: Antheraea mylitta; assembly: GCA_014332785.1. Classification (NCBI taxonomy): domain Eukaryota; kingdom Metazoa; phylum Arthropoda; class Insecta; order Lepidoptera; family Saturniidae; genus Antheraea; species Antheraea mylitta. The sequence goes on from JACEII010000012.1 coordinate 9,883,999, forward strand.
AGGAGATGGGCCTCTGGCGCTCACACTGACTGAACGAAACGCAACAATGCAAGCATTGTTACTTCACGTCGGTTTCCTTCGAGAAGGTGGTACTACCCCGGGCGAGCCGACCTATTCATGCTGAAACCAACAGCTTCAGCGTGGCTCTATCACCTTTTTTTTATGCCAAAAGGCAACAAATAGGCGGACGGTCCCTCTGATGTTAAATGGTTACCGTCGCCTATGGATAACTGCAACACCAGGGGTACCGCTGTTATGTTGCCGACCTTGGAGAGCGTGTTTTAATCCGTTTTTGAAGAGCCCCATGTCATAACCCTGGGGGAACACAGTACCAGGTAACTCATTCCACAACGCCAAAGTGTGCATAACAAAGCTTCTAGAATACCTTACGGTTGTTGCCATTTTGCTGGGCTTTAGCGTATGTGGATGAGCAGCCAGCCAGCGGCGCGTGGTGCGAGTTTGGAAAGGGGATGAAGGCACCATATGAAAAAGTTCGTCAGAGCACTCTCCGTTGTACATGCGAAACAGAACACACAGAGACCCAATGTGTCTGCAAAATTCTAAGGAGCCTAAACCGCATGTCAGTTCGGGATCGTCAACAATGCGAATAGCTCGCCTTTGCACGGAGTCAAAAGGAGAAAGCTGATAGGCAGGAGCACCAGCCCAGATGTGCGAGCAGTACTCCATATGAGGACGTACTTGCGCCTTGTAGAGCACAAGTCGTTGCATTGGGGTGAAGTACCGCCTTGACCGGTTGATGATACCTAGCTTTTTAGTTGCCAATTTTGCCTTACTTTCCAAATGAAACTGGAACTGCATATCGCTAGATATGTTAAGACCAAGGATCCCGATATTGCTAGAAATGTTTAGAGAAGTGCCCTGAAAGTTAGGTGGTATGACAAATGGGGTTTTTTTCGTAGAAAGCGTACAAACTTGTGTCTTTGATGCATTGCCTCTCCCCAATCGGAGGCCTTGTCCAACGATCTTTCAATCTCTGACACAAGTTTAGTCCGGTTTTGCTCCATTAGTATCCGAAAGATATTTGCACGATCCGAATATACGGCATCAGCGGTACTGTCATCTGCATAGTAATGCATATTGGGCATATCCAAAAGATCATTGATATGCAGAACGAACAGTATAGATGACAGCACAGAGCCTTGTGGGACACCGGCATTCATTTCCAAGGCATCAGAGGTGTGGCCATCGACCACAACTCTTATCCTACGTCCGGATAAAAAACTCGATACCCACATGCAAAGGTTCTCACAGATACCGTAGGCTTGAAGTTTGGAGATGATAGCCTTATGTCAGACCCTGTCAAAAGCTTTTGCGATATCTAGGCTAACTGCCACAGCATCTCCCTTACTTTCTATAGCTTCAGCCCATCTTTGTGTTAGGTAAACTAGAAGGTCACCAGCGGACCGGCCGTGGCGAAAACCATATTGGCGGTCACTGATCAGCTGGTGCTCCTCAAGATACCTTAACAGTTGCATATTGATGGCCAGCTCCATCACCTTAGAAAGAAGGGAGAGTATCGCAATAGGTCTGTAGTTATTGGGGTCCGACAGATTACCTTTCTTGGGTATAGGATGTATATTCGCTGTATTCCAAGAGCTTGGAACCTGATCAAATGTGTAGCAAATCCGGAACAAGCGTACGAGAACAGTAGCCAACTCAGGAGCACACGTCTTTAAAACAATTGCGGGAATTCCGTCTGGCCCACTCGACTTGTTGATGTCGAGGGAAAAAAGAATGCGCCGTATCGCTGTATACCTAACAAATCAATCATTAAAATCACATTAAAATCACAATAAAAATGCGTTTGCAATAATTTGAAAACATCTCCATTTTGCAAAATTTCATAACGAAAATTTAATTCATGTTTGTTAGTCAAAAGAATTCAAGCAACCCATTCCAATTAAGGAAACATATGATTTTACATTATATTAAAACAGTTAATAACCCTCGTTTTAATTAAAGTTATAATAGAAAATTATGTGGAACTGTTCGTTAAATTTCTCCCTTAATTTATGTGAAAGATAAACATTTAATATTTCGGTTATATCTTACACACTTGAGGCCCCGCAAATATCTATTATGATACATTTATACATAAAATATAGCAACTTAATGAAATTGTTTATAAAAGAAACAAACTTCAAGGTATAAAATGTATTTTGAAGTTATACTTCTTTGAGTGCCTTAGGGAAAAATTATGAGAGTAAATTTTTACGATGTGCGCGCACACCGTCACGAAAAACAGACACCCTGAAGTTAGCTATAGACATTTTGTGTCTTTGTATTTCTTTGTATTAAAACTTTCAATGTATTAAATACCTTTTTTCTATTGTTAGTGTCGTTTTTTCTACAAAAGTAGAATAAGGTGAAAGATTGAATTTTTAATATTTTATTTTATTTTGTTTTGTGAAAGAAGTATAATTTCTAACATGTGTACGTAAATACACACACTTTTTTATTTTGTAGAACTACTTCTAAAGTATTTATATAGGAATACCAAATACTAAAAAATTAGACAAACTATAGGAATAAGTAGTAGAAAGAACGACTTTTTTATGTTAGTCAATAATAATTTTTAATAAGTCACGATTACCTAAAAATTAATGTAAAATAATCAACTCTTGAAGCCGCGTTCATTGTGAAATACATATTTTATACCAAATTTATAATTTAAAGTACGCTTATATAATAGGAGTAACACAAGTTTTTGTTTTTAAATTTAAAATTGTGATTAAATGTGTTAATTACAATGATAATCTTTCAAAAATATTTGTATGTATGACATGCACATCAGCCACTGTAACATGTACATTATATATATTAATACTAATAGTATATATATATGAATACACCCACAGTGCTCACTTACACTAGTAATGAAAATGTTAAGCTATACATTATCGAACAATATGTATTCAATCTTTTATTATATAGATATGATAAGTCCATATTGACGATATAATTAAGTTATTAATATACCTTGCTATAATTTAAACGACATATAAACATATGACTTTCAATTATATTTATTATTGGAGTCTAGTACAGCGCACGTAACACGCGTATGTTTACAATGAACAACATATTTTTGATTAATTTCACACGGACAAATGCACGGATAACAGTTTATCACTACATAGTGTAAAATAATGTCCTGTCCCACGTCTGTCTATATGTCTGTTTGCGATAAGATCAAAAATTACAGAACGCATCTTCATGCCGTTTTATCAGCATATAAAATGATTTTTGGGCAAGGTTTACGTATAGTTTGTCTTATTATCAGGCCGGGCAACGTCTGCTGAACCCGCTAGCTTAACATAGAACAGCTAATTTGTTAGTTATTTGCCCGTAAAATTCCCGTCCAAATATTACTTGTAGTCCGGTGAAGCTGTTAAAACCTTGCTAGGTCAATAGCGTAGTCATTTCTAAGAAAAAAAAACCATTCAAATAGGTCCAGCCGTTTCGGAGGTTACCCGGAACAAATAAACAAACAGACATATCGACAGGATTAAAAAAAAATGATATTTGTAGCACTACAGATATACTCGTATGTATCACCAAAAAGTATTTATTTTAATATTACATACATACATTCTTTATTTTTATAATACGTAATATACCACAAATCAAAAATTGGGAACAAAACTAACGTAGAATAAACTTTTTGAATAGGAATAAAAAGTAAACCCTAAAAAATATTTGCGATAGAATTTTACCAGGTTACCATGGCAACGTATATAATACTGACGGTAACACGCAGCGGAAGCTTCCAAAATAGCCAGATTTTGAGACATTCTTTATTAGTGCTCCACACTTTAACGTGATGATATAGCCATCCTCGATAAATGAGCTATTTAACACTACAAGAAATTTTCAAATCGGACCGGTAGTTCTTGAGATCAACTATACAAACAAACAAACAAATCCTTCATATTTATATATTAGTAGGTACAGATTTAATCATGTGTTCTATGGCTTTACTCTTGCAAAATACGCAATCGTGGGAGTACCAACAGTAGTTTATTAACGAAATCCTACTCTAATGAAAACAGACAGGGGTCAAACTAAACTCTTAAGTAAACCATGATCTACCATGTTAGTACAGGAATTAGCAAATCAAACCACGCTTTAAACTTCCTTAAATCAGGACACGGAGTTATATAATTTTTATTAAAAATATTACGTATATCTATTTACTAGATTCAGAGAAAATTGAGCAATGAAATTATAATCTGTGTAACAATACACATTGTAAAGTACTCGTATATACAAGATATTAGCATACAGATTGCAATTGGACTTTGAATAAACCACGTTGTTTACTGTATCACAAGTAATTTCAAGGAAAATAACACCATTTGCATTCCAAATGAAAGACTATACTTCGAACTTGAAACTAAAATGCTAAGTGTAGAGTAGGACTGTTGATATTTTTAAAAATATCGGATTTTCGATATATCGATATTTATGAAAATATCAATATCCGGACCTCGATATATTGGAAAAAAATATCGATATATATATATCGGCTATGTTTAAAAAAATGTAATTCAGCTTAACATTGATTTACAGTTTTTAATCTAGTATATTTGTTACAGTTTATACCATATATGTTTTAAAATATAACAGTACAGTTCTAAGAGCCACTTACACAAACGTAATTCAATCATATTGATAATCGTCATCATTATTGTTTTATCTAAATAAGATAATTATGTGTACCAATATTTTTCAGTCCATCAGGTACCAAGTTTTTTAAATAGTGGTAGTCTACTAGTTTCACTATTAGAATAACATTTCGATGTCTGCTGGTTCGAACCTCGGTGTGTAATAATGAATTTTACAAAATTCGTGTACACTTACTAATTTAAATTGGTAGCAGTATCGTCTGACGGTCATGGAAAACCGCGTGAGAAAACCTGAGCCTGAGAAATGTTCTGATCATATTACTATATGTGAGAAAACGTACAATTGTGGTTTTCTCAGAGTTTGAAATTGCCAATACGCCGTGGGCTAGTGTGGTGATTATGTTCATACCTTCTTTCAGGAAAAGGTCTGTGGCCCTGGAGTGGCTCTCTTACAGGCTGACGGTAATGAATATTTTTCTGCAAGAGATTTTTAAAATATTATTTACTTCATGTGTTCAGCTGTTTCACTAGGTACTACGATTATTACTAGCCTGCTTCATATTCATTGATCCAAAACGTGGCAGCGTAGACAATAACGTAAGGAATAGGATAAATGCAGGATGCACGAAATGGAGAAAGATGTTCAGGTTATGCGATCCACGAATGCCCTTGAAACTCACGGGGAAGGCATATAAAATTATTATAAGATACAGTTATACTGCATGCATCTTAGTGCTAGGTTACAGAATAAACGGATGAGAAAAAACTGTACGCGGCAGAGCTGCGATTGTTAATATGTATGGTGTAACTAGAAGTGATGAGAATAAAAATGTATCAGGTAAAGTTTGGAAACATAACCAGTGACAGAAAAGATAAAGAAAGAAATAAGAGGTTAGCATGATACAGGCATGTCATAATGAGAAATGAAAGACTTATAACTAGAAAAGTTTTAAGTATGAAGGTGAATAGATATAAAAGTAGAAGAAACCGAAAAAAGCATGGATAAAGTGTCTAAAAATTACACATGTAATAAGTGTGAATTCCGAGATTATATCTGACCGAGGAGACTGGAAAAGAAAAACATAATGTATCAATTCAACCTAGGTGAGAAATAAGGCTAAGAAAATGATTATAAATTAAAAAAAATTTCGACCGCCGATATCCGAATTATAATATCAAAATATCGATATATCGCCCAAAAAATATTACTAAAAAATATCGATATTTTAGAATAAAAATATCGATATTTCGATATATCGATATTTTATCAACAGTCCTAGTGTAGAGTACTACTGCAGTAGTAAGGTCAGATTTAATATTGCTATATTAATGTTATCTAATATAATAGATGTGAAAATTACTTTGTTTGTTTATTACGCTTTCACGCTTTAACTACTAAAACAATACATGAAATTTTGCGGTCGAATAAATGTCCGGTAAAGCTATATTAATGTGGGCGAAACCGAGAACAAAAGCTAGTCGTAAATAAACAGCTTTTTCAAATGTACAGCGTTAAACTGATAAGTTAATTTATCGTTTATTAGTTCTGACCTTTATTCTATTAATACGGAGAAATCCCTACGGATCCCCACCCTCTCGGGGGAGAGAGTGGGTTATGTCGGACTCGCACAGTATACACACAGTGTACCATTCGCCGCATGGGAGGGGCGGCCAAGGATCGATGTAGCTCTCTCCTGAGAACCACCCTTGCAAAGACAAAGGTGGTCCCCAGGTTCCGTCCTTCTAGGGAGACAGTACATAACCAGCCACCTCCCCTCTTCAGCCAAACCTGTGCAATGAGGAGATGGCCCCTCGGCCTATCTTCTCAGGCTCGGATAAAGTAATGAGAGGAGTTGGGCGTGCCGCCTTTCCCTTCTTCCAGACGTCCGTTGGGGGAATGGGTCGCTGAGAAGGGCTCGCGGGATCTCTCCGCTGCCTGCTTCTGTGAGATGATGTCCTCACAGAAGGAGACTACAACATTCCATATATTCTCGCATAGCATGGCCGAAACCACACTCGGCTGCCAAAGTGCGGCGTTAACTCTATGACATTATTGTTAATTTTTGTTAGAATTATTAGAATTTCAGATGGCTTTACTTTTCTGGTCTTCGTCACCCGGCATCCTGCACCGCGCTCCACTATAGCCTGCTTGCATTTCATTTTCGCTCGCTTTCTGGTCTACACATTGTATGGTAATTGTTTTGCCCCTAGGGCTTATTGAGTAATATTAAACGGTTATAATGATTAAAGTTAAACATAAGAGATCCCTTGTATTTTACAATGCTTATATATATTTGATAATAATAAATAATACTATTGAGTTACTAAATATAATATTTTTATATTAACCGAATGTATGTATGTAACTGTACTACTTCAGAACGGCATCTATTAAGCTAAATCGTATTAGTGTCGTTTTGTTTTGTTGTATTTGTGTTTATCAGGAAAAAGATTGTATGAAATAAAGTGTTTGAAAAATGAACGGAAAAGTGAAAAATTTAGATTAACTCGTATCCATATAAAGAAGTTTGCGAGTGAAACAGAAGAAGATCAGGAGGTTTTTAAAAATATTGACACAAGTGTCAACAATGTTCAGTTGTTCTGATGCCATTTCATTTAATTATATGATCGCATTGTAAAGAGTAAATTTGATATTATTTTCCTCATTAGTACACACGTGCGACGCTAGAACAGGTAGCTAGTTTAAAATAAAATGGGTTAAAACAACAACAAAGTGTTAACACAACAAATAAGTTTATTGAATTAAATCATTTAGAATGAAAAACAAATAATTAAGGTGGTCTATTCTTTTTTACATAATAAACTTTACTTATAATTTTAAAATAAATAAGAATAAAAATATCAATAGCATATTCATTGTGACATCAAAAAATTACGTCGAGACACAAGGGATTGAAAGTGGCGAGGTCGGTCACGCGATGTGACCATTACGTCGATGTGAAGTGTCTGTTCTAACGAAAACATATATTTATTCTACAACACATTTATCATTTACTTTTATAATCATTCATACATTTAATTGACAATTTGCAAACTTAAATTCAATTTTCTGTACTGTATTGTACTGTACATACTGTAAAAACCAAAAGGTGAATTTGCCGAGCTGATAAGAATCATACCGAATGGTAGAATTCCAATATTTTATTGGAAAAGGCGTTACTTTGGGAAAATCCATCATTATAGTGGACGTTATTTTGTACTTCTGCCTAGAATTGATTGGTCGCTACCACGTCTTTACAATAAAAACGTTTGATTATATTTGCGCAGTTGTACCTGAAAAAGTGAAATCTGAAAATAGTATTTTTTTATATCATTTAGGAGGCAAACGAACATGCGGGTCACATGTTGTTAAGTGATCATCGCCGTCCATAGACACTAGTAACCCCAGAGGAGTCGCAAGTGCGTTGAGAGGGGTTAGAGGAGAGGGGAGAGGAGATGGGTCTCCGGCGCTCTCACAGACCGAACGAAACGCAACAATGCAAGCACTGTTACTTGACGTCGGTTTTCTGTCAGAGGGTGGTGCAACCCCGGACGAGCCAACACATTCATGCTGTAACCAATAATAGTTTCATCGTAGCTCTACCACCTACTTAATAGGAAGAGCCAATGATATTACAAATATATAAACAAAACTAAACCAACAAAAACACGCGTCCTTGATTGACGGATAAACCTGACATCAGTTGACAATGTTGGTAGGTTGTCATTAAAGTAACTTTAACTATAACATTTAGAAGGCAAATATATTATTTTAGGATGCCCTTGATAATCGGTAAAATTATTCAACAAAACCTTCGACAAATTAAATAATAGATTTGTTTTAGGAACTCGCTTTTAATTACAATTGCTCATTATTACTGTGTTAGGGTTACATAACAATAATTTCAATCCAATAAGCTCAAAGTATTGTAATGTTTAAAGCTAATTAATCTTTGAGGCGGTTTCCGAACTCCTATCTTCTGAACAATCATAGTTGCTACCTCCGAGTCATATATCATACATTAAGTAAGTATTCGTATCTTCTCAAATGTAATATGGAGCTATCACATAGATATTTTATCAGGCAAATCTCGTCTTTTATGAACTGGGGGCCTAACCAAGTTGCTTATCCACAATCGCTAACGCAAATAGATATATAATGTATGGAAATGACATATCTTAACGCTATATCACGTGATATAGCGTTCAGATATGTCAACTCTATACATTTTTCCGTTTTCTATTTGCGTTAGCGATTGTCGATAAGCTGCTTGGTTAGGCCCCCTGGCTAGACGTATTTCTATTATAATTGTAGGTTACCATACATGGCAAACAATTACTTTTCTCGTGGCGCATATTGTATTGTTGTCTAGCTAGTTAAATTAGTATTATTATTATTCTTAAAAGAATTATACAAGCCGTACCAATGGGAACTATAAGATACCATATAGAGGTATCTTATTCTCTCATTGCTTGCATATCATATGCTCTCATTTAATTTTGGAGCTCTGTAGCATCTACTTTTTCTTTTTAGTGTATCTATGGCCGTCCAAAATCGGATTTCATTTCATTGTCAGTTGTTACTTTCGAACATATATTGATTAAATATAGATAAAGAATTGCTTTAAGAAAATCTTCGTAGTAATTATACCTTTATATCGACAGTAAAGACGATAATTGAGGAAAGAGTCAGTTAACGTTAGCCAATTAGCCTTTCTACTGTCGTGTTAATACATGTGGTGAATGTCTACTAGCTATGTTGAAAATTACAGGCATTTGTTTCTTGTTTCATAATAATAAAGGTAATTTTATTGAATTAGCAAAACCAATTGGTATGTATACAATTGTACTTATATTTACCATATCAACGAATTAATTAAAATGCGGTTTACAATGAAATTACAATATGGAGACCGGAGATATGATTGTTAACCAACGACCAATTTCATATTTGTATTGCCAGCTTATGTTTTGGGAAATGGGAAGAAAGGGATTTATTGGGAGAGGGTTGGGGAGAGAATGGGAAGTGGGCATAAAACATCTATTTACATTTCTCAAAAATGTCTTGTAAATATTCTACACAATTGATTACTTTGTGAAATCGTAAATCCAAATTAAATTAATAAAATCATGGCATAACATCGATACTAAATGATATTTTGGCTTCGAAAATTTCGTGAACCTTCCAGCAGATTCCGAGTGACTAGAAAAAAAAGAAAGAATTATTCTGACAACTTTTAATACCTTTATCCATTACATTCTGCTATAAAGTGTGTTCCAGTCATAAAATGTACAAGTTTACGATATATACGTCCGACAAATATAATAGTTACAATCGTAAAACTGGTCTAAATAGAATATTGTAAGTGTAATTTTTATTATTACGTCTGAGTGTAGTCATAACTGTCCGAGTAACAGGAAACAGATTGTTTTGCTTAGCAACAAATTCAGGTGGTCAGTTAATTACAGGATTTAAGAGGGGTTCATTTCTGAATTAATTTTAATGTAGTCATCTTTATAATTGGCAGACCTCGTGACGTAATAATAGTGAGCCCTACTAGTGAACCGCGTTTGACTTCGATCGTCGCATATGGCTGACTTTTGTGTGATGAGCATAATTGTAAGTTCGTATCTGAGGGTTAGACAATTATGTATGTATATATGTATATCAACTGATTAGATACCTTAATACAAGCTATACTTAGTCGAAATTTAAATGACCGTAATTAAAAATGTATCCTCATATTTACGAAATTGAAGTGATGGCATAGCTGATATCTTTTCCGTCTCCATCGTCGTTGGTTTGATTTCTTGCGACAGAGCCGGAGTTTTCAATGAGGGAAAATATAGTGATCAAGCCAAAGTATGCTGGTAGGGTTTTTTTCTGCCTGACTAGCTACCACCCTCAAACTCAAACATTTGTTGGTGTGTTCCGGCATCCGCACTTGATATCTCGCCCACCTTCATTGTTTAGTATTGTTTACCATTAGTGGTCAAACGCTAAAACATATTAAGTGTATAAAAATATTTATAATTGATGTTATGGAGCGTACTAAGCATGCAAAGAGTTCTATATTCTTTTTCATGTGAAACATCTACAGGCGGAGAGCAATCCTGATTGTTGACGTGGCGACGCAAAACACGAGCTTTGCGCTAATAAAGTAATATTCAAAAACATTTGCAATCTTATCTCTATATACGTAAATGTTTTGTAAGCCACTCGTTCAACTAGTGTTACGCGGCAAGCGCTGACGACCTAGCACCCTTAAATAAATGCCGCCGAACACATTGCCTAGTTGAATTTTTTATTTGATAAAAATGAATATTTATGTATAAAATAGATAGTCGTTATTATATGAAGCAAATGTGTAATGTTTTAATTTGTCATTATGCCATAGCTGATTCCTGTCGTTATCTGTTTTTACATGCATACAAATTATAAAAAACAATTTCGATGTTTCACATCTGCCAGGCGTCCCGTGACGGCTCAATTTTTTTTCGACAAAGAAACATGCTTTTAATTAACTTTGTAATATCTCTAATATTTTATATGTAAAGCGTAGCTTAGACGCGCAAAGGGAAATAAATATTACTTCCTTTCGAAACATTACCGATGTAAAATTACGTATTTTTATGATACATTGTAAAGGTATTGTGACTATGTAAAAAGGATTTTTTCCTATTTATATAGAAAAAACATAGAAAATTAATAAAAAAATAAAGTAATATTCATACTGTCGTACTTGCGTAACGTTATAATATTATATTTCAAAGGTTTTATTAAAATAAATAATAGCACCCGGGCGACCGAGCCTAGCTCGGTTCTTTAAAAAACATTTCTAAATAAAAATAAACTGTTAGGTTTGCCTTACAAAATTATGATTTTCTACAAAAAAAAATTAAATACACTCGGATTCTAACTGGGGTTACACGGATTTTCAAAGCAACCAATTTCCACCTGAGCTATTTTTGTTTTGACAGCGCTGGCGAAATTTACCTTCATATTCTAGCTATATTTTTTCATTGCTTGAAATCTCAGTTAAAAAAGTTTTCTATGAATAAAATCTAGCTAGATCAATTTATCGTCTCCGGGACTACCTACATACTAAGTTTCATGGAAATAGATGACGCCGTTTCCGAGATCCTGAATATATCTATATTAATATTATAAAGCTGAAGAGTTTGTTTGGTTGAACGCGTTAATCTCAAAAGCTACCGGTCCTATTTGAAAGTTTCTTTTAGTGTTAGATAGCTCATTTATCGAGGATAGCTATAGGCTACATATCATCAGGTTAAAACCAATAGAAGCAGATCTCTAATGATGAATGTTTCAAAATCGGGCTATTTTTAGAACATCCGCTGCGTGTCAGTGTCTGTTTTATTCGTTGCCATGATAACATGATAACATTCTGTCGGAAATATTATTAGGGTTTGTTTTGTGTTCCTGTTCAAAAGTTTATTATACGTTATTTTTAATTCCAATTTTTAATTATAAGTAGTACGTTGCTATCACAAACATTTTAAAGTCTATTTTGTGCTGCTATTCTAAAGGGTTAGTAGTAATAACATTCGTCCATCAAGACAGGCGAAGGAATTAATCCATACTGCCAATTCTGAAGTTGTCAATATAGGTAGTTCTTATGTATTCTCTACCCAGTTTTCTTCTATGTCAAGTTAATGTAAAAGTATAAGCGCCAAATCTTCTATATAATGTTTCGTAAATTTTTATCTTCTTAATTTTCAAGACCCCAGAATACATGCTCCGTGGTATTATTTTTCATTCATTTCACTCATGCAAAATAAACAAACCATATTACATAAAACGCCGCCAATTTAACACAATATAGAGTCAAATAACACAAGATTATGAATAAAATACAAAATCCCCTACATGACAGATTGAAATACCGCCAAAAACTCCTCAAAAAGTTTATTCTACGTTAGTTTTGTTCCGAATTTTTGGTTTGTGATATATTACGTATTATAAAAATAAAGTATGTGTCTGTAATATTAAAATAAATACTTTTTTTGAATACATATATCTGTGGTGCAACAAATATAAACATTTTTTTTTAATTCTGTCGATATGTCTGTTTGTTTATTTGTTCCGGGTAATATCTGAAACGGCTAGACCTATTTGAACGGTTTTATTTCTTCTTAGAAATGACTACACTATTGACCTAGCAAGGCCTTAACAGCTCCACCAGACTACAAGTAATATTTGAACGAGAATTTTACGGGCAAATAACTAACTAATTAGCTGTTTTATTTTAAGCTTCGCTAGCTTTCAGCTTCAGCAGACGATACCCGTTCTAATAATAAGATAAACTATACCTAAACCTTGCCCAAAAATCATTTTATATATTGGTTAAAACGGCATAAAGATGCGTTTTTGATCTTATCGCGAACAGACATATAGACAGACGTAAAACATGACTTTGTTGACACTATGTTGTGCTGAACTGTTATCCGTGCGTTCGTATGTGTGAAATTGACCAAAAATATGTTCTTCACTGTAAACATACGCGTTTGACCTACATTGTACTGGACGCCAAGAATGAATATAATTGAAAGTCATATGTTTATATGTGATTTAAATCATAGCAAGGTATATTAATAACTTGATTATATCAACAATATGGACATATTATATCTATATAATAAAAGATTGAACACATATTGTTCGATAATGTATAGCTTAATATTTTCATTACTTTCTTATATAGTGTAAGTGAGCACTGAGGGTGATACATAGATAGTAGTTTAAAGTTCCAGCTATGTGGCTTATGATAAATCCCATCCCATTCGATACACTGTTAGTATTTACATATATAATGTACATGTTACCTGTTACTGTAGATGATGTACGTGTCATTCTTACAAATATTTTTGAAAGAGTCTTATTGTTATTTACACATCTAATAACAATTTTAAATTTATTTAATACATTCAAAAAACGCGAGCGGAGCCGCGGGTAAGAGCTAGTACAAATATAAAAATATACAAGAATTGCTCGTTTAAAGGTATTATATATATATCATTAGATGTATTTTTTTTAAATTTTGTTCATTTCGACCATTCCATTTACACTAGATTTTGCTCGTGACTCCGTTCTCATGACAATAACAGCGTTCTTTCATAGGAAATAAGTATTATATCCATATAAATAGTAAGCTATAGTGTAATTAGTATATAAGTATTTTATCTGGATTAATTTGAAACAGTCTTTAGTTTTCCCAATATAACTTTGATCTTACTGTATAGATTCTGTAACATTTTTACCGATTTTGTGTTACCTCTATTAAAATTAATCATTAGTGTCTAAATCCTATTTAAAAACATAATGACATGTATTCTAAGAATATGTTGAAAAGTCCTTCACTGCTTAGTAGAAGTATCATCAAAATTGGCTGTTCCAGTTACGATAGTAATTCATATAAACAAAAGTTATAGGTGGTAGAGCCATAATGAAGTTATAACTAGTTTCAGCATGAATAGGCTGGCTCGCCCGGGCTAGTACCACCCTTCCACAGAAAACCGACGTAAAGTAACAGTGCTTGCATTGTTGCGTTTCATTCGGTCATTGAGAGTGCCGGAGGCCCACCTTCCCCTTCTCCCTTCCCTCCATCCCCGTTCCATCCCTACCCTTGCCCTCTCTCCCCTTCCCCACCAGCACAGACTAGCAACACACTTGCGTCTCCTTCGGAGTTACTGGTGTCTATGGACGGTGGTAATCACTTAACATGAAGTGACCTACCAGCTCATTTACCTCTTACGACATAAAAAAAGATATTACAGTTTTATACATTCATATTTTTTCTATACTTATATATGTATTTTTATGATATGCAATTATGCCGTAATATAATTGACTAAATTCATAAGTTTCAAGAATATGTCTAAAATATCATGTAATTATTTTTTGCATAACATATTACATTTTTTACATTATATTTTTTACATATAAATAGATAATCTGCATACCAAAATAAGCTTGGCTTGCAAAAAGAAATGGCAACTGTTTCTCTCATATATTGAACATTGTACACATATCATATACAAAACCTAAATAATTCAAGTCGACATTCTATTTTCTGTACAAACATAACACAAAGGATTTCTACAAGTGGGATATTTAATACGTTAAATAAATAATAAATTAGAATTTAAATAAAATACAGTAAACACAACGTTTACCGGCAACCAAATAACCTGAACCTTGTTTGAAAGAGCATAGAGAAAGTTATAATAAAAGAGCCGGCGTTTCTAAAATTCTGGTTCTTCCAACGTTCCTGGCTCTTGTACTTAGGTGTCGCAAAAAAGTCTTGTTACACTTTTTTCTGTCTAGCTCCCTTCCGCCCTAAGCATGTAATGTGCAATAAGGAACTTAGTTCCAATAACTTAAGATAACTTAACATAATATAATAAATATATTATCGTAGCAAAATTGAAATAATTAATTTAATGTCGTTACATTAAATTCTACAAAGGAAATCATAAACACCATACCGCTTACTTCTTTCTTTACGGCAAGAAAACTCATGACTAAACGCATAATGCTTACAAAAAGAATAGTTTCTCAAAACTTTAATTACTTTTTATTAAATAAGACTATCGTTATAACCTATTTTATTACATAAAAAAAATATACCGAAATATATCCACATAGTTGTTGAGTGATGCACGCACAACAGACCTCCATTGTTTAGCTTATATGGATAGCAAAATAAGAGTTCCATATTCTTTTTCTAGAACTTTCTATTTCTAGAACAGTAACATAAATAAGCATAATAGTTCGTAACTATTTCAGAGTTTTAATAAATTTTATCGCAATGGAATTGTAATAACTAGTCCCGAGCTGACTCTGTAGCCGAGTTGATTACTAACTGCGAATTTAATTTGCATTTCAAACGGCCACTTGCAAAGGCTATATAACGAAAAACAAAGTCCTCGCAATTGCTACTCCTTTTATAATGGTCTGAACAATTTAAAATGTACTACTTGAAGTCGATTTAAATGAACGAAATCTTCTCGTTTAATTCGTTACACAATAATATACATAAATAATGAGATATTTACATGTATCTTACTATCAAAACCAGATGAATAGATAATAATTGTCTCCCTCACTATTATTATGATTTCAAAACACGTACAGAAAACCTGGCTTTTGATTTGTCACGTCAGCGAGAAGACCGAGATAGTTCGCTAAGATCCCTTTCCTATTATAGCTTTATCGCAGTAATTGCGCTGTATGATAGACAGAACCCTTTACACAACCGAAGCAAGCCAATATTCTTCGGACGTCTCTTTCTTTTTACCGACGTGCCAAATTAAATGTCCAGTACTTTAATTCTATTACAAATAATAGTAGAAAATGCGTATATTACCATATTTTTATCTGTTATCTATATAACTGCGGGTATAATAAAATAATGAATATAATATTTTTGTGATGTAACCCATTCTACAATATTCTCTACTTGAAAACCAAACATGAAAACCTTTGCCGTCGTTAGAATGTGATTGGTAGACAAGTGACCACAAATAACTTCATATTTGTAAAGTATATTAGATACGATACATTATTTTTCCGATCTCAGACAGCGATACACCGTGACCTGCTTGCTATACGGCAGCACCCAAATAATTATTTTATTCTCTTACTGGTTACGTACGTAGTTCCTCAGATCGTAATGCTTTTAGCTTTAAATTAGAGAACGTATATCCTTTACAATAAATAAATCATAAAATTCAGATAGTTGACATAGATTTAAAATGTAGTATCGTGACTGAAATATATGATTTTAGATATAGTTGACATTATGACATGTGCTATACGAATGTCTTTTGCGTATTTATATCATTAATGCGATGCGAAAAACGATAACGAATGTCACTTGTGGTGACAAATTACTCTTCAGCGCAAATAAACGAATGTATAGGGCTGTCTATAGTATAACCATTAGAGCAAACTCAGCCCATCTACTTCCTAACGATATCGGGGCGATAATTTAATTTGAAGAAGCCCTTTTTTCGCTTTCTGGGTACAATTAGGTTCCGTGCCGATTTTACCTTTACCTTTCGCCCTGAAATAGATTTTCGCTATTTGTTAGCAACAAGACTAGGCCTTTCCATACCCTCCATTGCACCTTTATAATAGTAATTACCGAATCCTATTTACGGTTCTTTTAAAAGTTTTACTTTTAAAACCAGTTATAATTTTATATGTAACTTTTACTCAATATAATTTTCTGTTATATATTAAACATTTATATACAGTACCTGGTCGCCCGAGCCTAAAAAACGGTTCCTTAGAAAAAACATTTTTAAATTAAGATAAGTTGTTAAACCTAAGAGCCTCACAAAATTATATTTTTTTTCACCAAAAAAATATTAAAAAAAAAGATATCTCTTTTGCTGTCACTCTGATTCAAAGTGGAGTTAGACGGATTATGAAGAGGCCGATTTCCATCTGAGTTATTTTTGTTTTGACAGCGGCGGCTAAATTTACCTTTATATTCTCGATATTTTTTTTTTTTGGCTGATAACTCAAATAACAACGTTTTCTATGAATTATATCTTATAATTATTATATTAATTAATTATTTTATTTTATTTATCATAATAATTAATTATTATAATTAGGAGATCTTCTGTCTATACATAGTACCTGGGCGAGGGGGCCTAGCTCGGATCTCTAAAAAACATTTTAGATTAAAATAGACTGTTAGGTTTGCTTGGTTTTGCTTCACAAAATTAGCATTTATTCACATAAAAAAATATTAAAAAAGATATATCTCTTTTAACTATAATATAATACAATTATTTATTTAATTAAAATAAATTGTTAGGTTTGCCTTACAAAGTTATCATTTAAAAAATATATATATACCTATATATATACACTCGAATTTAAACTGTGGCTACACGGATTTTCGAAGGAACCAATTTCCACCTGAGCTATTCTTGTTTTGACAGCGGTTGAAAAGTTTACCTTCATATTCTAGCTATATTTTTTATTGCCTGAAATCTCAGTTAAAAAAGTTTTCTATGAATAAAATTTAGCTGGATCGATTTATCGTCCCCGAAACCACGTACATATTAAGTTTCACAGACATTGCTGACGGCGTTACCGAGATCCTGAATCTATACTAATATTATAAAGAGGTAAAGTTTGTGAGTTTGTGACGTTGTGATGTTGTGGCGTTGTAGGGGGTAATCTCAGGAACTACTGGTCCGATTTGAATAATTCTTTCAATGTTATATAGCTCATTCATCGTGAATAGTTATAGGCTATATATAATCACGCTAAGATCAATAGGAGCGGAGCACGGGTGAAAAATGTTTCAAAATCGGAATGTTTTTTCCTTTTGAGAACTGCTGCGTGTTAGTGTATCTATACCACGCGAACGAAGTCGCGGGCAGAGGGTAGTACAATATAAAAATATACAAGAATTGCTCGTTTAAAGGTATTAGATTTAGTTAAAAATATGTTCTTTTTTTCTGCATAGATATTGACCCCAGCCTTTAGTTGGGTAGTAAACTGTAAAAAGATTGTCCGATTGGACTGGACTGGATTATCATACACCAAGTGAAATAACTATCTTAGTGTATGCTCTGAATTATTGCATTCCCGGATCAAAATCACTTTATTCAATTTAAACCCTGGTAAGGTGCTTATCAATATCAAAACCTATCATTGGTAAGCAATACAGTACGGTCATCTAGAGAAACCGGCAAGTAACTCAATGAGCTTTAGCACCATTATTGTTATCTTTTTACTTTTATTTAAGCCAAACAGCGTTGGAACAGTATGTTTTCCTCTTCCACTCTTTTCTGTAAGATCTCATATTTATACACTACTATTTATACCCGTTTCATTTTTACACAAATTATAGTCCTATAACCATCCACCTTCATCTTCAATCCTTTCTTGTTACACAACTTTCATCTCTACCAATGACATGCCCGTACTAAATTTCTCCGTCTACTAAACTTCTCTGTCAATGGTGATATTTTCAAAATACTCTGTCTTAATTTTATCCATTCACCATTTTATCATGTATTGTAGTCACTATTGTTTTTAGCGTAGGTATAACTCGTACCAGGCAACGCAGCTGCGTTTTTATACCAAATAGTAGTGTCAAGGTTAACCGCTGATAGAATATAGAACTCTTAACGGTCGCCATCAGAGATACCATCGCTTTAATGATATCAGTTTTTTTACCATCAGACATACCATAGATATTTCTTGTGCTGCAAAAAACAATATATTCGCCTTTTTCCTCTTTTTACGTGGGAAAATCCCTTAAGGATACGCCACCCTCTCGGGCAAGAGAGTGGGTTATATCCGACTTGCACGGACTAAGATTCCATGGTTTATGTCTATCGCATAGTTGGGGCCACACGAGATCTCTACAGACTTCATCGTGTCGCCTCAGCGGTCGGTCTTGTAGCAGATAAACCCTGCCGCCGAGCCCCATCCTCGTCAGGAGACGACCGAGTACTAGTCGGTCGTCTCCTCCACCCACCAGACCTGTGCATTGGGAAGAGGACCCCCCAACCCATCTTCACTAAATCCGGCTAATAATATATTCGCCTAAAGCCCTTTATTTATTTTTTAGAATACACTCTTTTGTATTCACAGAAGTCTCATAAAGATTGAAATATTAGATGTTTATAATCACATCATCAGTCATTTTAGTTTTATTGTTGTCAAGTATTTTTCATCATTATCATTAGTAGCTGGGTATGGTCTACTCTGGCTGCATTTGCAATGCAGGCTTTGCCCAATGACAGGTTCTAAACTGTTTGGAATCTGCGGATTTCTGCATTTTTATTATGTCGTTGGTCCGGTAGTCCACTAGCTAGTAGTCCATCCATGTTATGTTTTTTGATATGTGGTTAGCAGTGGAGAAATGGTGGACTCGATATTAATTCAAACATGGATACTTCTCTCACTATTTCTTATTATTATTATTCAGTTTAAGATTGTATATACTACGTCTTAGTAAAATAACTTATTTTAATTTATTCATGTTACAGGCGAACTAATATCAATCCTAAAGGGACGTTGATTCAGGTGAAATTTTTATAAGATAAACTCCCTTGAGATATTTTTTCCATTAATTCGTGCGAAGTTGCTCTCAACCAAAACGTATTATTGTTGCAAATAATTCTTCGAGATCTTCTTTGAGACCACTTAAATTTCGTGTACGATGTAAGATTACATTTGCTGTTCTGACATTTGGAATACGTGAGTTTTCGGTTTCTGATATATTTTCACGTTTACTGTATTATAAATATATCTCACAATTAAATTATACGTGTACAGAAATACCAATCTATACTCATAATCTATACTAATATATAAAGCTGAAGAGTTTGTTTGTTTGTTTGTACGCTTGAACGCGCTAATCTCAAGAACTACCGGTATGATTTGAAAATTTCTTTCAGTATTAGATAGCTCATTTATAGAGAATGGCTACAAGCTACATACCATCACGTTAAAACCAATACAGGCGGAGCGTTAATGAAGAATGTCTCAAAATCGGGATATTTTGATAACTTCCGCTGCGTGTTAGCGTCAGTATTATATTCGTTGTCATGGTAACGTCAAGACCACAGAATTCAAGCTCCGTTGTATTATTTTTAATTCATTTCATTTATGCACGATAAACGAACCATATTACATTAAACGCCATCAATTCAACACAATATGGAATCAAGTAACACAAAATTATGAATAAAATATAAAATCCACTACATGACAGACTGAGATCCCGCCAACAACTCCTCAAAAAGTTTATTCTACGTTAGTTTTGTTCCCAATTTTTGATTTGTGATATATTACGTATTATAAAAATAAAGTATGTGTCTGTAATATTAAAATAAATACTTTATTTTATTTTAATTCTGTCGATATGTCTGTTTGTTTATTTGTTCCGGGTGATCTCCGAAACGGCTAGACCTATTTGAACGGTTTTTTTTCTTAGAAATGACTACACTATTGACCTAGCAAGGCCTTAACAGCTTCACCGGACTACAAGTAATATTTGAACGAGAACTTTACGGTCAAATATCTAACTAATTAGCTGTTTTATCTTAAGCTAGCGAGTTCATCAGACGTTGCCTGCTCTGATAATAAGGCAAACTATACCTAAACCTTACCCAAGAATCATTTTATATATTAGTGAAAACAACATGAAGATGCGTTCTGTAGTTTTTGATCTTATCGCGAACAGACATATAGAGAAACGTGGAACAGGACTTTATTTTACACTATGTAGTGATGAATATACGTGCATTCATCTGTGTGAAATTGATCAAAAATATGTTATTGACTGTAAACATGCGCGTGTAACGTGCGCTTTACTGGACTCCAAGAATAAATATAATTGAAAGTCAAATGTTTATATGTGATTTAAATTATAGCAAGGTATATTAATAACTTAATTATATCGACAATATGGACATATTATATCTATATAATAAATGATTTAGCACATATTGTTCGATAATGTATAGCTTAATATTTTGATTACTTTCTTATATAGCGTAAGTGAGCATTGAAGGTAATAAATACATAGTAGTTTAAAGTTCCAGCTATGTGGCTGACGATAAATCCCATCCCATTCGATACACTATTATTAGTATTCACATATATAATGTACATGTTACCCGTTACAGTAAATGATGTGCGTGTCATACTTACAAATATTGTTGAAAGAGTATTATTGTTATTTACACATCTAATCACAATTTTAAATTTATTTAGTATATTCTAAAAAAGTTGTCAAAGCCGCGGGTAGCAGCTAGTAAATAATAATAGAACTTATACTGTTACTTTTAGCAAAATATAAATTTTAACTTCTGATAAAAGAGGAAAAAAGAAACAATATTGACAATACATAGATGAGACTAAACTTACCGTTTTAGCAGGTTTTTTAGGAAAAAAATAGTAGGTACTCATATAATCTAGTTTACCTTGCTATTCTTTCAATTGATCATGTTGCATTTTTTTTTATCTTTACTTTTGAACTGTATTACAATGTGATTTGTTTCGCTTGAAATATTTAGTATAGTAAATGGACGAGTATTTTTCATGATGAGAGTAATTCATTTACTGGAGAGAGAGAAATATACATTACCGAACGAGACTGTTAAAACGATTTACCTGTCTTTAAAAATCGAAATCAAACGAATAATTTATTAAGTTAAATTCGAACAAACTGTACGCCGATAAAATAAAAATAGGGAGGTGGTTGAGGCACGGTTAACGGTTGTTTTGAGTACTACGTTATCTTCCGAGAGTTAGATGTATACATTCACAGGGTATGAAATACGAACAGAGGCTAACCGGTACCACACAGCATCTTAGAGAACAGAATGTAGTCCGGTAAGCTGTTAACATATTGATAGGTCAATAGCGTAATCAGTACGAAAAAAAAATCGGAGAACAGAATCATTCACAAATTATGAGACACGGTAAATCAGTGTTGGTGAATTTGTATACATAATGTACCTGTGATTTCATTAATTTAATCAAGATATAAAAATAACATAATCATTATACTCGTATACTAAAATATACACCACTATAAATTGAATCGTATTTTCGTTTAACTTAAAGCCCATTTTACGTTAATTTATCATCTCGTTCACCACAATTAATATCAACGTGACAATTTAAATGAAATAAAAATACATTCACCTCTTTTGATAAATGAGCACTTTGTTGAAAAAACAAGCTTGCAAAGATCAAAGGATAATTGGTTCAAAGCAATTTATAATTTAATCCAGTGGATTAAAATTCAAAGTAACTGATATCAATGGCTTCGTAAAATATAGAGTAAATACTTTATCGTAATTCCACTACATAAAAATAGAATAAAATTAATAACTTTATATACCGCAATGTAACCAAAAAGCGGAACATTTTAATGAACTTGTGTCTGTAAAGTTGGCATACAATCGCATCGGAATTGTGAAACAAAAATGAGTTCTGATATTCAAGTCAATAGTTCTGGAGTTCCTGAAATTTAGAGAAATAGTTCTGCACATTAAAGACCCCATATGAGCATAAGAAATATGGGGGTGCCAAATTCACGCAGCATACAAAGGTCATGACAGAGGAGTTCTGAAAGGAGTTCTGGGCTCCTTTGCAATAATTCTGGAGTTCTTTGCAATAGTTCATAATGAGCAATAGTTCTGCACAATTGAAGCCACGGTAGCCCATTGAAAATCACACCGTACAAATATGCAAAAAACCAACTCCCGATTTTTTAGTAGTTCTAAGGAGTTGTGGGCTCCTTTACAATAGTTGTGGAGTTCTTTGCAATATGAGCAATAGTACTGCATAATTAAAGCCGTAGCTGCCCATTGAAAATCACACCATGTAAGTATGAAAAAAAAACTTTCATTTTTTTATTAATTCTAAGGAGTTCTAGGCTCCTTTACAATAGTTCTGGAGTTCTTTGCAATATGAGCAATAGTTCTGCATAATTGAAGCCACGGCAGCCCATTGAAAATCACACCATATAAGTATGAAAAAAAAAACTTACATTTTATTATTAGTGTCTGTACATAGAAACAAAATCAAAATCGAAAATGAAGACCAAGACCAGGGCCAGGGCCAGGAACAGGAGCAGGAGCAGGACCAGGGCCAGGGCCAGGGCCAGGACTAGGACCAGGACCAGGACCAGGACCAGGACCAGGACCAGGACCAGGAC
>JACEII010000012.1:9921838-9996035 GCA_014332785.1 Antheraea mylitta
GTCATCTCGCAAAAGGAGGCGGCGGAGAGGGCCCGCGAGGCGGATCCCCTCAGTGACCGTCTTCGCCGACGGAGGACCGGCAGGAGGAGGCGGCGCTTTGCCCAACTCCTCCTGCCACCGTAGCCGGACCTGAGGGGATGTAGTCGGGGGGCTCATCCCCTCATTGCACAGGTCCGGCGGACGAGGGGAGGCAGCTGGTGTGTACCCAGCTGCCTATCGATAGGTAGGAGCCCGGCGGCCACCTTCCGCCGGGCGGACCGTTGAGGCGGCTATCTAAGGGGAATAGCTTAGCACGATCCCTTGCCGCCCCAACACTGCGGTCTGTCGGTACACCGTGGGGTTTTAGTCCGTGCAAACCGGACATAACCCATCCTTTCCCCCGGGAGGGTGGGTATCCATAAGGGATTTCCCCACGTAAAAAAAAAAAAAAAAATAGGTCGCGAATTGCACATATCAGGCAACAGCCTAAGCCGAGGTGTGCCGTGCACCCTTGAGCTAGTTGTCAAATAAAATCGGCTGAGTGCCTTATGCGCTCACCTTAGTAGTCCGGTGAAGCTGTTAAGATCTTAGTTGGTCAATAGCGTAAACAGATTGAAAAAAAAAAAGTTACTAATATTTCACTCTTTCTATTACTAATTTCAGATTTAACATTTTCAGTTAGACGTCGTGAAAATAAAATCAAACGTTCTTTTTTTTCAATGAGACGTGATAACAGCCCATTAATTCTAGGCGAAAATGCTAAAAACACCTTCTTTAATAAAAAATTACACGCCGAGAAATTAAAACTTCTGTGACTTATATGTATTAAATTAAATACAATCTATATTCTTTATAACGTCGTTCGTTATAACAAAACTTTGTATAACATAGAATTTAGTTCAGTTTGATTGGTTTACCACAAAACTCATACATTAATTCACTATTGATAACGTAACAGCGATTCTATATAACGAAGAAATATTTTCATATTTAGATATCAACAACATATTTAACACTGTATTTGTTTCTAAAATCAACTACAAGCAGTAAGTTTCATATCGAACGCCTGGAAAGAGGTAATAGTAGCGACTATACAGCATTCTTTTCATCACGCAGGAATGTATAACAGGCAGACAGTAGAAACAGAGCTGTTAAATAGCGAGGACGATATACCACTAATCAGCACACAATCGAATCATTTCAGGGAAAATTTACAAACATATGAAAATATAGATCATGCCCAGGCCACAGCCGCTTCACTTACAGATATATAATGACTCAGTGTCAAAAAGTAAAGAATCAGGATATTTATGTTATAATAACATGAATTATATAAATGTAAATATCGGGGCGGCGATAAAAGAGCATCGATGTAAAAGTATGACGTCATCAATAGTGACGTCCTCATTATGATTTGATCGATCGATCCATCATGAACAATCGAATAAAACGTGAACCGATACAGAAACATAACACTGACTTTGGTTACGACGAATTATCCATAGGTGTGACTAGCCCGACGGTTTGAGCAAGTATGCCCAGCATCTAGACATCGGTCGCCTTCTAAGGCATCAAGATACATTAACAGTCGATACCCTCAACCAATGCAGTCTCACATCGAGATTAATAATGAACAGCCAATAACTTCAATCTATTGGGTCATTAGTAACACCCCTAACATAGTTAATATCGTAGTATTGCAGGTCAATAGTGGCTCCCGCAATATATATAAAACCATAGACATATTTAAATACAAAGAGATTGAAAGAACTTTAACTCTTTCCTTGACAGCGATTAATTCAAATCAGTAAGACGATAAATTTTCCTTAACCCTATAATCATGGGCCGCGGAGGCTCCGGCGCGTGCAAAATGCAAAACGGCAATAAAAGATAAAAAAAGTGTGTGTGTACTTATGTACACGCGTTAGAAGTTATACTTCTTTGGCTTAACAAGATAAAGATCTTTTCAACAAATTTTATCTTTTGCCTTAATTTACGTTTGTAGAAAAAACGACATTAACAATAGAAAGAAGTTATTTAATACATTGAGAGTTTTAATACAAAGAAATACAAACAATAAATACAAAAAAAAAACAAAATGTTGAGTATAGCTAACTTCAGGGTGTCGGTTTTTCGTGATGGTGTGCGCGCGCATTGTAAAAATTTGCTCTCATCCTTTTTTCCTAATGCGCTAAAAGGAGTATAACTTCAAAAAAGCCGCTATAAAGGAGATAATACAATATCTAATTTAGTAGTTAAGTAAAATAACAATAGTTGCTCACATGTAAAACAATTTTTAACTAGACTGATAAAACAAACGACATCAAAAGGTGCGGAGCAAGAGTCTATAGAAAAAAACCCCTACAATCATATAACAATTCAATAAAGCAACACATATATTCAATCAACATGTTTACAGAAATAAAGGTCAACAACAACGATTTATCTGATTATCAGCAAATCCCATAAACTTAATGCGCGACTGATGTTCTTTTGTACTTGAGTACAATCGAGGTTGTTTTACTTTAGTAATTGGATACTCGACTGTTTGTACTTTTTACTACTCTTGTGTAGGATACAGTTTATTGGATCTCGTTAAAGGTTCATCTGAAATCTCGAACGCGGAGATCTCACACTTTGAATGTCAATAGTGGTTAACAATGTTTACGCTAACTTTCTCAGGTAAGAGTTAGTAGAAACTATTTAAGTGAAAACTAGTATGTACGAAGTTTTATAGACTTCTCGCCCGTTTGAAGGCGATAATAGTCTAGGAACCATTGTGTATAGACAACGTGGAGATGGACGTAGTGTGGAAATGAGATGGACGTAGATTCCAATCCTTAAAATGAGTTGGAACCATCGTGTGGCGAACATTTTGATAAGTCCATAGCAGGATTCCAATTCAAAAGCTACTACTGAATCTACAAATATAAAATTAAAATACAATTTTTTTGAGGGTCAATAACGTTACAACTACTGAACGTGACAGCATAGGACAAAGACCAGAGGATACGGAATCTTTCGTAGATGATTCTTGGTTAGTCATTTTTTAGATCCTATAGACTACTTTACTATTTCTTAGTATGTATAATGAAGCGAGCAGTTTTCAGCTTCTTCGTTATACAGAGGTAGTTAACTCGAAAATCATTTAAATCTAGGTTTAACATGTTACCATCGTAAGCTACATAGCCTCCATAAGTTTATAAAAAAAGTTATATATAAAATATGAATTTGTTTACCAACCGATATTCTAGAATCTTCTAGATTATTAGTACCATTGTTGAGTAGGTAATATTACAGTGTCAACATAATTTCAATGTAGTCGCATCTTAGAATTCATGGTTCGTGGTTTTTTATATCAAAGGAGGCAAACGAGCATGTGCGTCACCTGATGTTAAGTGATCACCACTGTCTATAGACACTAGCAACACCTGAGGAGTTGCAGGTACATTGTGAAGGTGGGAGTGGGAATGAAGATGGGCCTCTGGCCCTTTTATTGGCCGAACGAAATGTAACAATGCAAGTACTGTTACTTCACGTCGGTTTTCTATGACAGGGTGGTAGTACCCCGGGCGAGCCGAACCATTCATGCTAAAACCGGTAATACCTTCAGGATAGCTCTACCACCTAAGCGTTATTTCCGAACTACTTGCGTACACTAACCGAACTATATCACGTAAAATGCCATCAATATTACAAAATAATACAAGATTATGAATAAAATATAAAATCCAATACACAACAGTCTAAGAGCTCGTTGAAAAACTCAACATGTAAATTCCAACATGCATTTTTTTATACTAAGTTTCTAAGCTAGAAACAGGGTTGTGATGAAAATTAATGTTTCGTTGAATTTATTGTTTGTTATATTTAATATAACACTCACGAATCGTTGTATTAAGCAGTTAACAGAGACAAATTATTAACGATTATTTTGGCGGACTCATTCACCTACACCTTTACGCCAGAGTTTCTTGTAACATTTTTATATGTCAAACATCAAACACAATACAATTTATTAGGTCAGCTACATTTCTTAGTTAGTGCCACATTGAAATAAATATTAATAAACTTTACCACTGAGCATAATTCTGTTTCAAGTACGTATTCACATAATTTAACACATTGTGTGTGTGGTAACATTTTGTATATTTTATACTAGCTGTTACCCGCGTCTTCGCATGCGTTTTTTTTAACCATAACATAAATTTAAAATTGTGATCACACATCTAGTGTAAATTACAATAATACTGTTTCAAAAATATTTGTAAGTATGACACGCACATCATTTACTGTAACGGGTAACATGTACATTATATATGTGAATACTAATTATAGTGTATCGAATGGGATGGGATTTATCGTCAGCCACATAGCTGGAACTTGAAACTACTATGTATTTATTACCTTCAATGCTCACTTACACTATATAAGAAAGTAATCAAAATATTAAGCTATACATTATCGAACAATATGTGCTAAATCATTTATTATATAGATATAATATGTCCATAGTGTCGATATAATTAAGTTATTATTATACCTTGCTATGATTTAAATCACATATAACTTTCAATTATATTTATTCTTGGAGTCCAGTACAGCGCACGTCACACGCGCATATTTACAGTGAACAACATATTTTTGTTTAATTTCAACACAGACGAATGCACGGATAGCAGTTCATCACTACATAGTGTAAAACAAAGTCCTGTTCCACGTCTGTCTATATGTTTGTTCGCGATAAGATCAAAAAATTAAAAACGGGCAAGGTTTAGGTATAGTTTGTCTTATTATGAGTGTGGGCAACGTCTGCTGAACCCGCTAGCTTGAAATAAAACAGCTAATTAGTTACTTGTTGGCCCATAAAATAAATATTACTTGTAGTCCGGTGGACCTATAAAGACCTTGCTAGATCAATAGCGTAGTCATTTCTAAGAAAAAAAACTGTTTAAATAGGTCCAGCCGTTTCGGAGATTACCCGAAACAAATAAAAAACACGACATATCGACATAATTAAAAAAAAATGTTGATATTTGTAGCATCACAGATATATTTATTCACCAAAAAGTATTTATTTTAGTATAAAATACAATTACTTTACTTTTATAATACTTAATATGTCACAAATCAAAAATTGGGAACAAAACTAACGTAGAATAAAGGTTTTGGCGGGATTTCAGTCTGTCATATAGTGGATTTTATATTTTATTCATAATCTTTTGTTACTTGTCTCTATATTGTGTTAAATTGGTGACGTTTTATGTAATATGGTTCGTTTATTGTGCATAAGTGAAATAAATTAAAAATAATACCACGGAGCATGCTTTCTGTGATCTTGAAAATTAAGAAGATAAAAATTTATGAAATATTATATGGAGGATTTGGCGCTTATACCTTTACATTAACTTGGACATAGAAGAAAACTACCTATATTGACAACTTCAGAATTGGCAGTATGGGTTAATTCCTCCGACTGTCTTATTGGACGAATATTATTACTACTAAAGTTTTTGAATAGCAACACAAAATAAACTTTAGAAATGTTTGTGATATAAACGTAACACATATAATTAATAATTGTAAACAAAACTAACGTAGAATATAATTTTTGAATAGGAACACAAAATCAACCATGAACAGATTTGCGATAGAATATTATCGCGTTACCATGGCAATGCATATAATATTGACATTAACACGCAGCGGTAGCTTCCAAAATAGCCCGATTTTGAGACATTCTTCATCAGTACTCAGTTCCTATTGGTTTTAACGTGATAATATGCCTATAGCCATCCTCGATAAATGAGTTATCTAACACTAAAAGAAACTTTCAAATCGGACCGACAATTCTTGAGATGAGCGCGTTCAACCAAACAAACAAACAAACTCTTCAGGTTTATAATATTAGTAACGATTGCAATAATAAAGAAAGTTTATACATAGTTCTATCTACATAAACAAAAAGATAGAGGCTTGCAGTTGTAGGCATTTTACTTAAAAATAACTGCATAGATTTCTAATATTTTTGTTTAGTTTTACCTGTTATAAAATTTAAAAGGTACTAAATTATAAAGCTGAGGCTGTTTGTTTGTTTATTTGGTTGAACTAATCTCAGGAACTACTTGTCCGATTTGAAAAATTCTTTCAGTGTTAGATAACTCATTTATCGAGGGAGGCTATAGGTTACATATCATCACGCTAAGATTAATAGGACCAGAAAACCAATATTTTTACTCGATACACAAAAACGCAAACGAAGTCGCGGGTATCAGCTAGCAATCTCAAAAACTATAGAAATAATATCATAAGATCTATTTAAATTAATTGTATGAGAACATAACATTGCAATTAACGTAAAAGGTTTCATGGAAATCCAATTCAAGCTAAACCGAGATCTCTAAAGGTTACGAAGAACGGGATAAACATTAATCACAAACATTAATGGGGTTAACCTTTAGAGACAAGAAATAATGAAACACGAAAACAATTTGATTTTTGCCAGAGAACAATCACCTTAACACGAAATGAGTAATTGGTTTTGATATATAATTATTACTGAACTGTCAGAAAGGGAGCTAACCGCATCATTTTAGTGAAGCAATTAAAATGCGGTATCGATAAATATTTAGCTATCACTATATATTATAAATCAAATTCCTCTACCACGTCTGTCTGTCAGTCTGTTCGCGATAAACTCAAAAACTACAAAACGAATTCTCATTCGGTTTCGACAAGTAGATAAAGTGATTCATGAGAACAAGTTAGGTATATAATTTGTCAAATTTTTTTTAATTGTCTGGGCGGGACAAAGTCTACCGGGCCCGCTAGTTTGATATAATTGTTGCTTACATTATCCAAATCACTATTACGATACTTTTTATATATTTAAACCATTTCTTTTTATATATTTTACTTGCCTCTACCCGCGACTTTGTTCGCGTGAAATTATTACTTTGGGTTAACACTAACAAGCAGCGGAAGCTCTCAGGAGAAAAAACCCCGATTTTATAACATTCTTAATTAGTGCTCTGTTCCTATTGGTCCTAGCATGATGATAGATAACGTCTATAACCATATATACCTTTAGCTTATAACCAGCCTTGATAAATGAGTTATATACCATTGAAAGAATTCTTCAAATCGGAACAGTAGTTCCTGAGATGTCCTACAATGTCACAAACTCACAAACTTTACCTCTTCATAATATTATTCGTATAGATTATACTGATATTACAAATGACAATATGCGTTTGTTTAGTAAACTTTCATGCAATAACTACTGAACAGATCATCGTGATATTTTGTGTATACGTTATCTGCTATTACTGGAAAGGGCATAGGGTACCTCTCATCCAGAAAAAGTACTGTTTTCGAGGGATAGAATTAATCTTAATAGATGAGAGATTTTCCAGTTAGAAATTAAAATATTATTAACGATAGAAAATATAGATGTATTTGTAACCAATATAATCATATACAACACTATGCTGATTCAATAAATATTAATAACTAGCGGCCCGCCCCGGCTTTACGGAGATAATGAGGCCATGTAAGATACATTACAATATATTTTTAAATATTTCTAAACTCTTACCTATAAGAATAGCCGAATAACGCGTAATTAAAATAAAAACAAGTCGAAGCAGTTAAGGACTACCGACAGCAGCGAAGACACAAAACAATTGAATTTAAACTGTTTATTTTGACCATTTTTCACAAAGAATCAATATTAAATGTATACAGGCTGTTACACTACGTGTCACTAGTATGACGAAAGTGCGCAAGCGCAATACGGTCGGTCACGCTTACTAGCATGTCATGACGTGAAATTATAAATTTATCTTCTGCCAAAAAAACTGTTCAACGCGTCTAAAGAAGTTTGCACTTCAAAAAGAAGGAAAAATTAACATGCATTAATTTTTGTTCGCATAATCTATACTAATATATAAAGCTGAAGAGTTTGTATGTTTGTTTGCTTGGTTGAACGCGCTAATCTCACGATCTACCGGTCCGATTTGAAAGTTTCTTTTAGTGTCAGATAGCTCATTTACCGAGGATTACCATAGGCTACATATTACCACGTTAAAACCAATAGGAGCTGAGCACTAATGAAGAATGTCTCAAAATCGGGCTATTTTGGAAGCTTCCGCTGCGTGTCAATGTCAGTATAATATGCGTTGCCATGGTAACGCGATAACATTCTATCGCAAATATTTTCATGGTTTATTTTGTGTTCCTACTCAAAAAGTTTATTCTATGTTAGTTTTGTTTCCAGTTTTTAATTATAAGTGGTACGTTTATATCGCAAGCATTCCCAAAGTTTATTTTGTGTTGTTATTCAAATAGTTTAGTAGTAATAATATTCGTCCAATAAGACTGGCGAAGGAATTGATTCATACTACCAATTCTGAAATTGTCAATAGAGGTAGTTATTATGTATTCTTTAGCCAGTTTTATGTCCAAGTTAATGAAAAGATAGCAGCGCCAAATCCTCTATATAATATTTCGTAAATTTCATCTTCTTAATTTTCAAGACCACAGAATTCATGCGTCATGGTATTATTTTTCATTCATTTCACTTATGCACAATAAACGAACCATATTACATAAAACGCCGCCAATTTAACATAATATAGAGTCAAGTAACACAAGATTATGAATAAAATATAAAATCCACTGCATGACAGACTGAAATCCCGCCAAAAACTCCTTAAAAAGTTTATTGTACGTTAGTTTTGTTCTCAATTTTCAATTAGTGATATATTACGTATTATAAAAATAAAGTGTGTGTATGTAATATTAAAATAAATACTTTTTGGTGAATACATATCTCTGTGGTTCTACAAATATCAATTTTTTTTAATCTGTCGATATGTCTGTTTGTTTATTTGTTCCGAGTAATCTCCAAAACTGCTGGACCTATTTGAACTTTTTTTTTCTTAGAAATGATTACGCTGTTGACCTAGCAAGGTCTTAACAGCTTCACCGGACTACAAGTAATATTTGAACGGGAATTTTACGGACAAATAACTGACTAATTAGCCGTTTTATTTTAAGCTAGCGGATTCAGCAGACGTTGCCCGCTCTGACAATAAGACAAACTATACCTAAACCTTGCTCAAGAATCATTTTATATATTAGTGAAAACCGCATGAAGATGCGTTCTGTAGTTTTTGATCTTATCGCGAACAGACATATAGAGAGACGTGGCAGAGGACTTTGTTTTACACTATGTAGTGATGAACTGTTACTCGTGCATTCGTCTGTGTGGAATGATTCAAAATATGTTGTTCACTGTAAACATGCGCGTGAGACGTGCGCTGTTCTGGACTCCAATAATAAATAACATTGAAAGTCAAATGTTTATATGTGATTTAAATTATAGCAACGTATATCAATAATCTAATTATATCGACAATATGAGCATATTATATCTATATAATTAAAGATTTAAAACATGTTCGATAATGTATAGCTTAATATTTTTAATACTATCTAATATAGTGTAAATGAGCATTGAGGATGATATAGTAGTTTAAAGTTTCAGGTATGTAGCTGAGGATAAATCCCATCCCATTCGACACACTGTTAGTATTCACATATGTAAGATACATGTTATCTGTTACAGTATATGATATGCGTGTCGTACTTATAAATATTTTTGAGAGAGTATTTCTGTAATTTACATATCTAATCATGATTTTACATTTATTTAATATATTTTAAAAACGCGTGCGAAGCCGCAGGTAACAGCTAGTTTGTGATATAATTGTTGTGTCTATATAAATATAATTTATTTATTCCATTGGTAACAAAACTTCCAGAATATTACTGGTATTGTCGAGTATATTACTAATGTTTTACGATAATTTCAATGTTCTAGCTAGATGGTGGCACCCCTTTATAGAATTTTTCAGGGAGTTTTTATGCCATCTCAGATTTCTGTCTTTCTGAATTTGTCATAATGTGTGAAAAACGGAAAACTGTCATATCCGTAGTCCGGTGAAGCTGTTAAGATCTTAAGAGATCAATAGCATAGTCAGTTCACTTTGATCACAGAATACTTACTAACCGAAATATTGGATATCCTTAGAGATTTATACACTCATTTTTAAGAAGATAATTATTATTAGAGTTACTAGTTGCGCGCTTCGTATTTGTACGGATATACTAAAGAATATAATAGGACCAAATCGTTTATAGTTAACCATATTATGATATTTGATGTTAACTAAATACCAATTTTATCAATAATTTTGAAAATTGTCATACTATCTTCTGCTTCATTCACTCACTTTTCTATCAGATGAATGTTTAAAGTGTGATACCCTTCAATCCTGTGGTAAGTCATATTTAACATAAAAAATAATAATGTTAAAACAAATACTCATAAACAATAAAGAAAACCTTAGTTAAAGTTTGTTCTAAAACTTTAAAAAGAATGGAGTTATACTTTTAAACGAAAATAATTACACCTAACTTCAATGGAAAAAATTGAAAAGACGCTTTCTAAGGATAATCCTTGCGTAACTGCTTATCGAGGGAACGCCGCATGGTCGAATAATCGGAAGCGGGGCACAGGACCCGGGCCGAACTGCGAGGCAGGGCATAATTCGCTTATTACACAAGTACGTTTTTGCGGAAATCACCTGATGTTGAGTATATATCAATATTGCGTTTCCCGAGAAAATTAAGTCAAATATGAAGCACCTATTTTTTAATTGATTTAGAACGAGAATCCACCAATGATTTTCCTGTAAAAATATTGCTAGCAACTAACTAGTCGCTCTGTATATGAAGATTTTATAAACCAAACGTATTACATTTCCGTACGATTTTTCCAAAATTAATCAGTTGGCCTTGCTAGACTTCATCGATTGAAGAGCTCGAAGACTTGTCGGTAATGAATCACTGATAGCAGCCAAACTGCAACCACTTGAACATCGACGTAGAGTCGCTTGTCTTGTGGTATTTCATCGACTACACTTTGGGGAATGTGCACAAGATCTGCACCAGCTAATTCCACCGTCTCCATTTCATCTCAAGACTACCAGATGCCGCACGGACCTCCATTCATTCGCGGTTGACATACCCTTCATCTGGACGAAGTGCTTCGCTTCGTCATTTATTATGCAAACAGCGAGGAAGTGGAATGCGCTGCCTGCGTCCTTTTTTCCTGAAGCATATGATATAACAATCTTCAAAAAAAGAGTGAAAGAGCATTTACTGCGTGAACGCATTACATCTTAGGCCTTGTCCTCACTTTCCATCAGGTCATGCGTCGCACTATTAAAAAAGAAAAAAAAAACATTTTCTATCATTCAAATCTTGTTCTGACAATTCCATTCAGCAAAAACTTAATCAAATAGGTGCAGCTGTTTAATACGTACATACTCGTATATATATATATACATTCAGCGATTAATTTTGATTTGAAACACCTATCAGCGAGTCAGAGAGACTGCTGGCATAGCGTCACCATTCTTTTTGATTTTAAAAGCTTAATTTTTGTATTTAATGAATACTAGAGGTAAATTATTTATTATAGACTATAGTCTAGCTAAAAATTTGGTATACGACTTTGACTTCTGACATTCATAATGTTAAACCTTAGAAATTTATCATCCAGCCTTTATCCTCATATCATATCATAGTTTATTATAGTAATAAAAGTTTAATAGAAACTTATTGTAAGTACGTATATATATCAGACAACCTACGTAAGGTTATTACTGCGACGTTAAACATTAATCTACTTAATAAAACATTGTAAAAGTAATTTAATTAAAAGTTACGACCTTGCAGTGTGGCCGTTTGAAAGATATCTTAGTAATTATTGCGCAGAAAACGTAGTATACTTATATCTTTGAATCTATCTATTTTTATGGCACAGTTTGTATTTGATATAACAAATTCAGTGTAAATGTTTATTTTTTTTAATACCTTACAGGCATGCGCTTTGCCACAATCTTACCTGATGGCAAGTAACGATGAAGCCAACAATGGATCGCGTTTTCCTGCTAAATGCCTGTTCATTCTACTCTTGAATACTCCCAAGTTATATGATTACGGGAAGACATACGCCGGAAGAGAATTCCACACTTTAGCCGCACGTATAATAAACGTAGAAGAAAATCACTTTGTACGAATCTCGGGAATATCAACCACATAAGGGTGGAAGCCCACACGGCGTCTAGTCGTCCTCTGATGAAATGGAGACGGTGGAATTATAGCATGTAATTCCTGTGCACACTCTCCAAAGTGTAATCTAGAAGACACTGAGAGACAAGCTACTTGCCGTCAATGCTCTAAACTGAGCACTCTTGTCTCCCACAGCGTTTCATCACCGACAAGCCGACGAGCACGACGCTCAATGGAATCAAGAGTGGCCAGCTGTTATTGGGCTGATCCATCCCATAGGTGACAGCAGTATTCCACACATGAGCGTACCTGTGCTTGGTACAGGCTGAGAAGCTGTTCCGGTGTGAAATATCGCTTCACCTTAAGGAGGATCCCAAGTTTCTTCGCTTCGTTGTTCTTGATTTTTGCTTGATTTCTTCGATTGATCTTGATAGTTAAACTTATACTGGGATACGAAATTCGCATATATCGCGTAAATCGCGTATATACTCTTCTTTTCGCCTAACAACATATATGCAAAATATTATATTGATCAGTGGAGTTAGTTAAAGCATAACAAGCAACTTACATTCTCTGTTATGATTATTATTCTTATTATTGGTCTAATTGAGAAGTCTATTGTGGTACTAACATTTACTATTGAACTGAGTGGTAGCGCGTTCTTACCCCGCACATAACTAAGTTTTGTATGGTATTTAGAAGTGATCATGGCTTAGTTGATAGTATGCTCGACATCGTATCAAAGGATGTAGGTACGAATCTTAGCAACTGAGTAGGATCTTTCGTTGAAGAAAAACATCTTGATGAAGCCACAGAATGGTGGTAAGGCTTTTTCTAAATCAGCCAAGATAGCTACTACATCCAAGTAGAAAATTTGTCGGCAAGCACCTGCTGGTGCATTCCGGTAGCTGCAGCCCCCTCTAAGTTTAGCGTGTTTACCAAAATTGACTACATCATCATTTAGCATTAGTCGGGATTGTGGTACCCATAAAGTAAAATTGTCAGTAGTGTATCTGGGTTTTAAAAATCTATATATTTAGGTATATACTAGCTTTTGCTAGTGTTTTTATTCGTGTTAATGCAGATTTGCTTAGTCCTTTGGGAACAGTACATTTTTTTTAGATAAAAGAAACCCTATATTATTTTCACTACTCTGACAAGGGCCGCGAATTACAGGGGTGGCGGCGGCACTCGGCCGGTTGCTTTCCAACATAGGAAGGCCGAGTGCTGGGTTCCGAGGGGCCTATCTCCTCATTGCACAGG
This sequence comes from Antheraea mylitta, assembly GCA_014332785.1. NCBI lineage: Eukaryota > Metazoa > Arthropoda > Insecta > Lepidoptera > Saturniidae > Antheraea > Antheraea mylitta. Next base: position 9,935,225 of record JACEII010000012.1, read on the forward strand.
CCCGGCTGACGAGAAAAGGTAGCTAGTGTGTGCCCAGTTTGTCTCTCTAGTAGGTACCTTACGGTACGTACGGTTTCCTTCCGCCAGGCGGACCGTTGAGGAGGCTATCCAAGTTTGAGTGGTAGGTACAATCCTTTACCACCCCAACTAATACGGTCTGTCAGTACACCGTGGGGTTTTCCTGTAAGAGTGGGACATAATTCACTCTCTCCCGAAAGGAAGACGTATCCATAAGGGATCCCCACATTCATATGAAAAAAGCAGTCTTATTAAAAGCCCTACCACCATGCTAAGGATTCAATCACGATGTTTTCCTACATCGAAAGCTCTGACTCAGTAGCAAGGGTTCAAATCTACATCCTTCAAATCTGGTCCAAACACGCTATCAGCTAAGCAACTCTTTCAAAAAGACTAGATTTGAATATCAAAGCCTCAAGTTTTAACTTATCTTTTAAATTAATCATTCCCTGTAGCCTCAAGATCTTTAATTCAACATCAAATCTCGGCTACAGATCAGTTCAATTAATCAAAATACTAAACTTACCTACTAGTGCTAATGAATACTTCAACAGAATTCGATTACACAGGTCTGAAATTTATATTAAAAGTTACTCGATGCAAATTTAATTTCAATTTCTCTAAAAGAATCAATGGTTAACAGAAATCCGAAAGATCCATGGAAATTAACCTATCAGTCGAAGTTTGTGGTTCGTTAAATATCTGATGGGCATATAAACGATTCGTGATTTTAAATTGCTTTTTTATCTGACGCTTGATATCGGCTTTAGATTATTGGATTCTTCTTTAAATTATAGCTACTTTAGATATTGTTCGCGTGATAATATGAGATATTTTATGAAATAATAAATGTGTTACCAAGATATTAGTTACTAGCTTTTGCTCACGTCTTCGCTCTGTTATAACTCTTATTATTATTACCATAAAGAGCACTCTGTGTATTTTCCTTTATTTAATTACATTTTACTATTACTGAGTTCAGTCAGGATTAAGACACCGCGGAGGACGGTTTTATCCACTCAAATCAAATTCGGGAGTAAGTGTGTAAATGTAAATAAATCTGTATAATATTTTTTAAGACAAACCTCCTAACTGCTCGCATCAATGAAGACCTGAAACATTCCTTTGGTACATTATGGTTTTTTTTTGGATTAAAGGGAACCTTATGACCCTTTTTGTACCCCTCATAACGTGCGTACAAAATTGTATCACAATCGGTTAAATATTTAAAGCGTGGAACTGTAATAAACACACTTCATAATATTAGTTAAGAAATTAGGATAACATGGTTGCGACAGCAGTACTTAATTAATTGTCATGTATTATTTCGGAAATTATCATCATGCATAGAATTAAATTATAATAAAAATAACAAAGTCAATAAAACATTGATAAGTATTAACTGTAAGTTAATAGTTAGTAGTAAGTAATTAAAAACTTAAATTTAAAATCTTTGAAAAACTGCATTTAGTAAAAGACCGGTATAATCTAAATATTAGAAACTAACAAACTGGTCGTCCCATGTTTCAGACTTAGCAAAACTAGTTTTTTAGGTAATAGTATAAGGTATACAAAAAAGTCCCAAAGCATTTTACCGATTTGCCGGACCGTACGTTTAAGCGCCACGTCAAAAGGGTTTTGGTATCAAAAGGCTTTTATAGAGTGGATCAATACGTGAACGTTGGTGATATCTGGAATTGACACCTCTCTATGCTTCCACTAAAAACGATTATATGATGTATTGGTATTACACTTATATGTTAAAAGAATCACCCGATCGAGTTTCTTATCGGTTCTTCTCGATGAGTCCGTTGTTTTCCGAACCAGTGGCTGTTTGACGTTCATAAGTGCTTTATTAGGGGCTAAACTGGATAAAGTATTTTTGATTTGACAAATTAATAATTCCATTACTAGTTCATTGTATTTCAAAATATTATAACTCTTCATTAGATTTATAAATAATATATATATAATTTTAAAAATAGAGTAGTGTTATCTTAAAAACCCGTTAATTTATTTTATATACAAAACTGACAATGATAAAAAAAATTATGGTCCTTTTTAAATATTAAAAAATAACTCTTAAATAATATTTTTTCGCACTCATTCTCGCAAAGCTTTTACCAACGGCTTCTGCAAATATCTGAGATTGGAAGAAAGGGGATTTTCTGTGCCAAGAAAGATTGCACGCTACAGCAGTATTTACACAAAATGTTGCCATTATTCATATTGTTGCTATGTATTCGAAAGTACACGATAATATTAGGGTGTAAATTATAAATTACAACATATTAATATTACATTTCAAACTGTAAAAAACGCTATGATTTTCTATACAATATATGTGGACAATAGTTTGCGATTTCTGCCATTTCTGGTATTTAAGTTTCAGTTACTCCAGTAGAGTGCATACATAATTATATGGAAAATGAAATTTTACCATAAAAAGTATTTGTGTAAATTGTAGATTAAATCTCTGCCTGTATATTTCAGAAGTATTTCAATAAATGCTTATTAAAATCAAATGCAAGCTTTTCAGAACTTTTTCTTTTAACTAAAAGATTAAGGTAACCTGCTTGACTATGCTGTCTAGAAAATAAATCTTGAGATATAGACATAATTAATTTAATAAATAACCGAATTTATCCTAAATACGTAAATATATTTAAAATGTATCCATTTATTCTATCGCATGTTCATTAAAATACTTTTTATGTAATTCTCAATCTAATTGTAGACAGACATTTAAAGATCTGACATCTCCAGCAATATTCACTTCTACAATCAATTTACATAAGTCTATTTCAATTCAGTTTCATTTCAGTAAATTGCAAAGACATTCCAATTATCTACACATGTAATAAGAAAGTAAATCTGGCGTATGTACTTTTTGGATTAATGTAAAAAAAAATTCAGGTGTCTAGGAAGTTTGCAGTCCGGTGAAGTAGTAAAGGCCCTGCAAGATCAATAGTGTAGTGAGTTCGAAAAAAAGTACTGTAAAAGTACTGCATTAATTCTTTAAAAGCATATCTCTGAGTAACATTAATTATTCTTTGTTTCATTAAAATCGGTTCACTCTATCAAAAGTTATTGTAATTTTGATGACGTGATCTAAGTACGAGACAAAAGTATATGGTAATAGGACTTAATACATTTAGGTTATATTATTAATCACTATTCTGTGTATCAGATTCCACGCAGACGAAGTCGCGGGCACAGCTAGTAACAAATAAAGTTAACTAATCAAATTACGTATAGTCTTATAACTCATAACTCAATTATATGAGTTACAGTACGGTGAAAGTAGAAAATTAAGGGTAGCAAATAGATATAATTAGAAAAAATAACTTAAGTAGAGATAAAATTAATTTACAGTCGTCGATGTAAGTGTTTTCGAAACATTTGAACAGGTTTTTTAACTTTTAATAGATTTGAGCGTAAATCTCTTCATTCAATTTACTGACAGCCAGTCAATGACCTTTCCAAAAGTAATGTCAACAATGAAATGTAAAAAAAGTTTAAAAAATCCATTATACAAAATATATATTCTAGTTAAATCATATTTACTTAATCAGGCGATATTTACAGTCAATTATACAAAAAAAAAAATACAAATACAAACTCTTAAATGAATTCAAAAACTGTGTAAAAAATATGTTTTGGCTTCATTTTTATTTGGTTTCGATTACAATGAGACTGGTATGTATATATTATGCATGCATATATTGTGAATAAAACATTTTAACTATAGAGGACTAAACAATAAATATAAACCTATTTTTTATATATATCATAGGAGGCAAACGAACAGGTGGGTCACCTGATGTTAAGTGACCACCACCCTCCATAGACACCAGCAACATCAGAGGAGTCGCAAGTGCGTTGCCAGCCTGTGTTAGTGAGGAGAGGGGAAGAAAATAAGAGAAGGGGAAGGTGAGAAGTGATGGGCTTCCGGTGCTCTCACTGGCGGAACGAAACACAACTACTTCACGTCGGTTTTGTGTGAGAGGATGGACTACCACGGGTGAGCCGACGCATTCATGCTGAAGCCAGTAATAGCTTCAGCGTGGCTCTACAAACTAGATTTCGTCTTATAATATATAGTGATCATATAAATGTATAACAATGTATATCACACATAATCCTTTCGATAAAATTCCAAACGATAGTGAAAACCGTATCAAAATTGTTTCTTTAGGATATAGTACCTGGGCGAGCGAGCCTAGCTCGGTTCTTTAAAAAACATTTTAAATTAAAGTAAAGTGTTAAGTTTGCCTCATAAATTTAATATTTTTTCACAAAAAAAAAAAAAAAAATATTAAAAAACATGTCTCTACCACTCGGATACGAACTGGGGTTACATGAATTTTCGAAGCAACCGATTTCCATCTGAGCTATTATTGTTTTGACAGCGCCGGCGAAATTTACCTTTATATTCTAGCTATATTTTTTCATTGCCTGAAAATTCAACTAAAAAGTTTTCTATGAAGAAATCTAGCTAGATCGATTTATCGTCCCCGAAACTACCTACATACTAAGTTTCACGGAAATAGATGATGCCGTTTCCGAGATCCTCAATTTATACAAATATACAAGAATTGCTCGTTTAAGGGTATTAGATAGATATTATAGATGAACTTTTGTTTTTAAGAAAAATTCTATTTATAACACTGTATGAATAAACTCAAGTGTAGGTTAATCGCTTTCTTGTTCATATATAAGTAAAGTATAAGTACTTCTGACATTTCAACAAACATCACAATCAAAATAATTTATTATTCGTGAATAAATTTCACTTCATCTTACTCGTCGGTCGTACGGCTGACTGAATACTATGTAAATGAAGCATTTCCACCTTCAATATTTCAAGCCTTCACCGTAGAATTCGCAGGTTTCTATTGTAGTCTTAAATGTATGCTAATGATCGACGGCTTCGAATCGTTCTATAAGGTTGACTGAAAGCCGGTGATCAATATGAATTGTATCCGTAAACATATTCAAAATGTTACATGATGCAGAAATTGTAATCCGTAACTTTGGTTCTTTTTGAATACATTACATTCTACACATGGATGTTTGACTTTTTATACTTATGAGAACACATTATAGAAGGCTATAAATTACAATGAAGGTATAGGTTCTAATAGACAGTAGTTTAGAAGATGCGTTAAAAAGCATCCACGTTTGAACAAACGCTTGTTATATTAGGCTACGTTTTATTTAATCACGCTTTGGAAAATGATATGTGTATGAGGAATTATTCTATTGTATGAATGACTCTTTGTAAATGTTTCAAGTAATAACTTTATCTAATAATTATATGTTGATTTAGGAATTCATTGGGAGGTATCTTTTATTTCTTAACTGCAGTGTTGTCTTTTGTTATCTACCTACCTCCGATGCCGCTCGAGATACTAGATACTAGCGCCACAATATTAAAGATACATAAATGGGAATTATTAGAACTATATAGATTTCAATGAGACATAAATAGGAATTGATATTATCGGTTTATTACTTGCATAACATTAGTTTGATGATTATCATATTTTTTGTGTATCTTGCAGAATAGTTAATGAATAGTAATTGCTTTGACTTCCATAGTTGAACCTATAAAAGGCTAGATGTCGCTACTCTACACACATAATTGTATGTCTAAAGATATTTCAGATACAGAAATAACAATGATTTTATATAGAATTGATACGTACGTACGTAAATAATATTAATTTGTTCCTTAATTATTATCTTTGTATTACTTAAAACATGTAGCAGAGTTATAAGCAAATGGTAATTGCTTTGAATATATAGTTCGTATAAATTATATAGTTCGGCCTATAAAAGGCAAGATATCGGTGTTATCTACGCATTCCTTTGTGAAAAGTACTGTAAGCCGTAACTCTGGCCAAATAAAGAGTGAAAGTAACTACGAAGTATTTATTAGCATCCTGACTGCATCGACTATACACCAGCTTACATGTTACTACTTATATATTTTACTGAATAAGTTACGTCTATTAGATTTTATCATTGTTATTTATTTTCCATCAAAAATCAAACTTACATGCAGTCCACATAAAGCTCTGGAAAATTCCATATGTGTCCATCAAAATCTTCATTTATTTAATCATTAGATTAGCTAACTGGTAGCAGGCATTTCTATTTTATTCAGATGTGTGTAGTATACCACAATAAAAGTATATATTTGGAATACTTTGGATACATATTTCACACATAATATTACTTTAAAAAACAATTTAAACATAAAAAATACAACTGTATTTACCGATGAAGTCCATGTTTTGAAAAAAAATAAACTTTTGGATAAATATAAAGATGAGTCAACGCCCGCAACCGACAAAGGGTGGGAAAAATCTTCTGAGATTGAATTACGGTACTCAAGTCTATATTACCCTAATACTTTTTCGTCTAGACTTATTTACTTCCATACGTCTCCAGGAAACATGCAATTTAGCATTGTATTGGATTGCAATATATGTTAACATACTCACGTTAGGATTTTTATATCTGTGACGTTATGTCTAGAAACATAAAATCTAGAAAGATCGGTATAAAACTTATTGTATCTTGATATACAAGGTTTTATATGAATATTGCCATTTTCGAATACGATCAAAGATGTTGTAGTTTAGCCTGGTAATGTGATTTCTCATAATTTTTGGAATACTGCTGATAAAAATAAACGTGGGAAATGTTTGATCCCCAGTATGAACATATTTGCATATTTTAACTTTGTTTTATAATAAAAATCCGACATATCGATTGACAGTTTGGAGATATGCTTTCATACTTCAAGCTGGACTAGTACAATGTGGCAAATTTTGTTTTTATATAATTATCGATAACAGGAATAACTAAACTGGGGTAATATAGTATTTATATTTAAGGGTGGTGATCATACCATCAAAAATATAGTACATATAATCTACTAGCCTCTGCCCGCGACTTAGTTCGCGTGGAATAATTACTTTGAGCTAATGTGAACTGGCAGTGGAAGCTCTCAAGAAGAAAAAACCCCAATTTTGAAACATTCTTCATTGGTGCTCCGCTTCTATTAGTTTTATTGTGATGATATATAACCTATCACTATCCTCGATAAATGAGCTATGTAATACTGAAATAATTTTTCAAATCGGACCAGTAGTTCCTGAGATTAGCCCCTACAACGTCACAACGTCACAAACTCACAAACTTTACCTCTTTATAATATTAGTATAGATGATTTTTCACTATTCTCCAGATTAAAATAGAAGTAGCCAATTTTAATACATTAAAACAATCGAGTTAATGTTTTTAATTTATACAAAAATTACTTATATTTCATCAAAAGATATAAGTTTATGAATTATCAATCTTATTACTGTCACCCAAGGTCTATGATCGAATATAGTACTGATAGAACGGGGGCAATAATCCATTGGGAACAAAAGTTTCGGTTACCTAGTTCCGTAGAGAAACGATAAGTTCCGTGTCCATTCAAATTATCCAATTCGCTGGTCCGAAAAAGGTTCGCCACATATTCATATCATAGTAATCTTGAGGTTTTCACTGCTTTTGTTCTTCTTCCAATATTTTTTTTTTTCATTCTTTTAAGTTTTACTACTATGACGAGGTATATATATAATATCAAGCATCATCCATGTTATTACAAAAAAATTCGCATTGTATTCTTACTTACAAAAGAGTTTGATTACAAATGAGTGTCTTACCCATGTTTACAGCTGACTATTATTTAAATTAAAATATTACCTAATGCTTGTCTAAGTTGACAGTTTTATGTTATTGTTGTGACTTATTGTTTTTCAATTAGCCCTCAAAATACATTTCGTTGGGATATTCGGTAGGTGGTAGAGCCACACTGAAGCTATTACTGGTTTCAGCATAAATGGATCGGCTCGCCCGGGATAGTACAACCCGACCCAAAGAAAACCGACGTGAAGTAACAGTGTTTACATTGTTGCGTTTCGCTTGGTCAGTGAGAGTGCCGCAGGCCCCCGCCCTCCCATCTCTTCATTCCCCTCCCCTACTAAAAATTGACTCTCATCATTTTTCCCTAACACGCCAAAAGAAGTATAACTTCAGCTATTTGGAAGAAATAAATAAATTAAACAATTTTAGAGATTCACAAGTAAATCATAACTACTCCTATGTGACATAGAAATTGAAACTGTTTGCAAAATATCTGTATGAAATGGAACGTTTTCGAATGATGAAATTGAATTGAGCGGATGTTATTAAGAGTTGTTTGTATAAAAAACTTAAATCAGATGTTTAGCTAGAAATGGTTTGGACACGCTTTTGTAAAAAAGTATTTTAAACCTGACTTCAACCACATTTAAAATTTTAGGCACTGTTTAGAAAAACTCGTGTTAAGCCCGTGTTTATTTTTGTAATAAGATCGATGAAATCTAGAAGGCAGGGTCTAAGCTGTAACTGCTAGAACACCCCTGTAGATACTTGGCATCAGATTTTTAATTTTCTTGTTGTAGCTACTCAAACGGGTATTAGAAAAAGATACTATGCTTATTTCACCACAATTTTGTTCCTCACCGAAGCCTTCCAGTCATTATAAGATTGTGATGTAAAAGAATCTATATAGTAACATTTTTTTTATCGATCTGACTACCCTATATACTATCAGCCCTCTTTCCGTTTCTTTTGCCAATTCCAAATGATCCTTTTGCGAAAACAACAAGTTTAGAAAGAAAAAGACTAGCCTATTAACCTAGCAAGGTCTTAACAGCTTCACCGAACTACTGATATATATAGTAACAAGCAACCACTGAACGAATAATGTATCAAAATTAGTTTTAATTATTTTAATTTTATACTAGAATACATATAAAATCAATTCAATGGTGCTTTCAAAGAACTGATTTAAATAAACTAATATAAATGAATGGATTAATTCCCATATATTATTCTATCTAATAGTTAGAAGCAAGCGTACGTAAATGTTTTAACTAAATACCAATAACGATTTAATAATGACTTTGTAAGTATATATTGTAACAGAAGTTACACCTACAACGACGCGTAAAGGGTTCTAATGGGTCCATAAAACTTTAATGTGATAATAAAGGTGGGTAATTGAATTCTATAGCATACCGAATCAAACGGTTAATGATTTGTACGTATGTTAAACAATTAATCGAAATTAACCGTTCAAACTGTTGTAGTCCGGTGAAGCTGTTAAGACCTCGCTGGGTCAATAGCGTAGTCATTTCGAAAAAAAAAAAACCGTTCAAACGATTTGTGTAAAATTTTCAAAGAATTATTGTTAAAGATTTGGGTGAATTAATTTTTCACTTCAATAAGTAGTATCACATGAGATCGCTTTTTTTAAATATCATAAGAGGCAAACGAACAGGTGGGTCATCTGATGTTAAGTGATCACCACCGTTTTAGACACCAGCATCACCAAAGGAGTCGCAAGTACGTTGCCAGCCTAAATTAGTGGGGAAAGGAAGGGAAGGGAAGGGAAAGGAGGAAGGTGGATCTCTGGCGCTCTCACTAACCAAACGAAACGCAACAATGCAAGCACTGTCACTTCACATCGGTGTTTCTGTGTGTCGGGTGGTACTACCCCGGACGAGATTCAGCGTGGATCTACCACCATCATCATCTCTTTTTGCACTTAGTTCTTCTAAACGATACAGCGGATTTAAATAAAATTTTCACTATCATTTACATAATTTACTTTAGAAGGCATAAATCAAATCAAATCAATCAAATCAAAAATTCTTTATTTAGTTTAGGCCCTAATAAGGCGCTTATAAACGTCAAAAACTACCGCCGGTTCGGAAAACAACCCAGCCATCGAGAAGAACTGGCAAGAAACTCGATCGGGTACATTTTTTTACATACATTTCCAATACATCATACAGCATCCAGACATCACTATCGTTCACATACCGATTCACTCTATAATATCCTTTTGACACTAACACCCGATTGACGTGGCGCTTAAATTTGCAGTCCGGCAAATCGGTAACATGTTTTGGGACTTTATTGTAAAACCTAACACTGTTACCTAAGAAACTATTACTGGTTTTACTAAGTCTGAAACATGGGACGACCAGTTTATTACAGTTTCTAGTATTTACATTATGAAGGTCTTTTACTAAATTCGGTTTTTTTAAGTTTTTACGGACACACATTAAATTATCAAGAATGTATTGGGAGGGTAGAGTTAGGGATAACTATAATCACCATAATAGCAAGCATACTATACAACAATATTAAATTTATAAAGAGTTACTTATTTAGTATCCAACGAATTTGTAGTCGAATGCTAAAGTTAAAAAAGAACTATATAGCAATATAGCAATAATAAGAAAGTAATTAAAAATAGTGATTCTAATTATAATATTCAAAGTTGTTCTTCCTGTTCACAACATTTTTAAAACCCCATCATAAATTACGTTTCTTAATAGGTTTTTTATTTAATAACCGTATTATTAATTGTTTAAAGAAATATACAAAAAAATGTTAGTTGTAAGAGAAAACTAAACTCGAAATTCTTGTGGCAGTCTCGGAATTCCGATTTTTGAACTGTTATATAAATAATTAAGTGAAAAGTTTCTCTTCATTATTTCGCTTTCACGATCAGAGCAGGAGTTTCAAAATTTTACCCATTGTTCCATTGCGAGTCCATTTGACAGCACAATGCAAAGGAAGGATAGGGTTATATAAATTTACTAAGTATATTTACTATCACAAAACTCTCTCTCTCTACGTTGTCAAGTTTTATAGATTATCAGGTTTTGATACTAACTTCATGAGACGGTACCGTAATGTACAATATTATATTAAATATTAAAGGCTTTTTATAGAAGTTTTAAATATTCCTTGTTATTTTAAATATAACTATTATCCGCTAATTTATCTTCGTTTTCCATTATCTTGATAGTATATTTCATGTATAAAGGACAAAACATAAACATTATACAGCTCGCTTCTCCATAGCAAAAAAAAAGCATCTCGCTGAACGCGTTGTGTTCATAAAAATCGCTCTTTTGTGAAATCCTAATAACTTTATATTAAATTAATAAGAGCCAAGATAGTTTTTGAGTTATACATACAACTCTTTCTTATTTCATTTTTTGACGTCATATAATTGCACCCACGTAAAGTCGTAACAAGATATACTCATATGAAATAAATATCAACAACAGATAGATATACTAATATAAGGACGTGAGTGTTGAATCACCGCAGACTCTCAAACCAGCGTCGACCATGGCACTTGTAGTTGATTGAATTACCACCGCTATACATACAAGTATAATGAAATCCCAGCATATCCTTTAAAGATAAGATAGTATATATCCAGTAATCCTGAAGCTTCTTCCTTGTTAATTATGGGACAAAATGAAGACAGTAACTGTCAATAGATGCTTATCTTAAAGGTTATCGCTACTGTAATTAAACTAAGCCTCTCTTATCATGAAATAGAGGGTAGCAACTGTTTTCGTGCAATTGTACGAAAACTGATTTCCCGTGGATATTTAGAAATCTCTCCTCAGGCTTGTTCAAAATGTATGTTTACATAGTAGGTACTAACCACTTGTTGCAATGTTACTAAAAACTACTTTCCAATGGATATTTAAAAATCTCTTCTCAAGCCAAGTCAAAATGCTTGTTTATAAAATGTTGCCTACTCGCCGCAATTATACTAAAAAACTATTTTCCCGTATACTAAAAAAAAGTTTTCTCAAGCTGGGTCAAAATGCTTGTTTATGGGATACTGCTTACTTGCTGCAATTGTACTAAAACTACTCTCTCGCTGATATTTAAAATTTCTAATCAAGTTAGGTCAAAATGCTTGTTTATATAACACTGTCTACTTGCGGCAATTGTACTAAAAAAGTACTTTCCTGTGGATATTTAAAAATGACTCCACAAACTAGTTCGAAATACCTAATTTCAGAGAGACCTATAAATTGTGTTTCCGTTAAAATTCGAAAGACCGTGACACGTAAATGCCTATATACTTTTACAAAAAGACTACTTATCTATACTTTTTAATATACTTAAAATTCATCCCCTTGCAACTAAGATGTAGCCACCCTAAAGCTCTCGTTCCATCTCATTTTACTTAACGTTACACAATTCCAAGACCGTCAAAGCACCGACATTAAGAAGATTGAAGTGAGATGTCTGTATATCAGAAAAGGATTTATTTGATACAAGTAGAGTGCTTTAGACATCTAAAATGAATGTCAGTTGAGAACTAGTATCAAAATTGTAAGGACAAAAAGGCGAAGATGAAATATTTTTACCTTGATTTACGCCTATCATTTTACCGATAAAGGAAAGGTCGGATATTTTTATAAGATACTGTATAAAAGATTAATAATATACATGTATAAATATACAATGATAGAGGTTTACGGCTGGCTGTGTTTTCATTACGCAAAGACTATTGAATAGATTTCGATTAAACTCTTGTTTTAATTCTTAACCATCTGGTTCTTATCTATACTTACTAATATTATAAAGAGGTAAAGTTTGTGAGATTGTATGGTCGTAGGGGGTAATCTCAGGAACTACTAGTCCGATTTGAAAAATTCTTTTAACGTTATATAGCTCATTAACAAGAGTGATTATATGCTATATATCACCACGCTACGGTCAATACGAGCGAAGCACCATAAAATAATGTTTAAAAATCGGGGTTACTTTCCTCTCGAGAGTTTCCGCTGCGTGTTAGCGTTAGCTCATTCATATTCCAAGCGAACGAAGTCGTGGGCAGAGGCTAGTCTAAAATAACAATTATTACGATTTTATTTTATTTATTTAAACGTTATTGTACACCGATTAAATACATTCATTACGAACAATTTAAGTTTTGTTATTGGTATAATAGGCGACCTTATTGCTGTTAGTAATTTCTTCCAGGCAACCTTTGGATGGATTTGTTCAATGGAGTCGAGTCAGGGGTATTCTGGGTGTACAAGAAAATAACAACTAGTTAATATCATTTAAGTTAGTGGCACCTAACTGTAACATGATTATAAAATATAAATAACTAGCCTCTGCCCACGACATCGTTCGTGTGGACATAGTTAATTTGGGCTAACTAATATGAAGCGAAAGATCTGAAGAGGAAAAAACAGCCCGATATTTAAACATTATTCATTGTTGCTGTGCTCCTATTGATCTTAGCGTGATGATATATAGCCTATAACTATTCTGGATAAATGATCTATATAACAATGAAAAAAAATTTCAAATCGGACCAGTAGTTCCTGAGATTACCCCCTACAACGTCACAAAATCACAAACTTTACCTCTTTATAATATTAGTATAGAGGTATAGATATATAGACTGAATATTATTAACATAAATATTAAATAAAACAAAGATAACATATATTATGGAGTTTTTGGCGGGATCTCAGTCTGTCAAGTAGTGGATTTTATATTTTATTCATAATCTTGTGTTATTAGACTCTATATTTTGTAAATTTGGTGGTGTTTTGCGTAATATAGTCAGTTTATTGTGCATAAATGAAGTGAATGGAAAATAATACCACGGAGCATGAAATTCTGAGATGCCACAAAAACTCCCTGGAAGGTTCTAACAAGGGATCCACCATTTTGTTAGAATATTGACTGACACGATGCTTATTATTGAAGTGATTGCACGATGCTTGTAATATTATTGACTACGTGACAATGGCAGTAATAATATAAATGATTGATTGCCAAAAATAAAGATAAAAAAAAACATATATTATGTATAAGGGTAGTAGTAATAGTACTTTTACATACATATCTGCTATATATAAGCTATCTGCTTCATTTAAAACAAAAATTTTAAGAAATTACATTTATAGTAATAGCAAAGTATATTTTTGCTCTTAATGTGTTTTTTCCCTGTAAATAAAATATATTATCACTATAATAACCAACGCAAACGAAGCCGCGCGTATTAACTAGAAAACATAAGATGTGAGCATTTCACGGTTTTATTAACAAACTTTACTGAGCCGGATTTCGAAGATTATGTAAGTGAAAGTAACATATGATAAAAGTTTTATAGGAATTTATAATTAATGAATACCATGCAAGTTTATTTTCAAATTTACTTATCAACTAGCCTCTGCCCGCGACTTCGTTCGCGTGAAATAGATACTTTGGGCCTACGCTAACACGCAGCAGAAGCTCTTAAAAGGATAAATCATTCCGATTTTTAAACATTTTTTATCTGTGCTCCGCTCCTATTGGCTTTAGCGTGATGATATATAGCATATATAACTATTCTCGATGAATGAGCTATATAACACTGAAAGAATTATTCAAATCGGACAAGTAGTTCCTGAGATTACCCCCTACAACGCCACAACGTCACAAACTCACAAGCTCACAAACTTTACCTCTTTATAATATAAGTATAGATAAATGAAATATATATCTTTTTATGGAATTTATATGCCTTACTTAATATGTAAGGTTATAAATTAATATACATCAGAATTAATTTATACATATAATAAAAATGAAATGTTTATAAGTAACATCAAAATAAAAAAATAACTGATTTGTTGATAAAAAGTAATTTAGGTAATTTTAATTAATACTAACTGTTAACCATGGCTTTGCCCGCAGTATTATCTCCAAAACGGTTAGATAAATCTTCGCAAAAAATATAAGGACTTAGAAGAAAAATACGAAGTTTTTTTGTCATTTATTGTGTTTATTGATTTATATATTAAATTGATTAAGATAAGAGTTTCTTTACGCTTAAATTACCTGATAATTTTTTTCTCCATTACTGTTAACAAAATCATCTAAATATACAATATTAAGATATTATAAAAAAATATTTAAAACCATGACCGAATATACATAATTATTTATCATATGTTTTTGTGATATATAACATTATTGAATTAGACGGATCGCGTTAGAATATATTCAATTCATATATTTATCTTCGATACCAGTCACTTTTATTATATTCAACAACCAATCTATCCCTAAAATCCTTTACCGAAAACACTTTTAAAATATTTACACGATAGATATAGCTTTACCGACGTTGCTATGACCTTGATCCCGATATTAATTTACCATAATTATTCGAGACACAAATAGACTACATTTAGGAAACATCAATCAAAATTGGCGTTCGTAAACAATCGTGGATGCCTAATTGCTTATCGGAATCGTTTGAGAATGCGAACAGATTCGTTGAAAATTAATTTCGTAACTAAAAGCTCATTTCTCTGTTAAGTATTTAAAAGAATTACATTTTAACTTAATTAAAATACCTGCTCGGTGTATACTAGGTGAATTATTAAATATTCACAGTACTCTACGATATTATACTTCATGATCATATGTAACATACAAAATAATAATATCAAAACAAATACTGATAAGCAACAAAGAGAACTAAAGTTAAACTTTATTCTAAGACTCTCAAACGTAAAAAAAAAAAAAGGTGCAATGATCGGTGCCAAAAGCTGTAAGGGGCGATCCGGAGTTAACTTTCGATAATAAAACAGGCTCGAGTTTATTACCCTTTGTTTTATTCATGCTTTGAAAAATTATCTCAATTCAGTCGACGGCGGTCATTGACCCTGCTATAATATGGATGAGTAGTGGTTTGAGTATATTTTTTTTTCTAGATAATTAGGTAATATATTAAGCAAATAATTTTTAATTGCTTTGGGCACGAGAATCAAGTGCATAATATCCTCCATAAATATTGCTACTGTCTAAGCATTCAGTCTGTATATAAATAACTCTTCAATAAGAATCTTTTATCCAAACAAGAGTTCTCAAAAAAACCTATATAATTAGTTTTTTTATTTATGTTTTTACCACAATTTCACTTAACGTTAAGTAACCATGTGGTCAAAGGAAGACAACTGAGCCTAATGTGGTTAGTTCTTAAATACAGTTTTAGGAATACACGTATAGCTGCTTGATTAAGAATTTTAGTTTGAGTGGAGATGTTATCCGGTAGTGTTTTACAAAATGCAATAGTACCATACTATGATTCCAACACAATGTTTGTCTGTTCACTGAAAGTTTTAGGCTCTATGTACCTAGAATTCGAAATAACGTCACATCTAACTCAAACATTCGTAAAACGAAGATATGACGACAATTAGAAAAATACGTGCAAAGAAGCTGCAAATATTTTATTATAAACACTGTAACACAATATTCTGAAGAAAAAGCATTTAAATCGTAAATAATCTGAATGTCTCTCCTCTTAATATAAACCAGTCAGTCTTGCGATTAGAAGTAAGAATTTTATAAATAATTTACTTAGACATGACTATTCGTATGTAATAAATAAATGGAAGTTTCATTGCCAAAATAACTTATTTGATACAAACATAATTGTGTAACATAATTTATAGGAGGCAATTTTCTGTTCTGTTGAAAGAAGTTACATTGCAATTACTCGCATTGTTGTATTATTTATTTTTTAATATACTCGTATACTTTTGTAGAAAATATCAAGAAACTTTACTACACTCGCAAGCCAAATCAAAAGACAACAAAGACTCGATTAATTATTTAAAAATACTATACTTACATCAATGAATCAGTAAAAATACAGGCAAAAAGGATTACCTCTAAATAAAAAATATCATTCATAATTTTATTATTACACTAGCTTTTGCTCGCGACTTCATTCATGTGGAATAGTTACTTTGGGCTAACGCTAACACGTACCGGAAGCTCTCAAAAAGACAAAAACCCGATTTTGAAACTTTCTACATTGTTATTCCACTCCTATTGATTTTAGTCTAATAACTAATAATATATGGTCATTAGAATTCCTCAATAAACAAGCTATCTAACACTAAAATAACTTTTCAAACTACTGGTTTGTAATTCCTGAGATTAGCGCGTTCCACCAAACATAGACACCCTTGAGCTTATAGTATTTTATTTATTTAGCCTTTATTGCTAATACTATACAATGATTTTTACATACAAATTGTTTTAACTTAAATCTAATACATCGGGTTTCCCGGTTCAGTGGTCAGCGTGTCAAGTGACACATAGGCCTCTTCCAGCTGCTTCCATTCTTCTCTGTTGGTAGCTTTTCTAGACCAGATTGTCCCTCCAATTAGCTTGATGTCATCTATCCATCTTCTAGCTTGCCTTCCTCTTTTTCTTTTGCCATCATGTGGCTGCCATTCCGTTATAATTTTAGTCCATTTCATTCCACTTTCCCTTGTCACGTGTCCTGTCCATCGCCATTTTAACCGTCTTATTTTCTTTATTACGTCTTCCACCTTAGTTGTAGATCTAATGTGTGCTGCTCTATACATTATTACTATTCTCTCGTACTTAACTCGAGCCGTCATTCAATTTGCAATAACTCTTGATAGAGTGGACCGATTTTAATGAAACTAAGCTACTCTCGAAGATATGCATTATGATTTGCTTGGTCAGGTTTTATTGTGAACCCAGCACTTCAGCAGTGATGCGTGTTCATACAGACAGACAGTCAGACATTTTAAAAAATGATTAGAATACGTTTTACTACTTATTCCTAGACACCTGCGACAATTTTTTTTACGAAAATCTAAAAATTATCTATCTAATATCTTTAAACGAGAAATTCTTGTATATTTGTATATATTCAGGATCTCGGAAACGGCGTCATTTATTTCCGTGAAACTTAGTATGTAGGTAGTATCAGGAACGATAAATAGATCCCGCTAGATTTTATTCATAGAAAACTTTTTGTAACTGAGATTTCAAGCAATAAAAAATATAGTTAGAATATGAAGATAAACCTTTCAACCGCTGTCAAAACAAGAATAGCTCAGGTGGAAATTGGTTCCTTCGAAAATCCGTGTAACCACAATTTGAATTCGAGTGTATATATAAGTATATATATATTTTTTAAATAGTAACTTTGTAATGCAAACCTAACAAAATATTTTAATTAAATAAATAATTGTATTATTATAGTTAAGAGAGATATATCTTTTTTAATATTTTTTTATGTGAATAAATGCTAATTTTGTGAAGCAAATCTAACAGTTTATTTTAATCTAAAAATGTTTTTTAGAGAACCGAGCTACCGAGCTCGGTCACCCAGGTACTTACTATGTATAGATAGAAGAAGATCTCCTAATTATAATAATTAAAAATATAAATTAAGCAATCTACATTCCATTTTTTGTGAATTATACTTTTTATGAATCAAATAATCTACACTACATTTTTGTGAATTGTGATTCCAAGTAGCGCACACACACCGTTTATTAGACGCAAAATAAATATGAGTGTTGTTCATAAACTTTAAAAATTTGAACTTTGTATTTTACTACACATGACATTACAGAATTTACTTCTATTTAAAAAACGTTATAATAGTTACAGTGAGAAATAACAGGTGTTTATTGACCGACGATAAATATAAAGGAACGTTAGAATACCAAAAAGCCGTTTATAACGATCCTATTATACGATAATCGATTTAACTACTACAATAGAGTTTTTAACAATAGGCCAAAATTAACGATAATATAAACAAGCTTCAACAATACACGGCTTTATAATTCATGTCAAAATATCATGGGTTCATAATTAATACGA
This sequence comes from Antheraea mylitta, assembly GCA_014332785.1. Taxonomy (NCBI): domain Eukaryota; kingdom Metazoa; phylum Arthropoda; class Insecta; order Lepidoptera; family Saturniidae; genus Antheraea; species Antheraea mylitta. The sequence goes on from JACEII010000012.1 coordinate 9,953,852, forward strand.
AACATAAATCCGAATTATTATAGCAACATGTCTAAAATTGGTACTAACTAGATAACATTCAATAATTAACATCGATACATATTTGTTCTTCATATTTTACATATACAACCTCAAGCTGAAAACCTGTTTCCAATAATCTGTAGGTCTATTTAGGTCAATCCTTCTAAGCTTAATTTATGGCCTTATTCGACTACATCGCCAGTTCGCACCAAACCAAATTATATACAAATCTTCTGTATATAGTAGAATAAACATTGTATACTTGCACCCGATTAGGCCTCCCACGGTAGCTGTTCAAGCCTAGGTTTGATCCCTCGGTACGGAGCCCTTGAGTGCGTTGCTTGCGCGATACGGTGACACAAAATATACATCACTGCTACAACACTACACGATCACCCCCACATACGTGCACGCCGACACGATTACACATGAAAGTGGAAGGGATTACTTTTTTCCCTTATCGAACTGAAAAACTCTCAATTTTCCGATAATAAATATATGGAGGAGTTGTTGAGGCGTGTATGCTTGGTACACATATACGTTTCAACAACTCATACATATATGAATAGTTAGCTAGGTTAGCTAAGATAGGTCGCGTTTTTGCATGCAACAGGCAACAGCCAAGCCGAGGTGTGCCGTGCACCCTTGAGCTGGTTGCCAAAATAAAATCGGCTAAGTGCCTTAAGCGCTCGCCTTAGTAGTCCAGTGAAGCTGTTAAGACCTTGCTGGGTCAATAGCGTAGTCATTTCGAAAAAAAATGTATACTTGTACATTTAATCTACAAATCCACCGATCTTAGTAAATGTGGATAAAATAAGAAATCTGTTTTATAAAATTGTTTGTTTTGATATTTTTTCACCGTGGCCCGGTGAAGCTGTTAAGACCTTGCTAGGTCAATAGCGTAGTCAGATCGAAAAAAAACTTGATATTTATTTTTATTATGACTTCTTTTAAGGGCAAAGAACTTTTAAAATAGATTTAATAGTTTTGAATATCTCTCACAAATATCAGACTTTACCGTTTTATAATAATAGTATAGAAAAGTGGATATGAATTATTAAAATTACCATTAAGCCCAATGTCATGTCAAATGTCACGTCTGCGTCAGTGACAAATATAATTGTAGTCGTTTTGTGTTGAACTGCCATCTGCAAAATTGTATTTACCTAATACTAGCTGTCCCCCGACTTCGTCCTCGTGAAATCTCATGTAAAAAAGCAGTGTTTATTATCATATTTATATATATTTGTTCATCTGAATGTAATAAGTACATTTACTAATCTATTCTTCTCTCGTAATTAACTCGAGCGGTCATTCAAGTCAGAATAACTTTTAATAAAGTTAACCAATTTTAATGAAACAAAGACTAAGTCACTCTCGAAGATATACTTTATGCACAATGCTAAAGCAGTGATGGATATCCAAACAAACAGACAGACATTTTAAAAAAATATTGAAGTATATTTATTACTTTTCCTAGACATCTGCAACAATTTTTTTCACGAAAATCTAGATCTATCTAGAATTACGAATTACGTTTGATTTACATTCATATTATTTGTATAGATTACATAAAAGTATTACAATGATTTAATCTGGTTTTTGTCGGATCAACTCTTGAATCATATAAACATTCGTCAGCGTTCGGTCATGTTATACAACATCCAATTGTATTTTTCACAATGTTAGAATTTGAATAGCACATTAGAATTAGTAGAATCTCTAAAATGTACTATTAGGTTTAGAACGTATAAGGTGGAGAAATAAATATGAAAGAATAAATTGAAACCTGAATCCAATTATCTGTAACAAGGCGAAGCGATGTGTATTCTAGATATCTGTAACTAAACACTAGAGAACACCTTTCTGAAAAATAATATAATAATTCATACGAAAAATATTTTACGTCGAAATGTACCTAGGCTTTTGCCGCAGAAAATCTGTGTAGGGCGAGATTTTCATACATATTTGACGATCGTATAGGGATTTGTGACACTCGCAAATATGTGAGGCGCGAAGCACAAACTCACATCTGCCTTAATTACTACTACAAAATTCATACTTTGCATGAATTTATATTACGAAATAGACACATTATTACGAGTAACTTACTCCAGCTTTGGAGGTCACAAAAATATTTCAATGTGATATAGTTTATTTCTGTGAACGTTTTTCAATCTAATAATACCAATACACAACCTTATTTGTATGAAGAAGTCCTTATTTTAATACACTATAACTTTAGTATCTATTAATAACAATATACGAGTTTTTGGTGGGTCTCGGAATGCCATGTAGTAGTCTTTATATTTTATCCATAATCATGTGTTATTTGGCTCTATATTGTGTAATGTTTGGCGCTTTACGTAATATAGTTTGGTTATTGTGCACAAGTGAAGTAGATCGGAAATAATACCACTGAACATGGATTACATATCACAAAAACTCCCTGGTAAATTCTAACAAGACGGCCACCATCTTGTTAGTTCATTGAAATTATATCAAGAAACTTGTAATATCGTTACTCACTTGACAATGGCAGTGATAGTCAACTATATAGAAGACTGGTTGCCGAAAATAAAATAGAAGAAGAGATAGAACAAGAACATAAAATGCGGATGTCAGATTCATTATAAACTAAATCTATAACTAACTATATAAATGGAAAGTTTAATGCTGTCATATAATTATCATTGCTTGTACGACCGAGCCTAACTCGGTGCTTTAAAAATAATTTAATTAAAATGAACTGTTCGGTTTGCCTCACAAAATTATCATTTTTTTTCCAAAAAAATAAAAAAGGTATTTCATTTACTGTCACTCGGACTCGAACTGGGGTTACACGGATTTTCGAAGCAACCGATTTCCATCTGAGCAATTTATGTTTTTACAGCGGTGGCGAAATTTAACCATTATATTCTATCTATATTTTTTCAGTGCCTGAAATCTCAGGTTGAGAAGTTTTTTATAGATGAAATTTAGATCGATTTATCGTCCCCGAAACCTACACAGTAAGTTTCACGTTAATCGCTAACGCCGTTGTCGAGATCCTGAATATATAACAATATAAAAATATACAAGAATTGCTCGTTTAAAGATATTCGAGATAAATAAATAATATTATATTATAGATAGATTTTCATTTTACACCAGAACGCAGTTTTAATATTAATAACACTTAAAAAAATTAAAAATACTAATATTTAATAGAAAAATAGCAAGTTACATTTTATTTCCATTTATTTTAGAGACTTTAATTGAATGAACGAAGCGTGATAAGATTTAAGAAAGGCTATTAAATAAAAACACCCAGTTGGCAGTAACTTAACTATAAGGCTGACAATAATGATTTTCAATTTTCTATAATTTACTTTATTCTCCTAAAAATTGAATTTAAAATCATAGTCATTTTTTTTATTTTTACAGTTAATGATTTGTTAATGAAAACCATATTATTCTAACTCCCTCGGCGTGGAATCCTTGAGTCCGCTGCTGTTTTTCTTATTCAGAGAAATAAACGATAATGAGTTCTACCCTTATTTTTCCCTATCCCATCCTATCCTATATTGTTTAGAGGAATTTTTCCGACACAAAATACATACAGGAGTTGTTGAGGTACTCATGCTTGGTACACATGCATGTTTCAATAACTCATATACGTATATCTAGATAGCTTAGCTTAGGTTAGCTCAGAATAGTCGCGATTTTTGCACAAAAAAGGCTACAGCCCAAGCCGAGGTGTGCCGTGTGTGAGCGCCTTTAGCGCTCGCCTCAATAGTTCGGTGAAGCTGTAAATACCTTTCCAGTTTAACAGCGTTTTCATTTCGAAAAAAAAAAATTAGAATCTATATTGAAACGAAATATTTTAAAATAAATTTATTTTTATATATGTTTATGGTATTGTCTTTTTAGATATTGAATATGATATGTAAGTCCAATATGGATTATTGTAATACATAGATTTATAAAAGAAACTTTTTTTATAACATAGGAGCCAAAAAAACAGGTGGGTCACTTGATTTTAAGTGATCACCACCGTCCATAGATACTAGCAACAACAGGGGAGTCGCAAGTGCGTTGCCAACCTGTACTTGGGGAGAATAGGGGAGGAATGAGAGAGGAGGTGGGTCTCCGGCACTCTCACTAACCGAATGAAACGCAACAATGCGAGCAATGTTACTTCACGACCATTTTCTGTGAGAGGGTGGCACTACCTACCCCGGGCGAGCCGATCCATTCACTCTGAAAATCAGCGTGGCTTTACGACCTACAAAAATTGGTGAATAGCACATGAATCATTTTAACTTTTCAACAAATTTTATAAAATAACTAGCTGACCCGTGCAACTTCGTCTGCACGAAATTGGTCTTCACTGGTTTCATTTGTATTTTTAAACGCGAAATAAACGAATAAAACTGATACCCGATTGCAACCACAACTACCGTTTCCAATTGTGAATCCAAACTATCAACGTACTCACTTAAACATATATATAGTATAATTTCCATGCTCAAAACCGGGAAACTAATGGAATGTGATACTCGTTCCATTATCACAGGGGCACTTCTTTTGCGATAACACTTGATTTCATTTCATCTTGCTCACTTTTTTGTGTTTTGTGTGCTCAAACTTGTTCCATTCTAAGCTTGTGTACTTAATTATTATTCACTTTAGAAAGCAATTCTGCCATACCACGACGAATGTTATCATTATCTGTCTCCCGATATTCATCAGTGCGATTTACACGTGAGGTTGCTCGTAGTATATTTCATTGAGTTCGACGATCTATTTCAGCTCCTCTTTTCCTTGGCATTTTCAAACAATAACGGTAAATAAATTTTTCACGCACAAACTTATGATAGAAGTTTTTAATAACGGTATAGTTGTGATAGAATGATATTTAACTTTGTAGCCTTTCGTCTGACATTTGACAGTCAAAAGTTTGACGGGAAAGTGGCTAGAACAGTTTGTATGGGAAAATGAAATTGTTGTTTTTACTATATTCCTCGTAATTTTTCCACGTTTTTTCACCTTTTAAACCTTCCCTGGACAAATATTTCAAAACCATAATCATTAGCTGATTATGGCTCAGCTGTTCTCGAGTTTTAGCGAGACTAACGAACAGCAATTTATATATATATATATATATAGATAGAAGATATGTGAAAGTTACCACGTTTAATTATTTTAAGTTCTATTATATAACATATTAAAGTCTACAATGTTCTGTGTATATGACAAGCTACCGCAATTCAATTAAAAAGACACTACAAAGGTGAAGCCACATATGAAGAAAGCAATATGTTTCATACGCTTCAAAGAAAATACCTTGTAAAAGGTCATGTTTAGATATTAAATCAAAGTTAAGCTTGGAGTTAAGTCATTGGGTACGTTGGGCTAAGCCTTATAGTACGAAGTGATATTCTATTTTTAAAATAACATAGGTAACTTTAAAAAAAGAAAAAAATATGAGTTGTTTCAAAATATTTATTTCTTTATTTAAAATTAGCAAATTTCCACCGGCTTTGTTGGGCATTAAAAAAATGACAAAAGGTTAAAGAATTCGAAAATTCTTTTTACTTATAATATATTATAAGTAACAAGCAGTAGATATGCCATAAGCGCTTCGAGCGCCTTGTAAAAACTTGGTTATCTAGCTTATTTGTGACGGCTGTTCCGTCTATCTACCCGTATCTAAAAACCTATATCCATTTCTTTTTCACTATCGATATTGAGAATATGCCATCTTACTTCCACATTTTATCTAAGACAGTGTGGCGTTACAATATTACTTTACGTATGTGTGAGTTATCATGCCATTTGTTTTGTCAAAATATAATGTAGGTAACGTATCTATAGCGTTTTAGTTTTAATATCATTGATCATAACCATATGCCGATACGTTTAGTAATTTTAACAAGATTGAGCCTCAATGGAACTTGTGTTTTCATTATATATGTCAGAGCAAATGCCTGTTCTGCCGTAAGAAAATATTTGTACTGATATAAATATTACGCTCTACTCTGTCATATGAACCAAGTCTATAAAGAGCATATCAGAAACAGAGCTAGTTTGTAGTCCAGTGGTGCTTTATAGGCCTCTCAAGCTAATAGCGTAGTCAGTTCCAAAAAAAAGGAACCGAGTCCTTTGTTTATTGTTATTATTGGATTGGTCTTCAGTGACAGTTCGATTAAATAACAAGGAGGGCGACATCTATGATTGACGTCACACCTTTATAACTAATGGCCTCAGTGTCAACCATTCTTGCCGCGATTTCAGAATTAGGATACACCACAGAAAAACCATTACTGGAAAAAAATCCAACATCCGAAATAATACCGCACGTAGTATTAAAATTAGCGCTTGTTGTAGAATTAAATAATGTAATATATAAGTAGTTATTAAGAGTTATGAGACTGGCAACACTTGATATCAAAGACTATGCTCTTTGTATTTATAAAAATGGATGTTATTAAGTATATATCTGAAATTAATATTGCCGCGAGCAAATGCTTTCTACATAGAAAAAAAATTACGCTCTCCATTTTTCTATAACTCACGATTAAGTTACGGTAGACTATATCTAATTGTTTTGAATGATATTTTGAGATCTAAAAAAAGGGTGTATGGGAAGATGATTTACAACTTATCCATTCATATATAATAAAAACAGTACACATGTTAGATTCGAAATTGGAGATATCCACAGTTCAAAATTAAATATGACTGCATAAGAGATCAGCTTTAGACATACAAGAGACACTGTGGTATATATACTATTTGCCAATAGTATTGCTCTTGTTGGAAAAATACCACCCTTGTTCAAAGTAGGCTGAATGATGTTTCCTTACCAACCTGTCCTAATTTTCGGTTTATTGATTAAAATCAACCGTTGCATGGACAAGGATGTGAGGAATAGGATAAATAATGCGGGGTGAATGAAACGGCGAAAGGTTGGGGTCACTTGTAACCGACGAATACCCTTGTAATTTAAAGGAAAGCCGTATAAAACTTTTATTGCTGGATCAAAAAAGGTAGATGAATCAAGATTGCATATCGTAGAGGTACGAATAATAAGGACGAGTGTGGAATACTCAGAATGGAAAAGATTATAAATGAGTATATTAGAGGAAGTTTGAAAGTAACACCAGTGACAGAGAAGTTGAGAAGTTATAAGTAAGCATGGTATGGGCACATTATGAGGAGAGATGAAAATTTCTTGACCAGAAAAGTTTTAAGTATGGAGGTGAACGGTGTAGAAGTTGAGAAAGACCGAATAAATTATGTATGGTTTGTGTGAATACTGAGATGACATCTGACAGTGAAGAGTGGAAGAGTACAACATTTTCTGCCAAGCCTACTTAAATGGAATAAGACTAAGAAGGTGAGAATGAATCATTTTATATTGTGTTATAATGCAGACAGAGTCGCAGTCCGTGACTAGTATAATTGTGTGATTAATACTTTACTACAACATCGGATTGCAAGTGAATAATAATAACATTTAATATATAATGTAATAATTTTCAAATTTGTATTGTTTCATTCATAAAAAATATTATTGATATAATCTATCTATCTTATACTATAATAAAACTGCAACAAGTCGAAATCTGTACATAAAATATTTTTTGAAAATTTTAATCAGGGTAGACATGTTATCGATATAGAAGTCCCATCCGGTTCTCCAGGATAATGAAAAACAAAAAAATGTAGTTAACGTAACTAGACTTTTTTGCGACACTTTAGTACAAGAGCCGGCAACGTTGGAAGAACAACAATTTTAGAATAGCTGGTTCTTTAATATATCAATATATATTTTTTTATCATAGGAGGCAAACGAACAGGTGGGTCACGTGATGTGAAGTGACCACCACCGTCTATAGACACAAGCAACACCATGGATGTCGTAAGTGCGTTGCCAACCTGTATATGGGGGAGGGAGGGGGTAAGGGAAGGGAAAGGAGGAAAGGGGATGGGTGGTGGGCCTACGGCGTTCTCACTGACCGAACGAAACACAACAATGCAAGCACTATTATTTCACGTCGGTTTTCTGTGAGAGGGTAGTATTAGCCCGAACGAGCCGACCCATTCATGCTGAAACCAGTAATAGCTTCACCGTGGCTTTACCACCTACAAAAATTATCAATATATCAATAGACAGAATTTAGAACACCTGGTAGCCTGTTAATGTTGTATTTTTAATGCGCATTTTGATTTATGAATATGTTTAGGAACATTTTTTTTTTCAGTAAATTTAACGCAATTAAAAACATTAATTTATCACACTCAGACACATTTTTTTAAACAATAATATGCCCGTTGATATATTTTATGCATAAAAATAATCAATTTCAAACCAATTACTTTTTCTATAGCAAAGAACAAATTTCATTTTATTAAACATTATTAATACTAAGATTTTACCATATACAACAAAACAACGATAAACGTAAACGTATGACTTGGGACTGACGCCATCTTAAATATATGCGTCGATAATATACGCTGTCACAATTATCGCTATCTTTATCTTGCAGCTAGTACGGCAATAAACTATAGCTATAACTAAGTTATCCTATACACATAATATTTTTATAGCAATAAATTGGTCTAAATATTGAGTAAATAAATGATTTAGTCTGAAAGATTAAATTTGTACTTATTTATATTTAAATATAATAATAATAAAATTACTGATATTCCAACATGGTTTAAGATTACTTTTATTTTTATTTCCAAAAAATAGCATCAAGCACATTTTTGTCAATAACGAAAATGTCTTTCAAGAATAATTCCATTTTAATAAAGTTTCAAAATTAGTGAAAAAAAAACATCCTAAAATTATTTTAAAATCAATATTTTTATCTGTAAAGGTACGATATGCACAAATATACGCAACATTTACCAGCACCCAGGTAGCCCGCACGTTATTCGGATGAATTTAAGGATATATTGATTATTTCCGGTATGGCCTCTGCCTATGTAGGCAATTTCGCCAATATCAAGTGTGACAAATACACGTTATAAACCATAACCCAAATATTCAACGTAGAATAATTTACAATAGAAACATATCAACATAGATAAATTACCAAAAGGTAATAAGTACTATGTTGTGAGTGGTTCAGAGATTATTTATAAAAATATATTGGAAATATATTTAAAATTAGTTTTCGAAACAGTTTCTAACTCTTAGACAATATTTACAAGTAAGTGACAGTTGACGCTGCGACGCGTTGTTTGACGTTTCGACATGATGTTTATATATTTTTCTTCAATACAATGGAGTATAAAAAGGTTTTAATACAAGTTGAAGATAGTTATGATAAAGTAAGTGGTAAGGATGTTTACTTAGTTTTATGTACGTTAGTCTTTATCTTAATTGACCCTGGTAGATGATGCTACGAACGGGTTCTAGGCTTAATAAAAAAAAAAACACATAATCTGGGTATATGTTTGAGTGAGTCCGTGGATAGTTTGGATTCACAATTGGAAACGGTAGTTATGGCTTCAAGTGGGTATCAGTTTTATTCAATTTTTTCGCGTTTAAAAATACAATTCAAACCAGTGATAACCAATTTGGTGCAGACGGGTCAGCTAGTTATTTATAAAAAGTTATCTCATAATAAATTCAAAAATACATTTATAAAGAAATTGCTAGCTAAACTGACAGTAGTTAATTATACAGTCAATCCGCCTAGGTTTCTCGGGCAGCAGAACACCATTAATCTTATTTATCTGGTTAGACCAAATGTATTAATGATCTTCAGGAGATCTCTTAACCGTTATCGAGAAATCACCGAGAACATACGAGTCGTTCATTCATATGATTGTATTTAACCTATTGGAGAAGAAAAATCACACTGTATACTAACTGTGAATTTCTAGTTTTTGCTCCCGGCTTTTATCTTAATGTTGATTTGATCTGTCCCTCCGTACTATAGTACATTTTTGCTGGATGAAAAGTCTTCTTCGTCCTTTTTTGTAACGAAGAAAACGTGTATGCAAAATTGGAGTAATTACGGAGTGAAAATGATTCGTGTTTATAATATTCTTATAGATAAAGGTAAATTTTACTTTTTATAACAATAAGAAATTTATGACTAAATACCATAAGCCAGGATATTTGAAATAGTCGGTGATTTTCGAAACAAGCCCCTAAAATCGAAATCAATGACCAAAATGTTACCTGTAACCAGCCAAGCCAATTGGAAGACTGGCTTTTAAAATCAACTATCTTAATAACTGCTTGGCGAGAGATTCTCGACTGGAAAGTACTTGCTACCCAGGTATCCATTAGAAAAAACCCTACTACCACGGAAAGGTTTCAACAGGATGTTTTCCTTCACCAAACTGATTAACAAGTTAACGATTATATTATCATGGGACATCATAAGGTCCGTAAACTTAGTTTTGGAAACTAACCTAATACTATTACTTAATTACTGAAGTCAAAACTTCTTTAAGCGTGTTCAGGATATTTGGCGGATGAAAAACGTTTGGTTTCACGTCAGTGACATGCTAGTAACTGTGCCTGCCTCAGACTAACGACACGTAGTTCTGATATTTTGTATTGAGCTTGTACGGGTTGTACAATCGTATGTTTGTAGTACTTAAAAAACTAGACGAATGTTAATACTTACAATATACAAATATACATATAATAAAAATGAAGTGTCTGTATGTAATATCAAAGTAAAAAAAAATCACTCCTTGGGTTCATACCCAATATACTTTCATGAGTATACACGCATCTGATTACAAAAATGCAATTTTTAAAATTTTTTTCGGTCTGTGTGTCTGTTTAGCTGTTAACCGTGGTTCCGCCCGCAGTGCTATCTCCAAAACGGTTCGACCGATCTTCACGAGATTTCCACTGACAGATAGCTGACCTTATAAAATGTAATTTAGGTAATTTCAGTTTATACTAGCTATTAACTGTGGCTTTGTCCGCAGTGCTATTTACAAAATGGTTAGACCTGTCTTCACGAGACTTTCACTAGCAGATAACGGATCTTATAAAAAGTAATTTAATTTATTTTATTATTAATTAGCTGTTAACTGTGGCTTTGCCTGCTGTACTATCGCCTAAACTGTTAGACTGATTTTCATGAGACTTTCACTGTTAGATAGCGAACCTTATAAAAAGTAATTCAGATTATATATATATATAGATATATATTTTAGACTAGTTGTTATCCGCGACTTTGTCTGCATGGAATTTAGCAAGACTTCAACTCATTGTTAATTTTTAATTAGAGAAATAATTATCAGCTTATGGTTTACAATTCGAAATTATAATTATTAGTAACTTTAAAGATAGAAGAGGTCATATTAATAAGATCTTAGATCACATACGTATTATGTGAAGAGTTCCATAATACAATTTCTTGTGGAACAGACAAACGTTTATTTTTGTATAGTCACAAAATCTTAATTATAATAGCATTATATATTAAAAGTAAATCTTTATAATAATAATTTAAGTTGTTGTTTCATTAGTCCCTTATACAGTGTAAATGAGCACTGAGGTAGTTATATGGTAGGATAAGGTTCCAAATATGCTGCTGATGACAAACCTCATTTGTCATGCTATTAGTATTTGTATATCTAGACGTTACATGTTACTGTAAATGGCGTGCGTGTCGTACTTACAATTGTTTTTAATTGTAAATTAAATTAATTGATTTAATTGTATATAACATCACAATTTTATAATTTTTTAATACAGCTAAAACATAGCTGCGAGTACAGCTAGTTATGAAATATAAATAATACAAACTGCAAATAATTTAAACATATAAAGTTATTAAATTGCTTTGAGTTCTCACTTCTACTGGCAATCCTTATGACTGTGTTAAGTGTGTGGTGAGGTGGCTTTCAGTATATATTCTGTGTGTCTTTTATCTTGTATCAATTTTGTATTTCTCCATCCAGGGTCGAGTGTGGACCATGGTGTTGTCAATAGAAACACAGTTTTGTGCATATATAATTTTATTCGCGCAAGCGACCGTACTGAGCCGCAGCGCGTGCGTCACTAACTACAATTACGTATTGTTATAATGAGGACACATACCCCGTTATTAAATTGCTTTGAGTTCTCACTTCTACCGGCAATCCCTATGACTGTGTTAAGTGTGTGGTGAGGTGGCTTTCAGTATATATTCTGTGTGTCTTTTATCTTGTATCAACTTTGTATTTCTCCATCCAGGGTCGAGTGAGGACCAAGGTGTTGTCAATAGAAACACAGTTTTGTGCATATATATTTATTCGCGCAAGCGACCGTACTGAGCCGCTGCGCGTGCGTCTCTTAGTATATAGTATCTTATCTATGCGTGCGTCACTAACTACAATTACGTATTGTTATAATGAGGACACATACCCCACAACTGTCACGACTATCTAAATTATTTTTTTACTTTGATTACATACATATACTTACCTTTTTTACCAATACGCCCATAAATTCCACATAATTTTATTGACTCGGATATTTAAAGAAGGGAGCACGAATGTTTTACGATTTAACCCAAATGTAAATATCTGTAAATAATTGCAACGTGAAAAGAAAATCATCGGTTTTATAGCGGGTAACGTTGGTATAAAAATAGTATGTTTAGACTGTGGACGTGTAAAGAAAATAAATCTGTATCCATTCGAGTTGTGACTGATAGGCATCATAGTATTCTCGGATCGATTTACTTCCTGATTGCATTATTTTACGTTACTTCAATGATATTGCAAATTTTTTTTTTTTATATCATAGAAGGGAAACGAACTGGTGGGTCACCTGATGTTAAATGATCACCACAGTCCATAAACAGCAGCAACACCAGAGGAGTCGCTAGTGCGTCGCCAGCCTGTGTTGGTTGGGAAGGGGGGAGGAGAAAGGGGAAGAGAGGAAAGAGAGAGGGAAGGAGGTGAGTCTCCGGCGCTCTCACTGACCGAATGAAACGCAACAATGCAAGCTCTGTTACTTCACCTCGGTCTTCTGTGAGGGGGTGGTACTGCCCCGGGCGAGCCGACCCATTCATGCTGAAACAAGTTATAGCATCAGCGTGGCTCTACCACCTATAATATCATTGCGTTACTTACATACTTCAAACTACTACTACTTACAAATGTATGAATTGATTTTGCAACTACGTTGAAATTACAAATTTCACTTTTTTAGACCTTTGTACCTCAGTACTGACTTTGGCCGTATGGTGCCGGCAGAGTAGAATAGCACCACCCCATATTCTTCTCGTGGGTATGGTAAAATACGATTATGGGAGTATGAGATACTGACCCCTTGTATTTTCTCACCGGGATACTGTACTATATGTCTGAGTCCTTTTCCGGTCGTTACGATCCCCGTTCCACTGAGTCCAGAAGAACAAAGACGAGTATGTGCACCTATGTCTTGCACGTACACTTGTGCACCTTAATATATACTAAGCATCTGAACACTTTTACTAGTGGACTTCGAGTAGTCTCAGATTAAGCGTCAAAGTGGTCGCCATGGCCGAATTCACTCGAAACTTTTTTTTTCTAGAATTGACGACGCTATTGAATCAGCAAGATCCTAACAGCTCCACCGGACTACTAAGGCGAGCGCTTAGGGCACTCAGCCGATGACGCTCGGAACAATCATCATCACTGTCTTATAATACTAATAATATTTTAGATTGATAGAGAATAACCTGTTGTCGTTTTATGGAAGCACACATTTTAGATGTCTTATTTTTAAATAATAATTATTTATCAACACTTACAAAAACAAGAAGTTGACTATTAGTTCCTTACGCGATCTCTTCCCGAGTATGCGTAAACATCATTTTTTCTATCTGAACAAATTTCAATTTCAGGGCAGTAGGTAACTAGGTGGTATTCGAAAAAGTTTTTTTGTAATTTCATGGGTTATTAATTGCTAATAATGAAAAAAAAATAGACGAGGCTCCATCCGTTTAATTAATCTACGTATCATTAGCTCGTCTTCCAGTGCTTTCAAAACCTCTCAGCCTACGTCTTTTATTTATCTATATTGGCTTATTTAAATAAACTAGATTCGATGCATTTTTATACAGTTATTAAAATAGATGTTGGTTCTAGTAAATATTTTCTAATCCATATACACAGATAGATTTATTCTGTTTAAGAACTTCTAAATGACAGTCTATGGAGAGGATCACTAGTATTCGTAATATTGATACCGTCAACTATAATACCTATCAGTACAATAATATTGAAATGAAAAGAACAGTTCTATTTACAGCCCTGTCAAAATTTATAAACCCAATAATAGTTTGGATATTCAAGGAACATAATTAATTTAATACAAAGTTTTATTAGCTTATTGCCAAACTAAATCATTATGTTTCTGATGTTTTCCACCTAAGTGGCCTAAAAACAATAATAGTTTACACCTTTAATAACAGAAATAAATGTTTATTACAACATTTCTCGGTTGTACACAAACTGTAATAATGCAAACGACGAATAAAACTAGACGTGTATTAAAAGAATGCATAATAATAAATATTTTAATTTTCTAATCAAAAATAGTGTTAAGAGGATGCAGAAAACATTCTGTTCCGACCCTACTTAGGTGGGATAAAGGTAAGAAGATGATGAATTACAAATTGTGTTAATGGAATCATTTATTATTTCTGTGTATAGTTTCAGAATGTTTGCAGATTCTTCTAATTTTGTCTCTTAAAGTTAAATTAAAAGTAGAACTTTCTTTCGAGAGTCCAATACATACAATGAAATAAATAACATAAATGAAAATGTGTGTCATCAAGCATCTATAGATGTGTTCCAGCATTTACACGTAAGACTCCATTTTCTTCTAACTTTAACGTATTCCATCTTAAGTCGTGTTAAAATCAAAAATACTTTATTCAGTTTAGGCCCTAAGAAGGCCTTATAGACGTCAAAACTATTACTTCTTCGGAAAACAACCATCAAGAAAAACTGGAAATATTATCGTATTTATCTTTTAACGTATACATTTTCATAAAATGAATTAAAGTTACAATTGTTTTTAGCGAAGGAAGGGGTGTCAATTCCAAACAACCATCGCTCACATATTGATCCTCCTTGTAACAGCCTTTTGACATCAAAAGCCGCTTGACATGGTGATTGAACCTACAATCCTCGCCGGATAATCGGTAATGTGCTTTGAAGCTTTGTTGTGGTAAGTATTACCTAACTGTTACTGGTCTTTCTGAGTCTGAAACATAGGATGACTGGCTTATCACAGTTTCCAGCATTTAAAACATAACCATTTTTAACGAAATTCAGGTTTTCTATTTTTTTTTGTGAAAATATCTTCAATAAATTATCAACAATATTGAACAGCTTAAATTAATATTTTTTTTTATTGAAGCACGACATAGTGACTGCACTATGCCTGATGTTAAGCATAGTACAATCCAAAAACATCGACAACCACCGAGAGACAGATTATCCATCGCCGCTGTCATGCCGGCCATAATGACGAAAGTCACCCGGTACTGGATATGCACAGGCTGATCCCGAAACGCGACGCGCATAAGCGAGTCACTATGACGGGCTTTTTCACCATATACATGTGACCCAGTCGGGCTGTATAACCCTACCACCCCGCTATCGCCATTGCCTCGTTCGTTGATCAGCAGGGTGCACCACGTGCAGGTGAGGTTGGCTTGGGTGTCTCAAGTCTTAAGATGTTACTCGACACCCCTTGCACCCCAACAAGTAGTGCAACGCCTAAAAATTATAAAAAAGTGAACAGTAGGTAATATTACTAATTATATTTTTAAACTCTTGTAATAACTCGAATACCGTGCAATAAAATAAAGAAAGAATAAATAAGGCGTATTTTTTATTGGCATTATTTCTGACTGAATTGTGTCTACGTATATATTACTCAGAGATTGAAGATAGAGACGGAAAGTAGGTACGATTAGTAAGTTCGAGCTACGAAATTGAGTTTACTGTAATATGTTTTAACATACATAAACTACATTCTATAATTAGATACCTTCAATATAAATACTCAACGACCGTTTATCTGCTACAGATGTTATTCTTAGGATTAGATTTGGGAAAACGTACGATCATATAAACTATAAAGCAGGTAGTAAGTGCGGAGATTGGTATCTCTACAAAGACTCACGTCATATACATGGGTTGTCAAAGGAAATAGTAAAACTGTCATATCCGACCACAATCTCCGTTCCTTTGAACACGGAATGCTTACTAACCTGAATATTGTGTATATTTATCGATTTATACATTAACTTTTAAGTATATAGATAGTTATTAGAATGATTATAGCATATGTATAGATAGATCTAATACATAATAATTAAAATTGGAATATCCTTGTTTTTGCCTTGTACAAATTATTTTTTGAAACTGTTGAAACGACTTACTGTTATACTTACTGTTGAAACTTTAGTAGGTAGTTGAGCCATTACTAGCTATTACTGGCTTCAGCATGAATGGGTTGGTTCGCCCGAGGTAGTTCCACCCGACCTTTTATTTATTTCACTAATATACCTTTACAAGTAACAAAGGATATAACATCATCAGCCCAGGGTGCCGCAGCTCTTTTAAAAAGTATGAGTGCACCTATAGATTCTAAATTCAAATTCTTATCTATTAGTGCAGGTGAAATAATAAGGACTTTCAAGCAATTAAATTTAAAATACACCGAAGACATATGGGGTATATCGGTAACAGTAGTACAGTCTTTAATTGTTACTATTTCACCACATTTGGCTAACATATTTAACCAGTGTATAGCAAAAGGAACTTTCCCCAATTTTATGAAAATAAGCAAAGTAGTTCCTTTGGTTAAATCAGGCTGCAGAAGTAGTCTTGGGAATTATAGATCTATTTCTGTACTTCCGTCGTTAAGTAAAGTTTTTGAAAAGATTATGCTCAACCAATTAGTGAACTATTTCAATGTGCATAAGTTTCTGGATGGTCGACAGTTTGGTTTTACGAAATCGAAATCTACTACTGACGCTGGGGCAACACTCATAAGCTATATATTGAGTACCTGGGAGGATTCGCATGATGCAGTTGATGTGTTCTGCGATCTGTCTAAGGCCTTTGATTGCGTTGACCATAGTACACTTATTCTAAAATTAAAACATTATGGTATTTGTGGACCTTCTCTCGACCTTCTAGTCTCTTATTTAAAAGATCGCTGTCAGAAAGTTAGCATACAAGGGGTAACCTCTGCAGGATCCTTTGTGCGAATTGGTGTCCCTCAGGGCTCTATACTGGGGCCGTTCTTGTTCTTAATATACATAAATGATCTGCCGCTAATGGTCAATAACTGTGCTGACATGGTGCTTTTTGCAGACGATACTTCAATTATATTTAAAGCGAAAAGGACAGATTCAGAGGTTAGGCATGTAAATAATACTCTAAATGAAATTTCTCATTGGTTTGCATTAAATAACTTAGTGCTAAATACAGGCAAAACAAAATGTATAAGATTTGTTTTGCCTAATGTTCCACGAGTGGATAGCAGCATCAAGATTGAGGGGAATTTTGTAGAGTTAGTTGATAATACTGTATTCTTGGGTATCACACTGGATTTAAAACTACAATGGGGTCCTCAAATTAAACAATTGGCAAGCAAATTAAGTTCTGCTGCATTTGCAGTACGTAAAATACACCAGCTAACTGATATTGCCACTGCTAGGTTAGTCTACTTCGCCTACTTCCATAGCTTAATGTCTTTTGGCATTCTGTTGTGGGGGACAGCAGCTGAGGTAGACACCATATTTTTAATACAAAAACGAGCAGTTAGAGCAATTTGCAATATGGGACCTCGTGAATCTTTAAAGACTAAGTTCAAGGAATTCGGTATCTTAACTCTGCCTTCCCAATACATTCTTGATAATTTAATGTATGTCCGAAAGAACCTTGATAAACTGGATTTTGTAAAAGGCCGGCATAGTCTAAATACTAGGAACCGTGACAAACTGGTTATCCCATGTTTTAGACTTAGTAAAACGAGTAATAGTTTTTTGGGAAATAGTGTACGGTTCTATAACAAAATTCCAAAGGATATTACCGATTTGCCTGATTGTGAATTTAAGCGCCATGTCAAGCGGGTTTTGGTCTCAAAAGGCTATTATAGAGTGGATCAGTATGTGAACGATAGTGATGTCTGGAATTGACTCATCTCTGTGCATCCATTAAATTTCTTTTCCATTAAAAGTTTCTGTCATGTATGTAATATAGTCTAAATATTATATATATTAAAAAGATAAACCAGATCGAGTTTCTTGCCGGTTCTTCTCGATAACTGGGTTGTTTCCGAACCGGTGGTAGTTTTTGACGTTCATAAGTGCCTTATTAGGGCCTAAACTGAATAAAGTATTTTTGATTTTGATTTTGATTTTTGATTTTGACCCACAGAAAACCGACGTGAAGTAACAGTGCTTGCATTGTCGCGTTTCGTTCGGCCAGTGAGAGCACTGGAGGCTTACCTCTCTTCACCTTTCCTCTCTCTCTTCCCATTCACCCTCTCCAAATATAGGTTACCATCACACTTGCGACTCCCCTGGTGTTTCAAGTGTCTATGGACGGGATCACTTACCATCAGGTGACCTGTTCGTATGCGACTTATGATATAAAAAAAAAATTTGACTAGAAAATTGTAGACAGATAATATATTACATTAAAGCTTCAATCTATGTACAATACCCGGTTTTTGATTTGACACCTCGGGGAGAAGACAAAGTTAGTCACATAAGTTCGATTTCATATAGATTATTCTTTATCTATCCCAGTCATTGCTTTGTGCAATAGAGACAACATTTTACGGAACTGAGGCAAACCGATCTAGGCCTGCCGTCTCACTCTTAAATCCCGAAGTGGCCAATCAAATAACAAGTATTGTTATATCAAAATTACAATAAAAAAGAGTGTGTGTGTATTTATGTACACACGTTAGAAGTTATACTTCTTTGGCTTAACAAGATAAAAATCTTTTTAAAAATGTTGTCTTCCGCCTTATTCTACGTTTGTAGAAAAAACTATACTAACAATAGAAAAAAGGTATTTAATACCTTGAAAGTTTTAATACATAGAAATACAAAGAAACAAAACGTTGACTATGGCTAACTTCAGGGTGTGGGTTTTTGTAGTCCGGTGAAGCTATTAAAACCTTGCTAGGTTAATAGCGTAGTTAGTTCGAGAAAAAAAAACTGTCTTTTTTTCGTGACGGTGTGCGCGCGCATCCAAAAAATTTACCCTCATCATTATTTCCTAATGCGCCAAAAGAAGTATAACTTCAAAAATTAAAACCAAACCAAAATGAATCCGGATAAATTGTATATTCTCCATGAAACAACAAAACCCTTTTAACAAAAACGAAATTGTACCCAGTACAAATAGGAATAATAATAACATTTTTGTAACAAGTTAATATAATAGAGAATTTCTGTGCACCATCCCGGAACGACGTAATGAATCTATTTCCCCGGAAACAATTTGTATACACTCCAGTTGTTCATTAAACGCACCGTGCGCGTTTATTCATCAACTCTCTCTATAGTTTGCGGGAGAAGGATAAATGTTCTTACATTTTTTTTTTATCTGGTAATTCTTATTACTATGGTAAAACTTATTTGTATCCATTACGAATACACCTTTATGCCTATAAAATCATAAACTCTGTCTTTTTGAAAATAATAAATTAAAATTGCCTTAACTGAGTAGTTAAATTTCAAAACAGGCTAAATAATTGTGATAGGCGAAATGATGGTTGTAGAGCCATGGTGAAACTATTATTGGTTTTAGCATGAATGGGTCGCCTTGTCCGGGGTAGTACCACTCTTTCGTAGAAAACCGACGTGAAGTAACAGTGCTTGCACTGTTGCGTTACGTTAAGTCAGTAAGAGCGCAGGAGACCCATTTCCCATCCTGTCCCCTCCCCTCTCCTTTCCCCCTTCCCTCTCCTCTCCCCATCGCCCATTTCCTCCATCCTCCCAAAACACAGGCTGGCGACTTACGACTCCTCTGGTGTTGCTAATGTCTATGGACGGCGGTGATCGTTTAACATCAGGTGACCTGCCTATTCGTTTGCTTCCTATATGACATAGAAAAAAAAGATAATAACCTTAAAAACTTTATGAACGGCAAAACTGAAACTTCATTCTCAGTGTATAAACTAATAAAGTCATAAAAAAAAACGTTATAGTAACGATTAAAAAGGGATATAGCTCATTTTGAAATGTAAAAGCATATTATCGGTTAATATATATATTTTATTTTGATGTAAAAACTTCTTAATGAAATTATTATATTTTTTTAATATTCACGTTTCTACTACTTTGAACAATATAAGAACTAACTACCGGATTGTGTAAAGTAATGATTTAAGTCTGTCATAAAGTGTGTGTTTTGGAAGTGTGTATTGCAGTCTTAACTATACACACTCATTTATACTATAAAATTATTTCATCTTGGAATAAACTCAAAAATAACAAGACTTGATATTCTTGAAACAGATGACATTTGAGAACTCAGTGAATTGAAAGTATACTCGTTATTTTGTTGAAGAATCTTACTTACTTTGAGGTGTGCTCGTTCAGTTGACTCTTTGCATTGTTAAAAGTTCCTTAGAGGTGTCAAATTCTTTTAGAATGTTCACTTTGAACATCACTTCTATTTATTTATTATATATATATATATATATATATATATATATATATATATATATTGTTAATTTTTTAATTTATTTTTACTTAAGATATTGTCTATGTAATTACTGAATTATACCATAAAACCGTTTTTACTTTGTTAAAAGGAATAAAAATATTGCAATATCTTACATTAATATATTATATTTTTGACTAGCTTCTACCTGGGACTTCGTCCGGGTGGAATATTAACTTTGGGCTAACATTGACACAGAGCGGAAGCTCTGAAAAGAAAAGGTACCCCGATTTTGAAACATTCTTCATTAGTGCTCCTCTCCTTTTGGTCTTAGCGTGATGATATATAGTCCATATATATAATTTCTCGATAATTGACTTATTTAACATTAAAAAGAATTTCAAATCTCAATGTTAGTACCTGAGATTAGCGCGTTTAAACAAACCCTCCAGCTTATAATAATAGTATAGATTACAACTCTTCTCTCGTACTTAACTTGAGCCGTCATTCAAATTACAATAACTTTTAGAGAATGAACCGATTTTAATGATACAATATGTAGGATATGTCCAATGATTTTCTTAGAGAGGTTTTATTGTGAACCCAGTACTTTAGCAGTGATGTGACTTCATATAAACCGGTGAAGCTATTAAGACATTGCTAGGGCAAAAGGTAATCAGTTCGAGAAAAAAGGCTTCATACAAACAGACAAACATTTCTAAGAACGTTTGAAATGTATTCTATTAATAATTCCAAGACACCTGCAACAATTTTTATTCACGAAAATCTCAAAGTACAGACACGGTATATTCTTATTATATGTATAGATAGTTAAGTTCAATTCAACAATAACAAGTAAACCTCATCAAATATTTATTGTAGGAAAAATAAAATAAAGTCATTAATGTCAGAATATATTTTCTATCTCACTATTATACTAAGCATAAAAGACATTATATTTAATTTTACCAAAATCATTTACTTTAGAAATAGAGAACCTAAACAGTACAAAACGTGTTAACGTTAGAATGATCAATCGTTACCACTTAACTGTAACACGATATAACAATAACGGTCTTTGAATATTTTAAATAAAACGTTTCAAATGAGAAATAATAGCTTTGAGCGATTCAGCAAATTCTCAATTTCCAAGTTAGGTCAAGTATCCTTGAGTAAGCTATAAAGTAAAAGCCGATTTAAAGAAGTACTTAAGAGAGTAATTAATTCTAACAATGAAAAGTGGTTTAATACTAATTGTTTTTCAGCTGTTTTGTTTAAATATCCCAATATTAATTGTATAGCAGAAATATGTAATTTATGGGCGGAAATTTCATACATGGCTTATATATTGGATATAAATGGAGATTAATTGAATGATACTTTTAGTTGCTCCTATATATAGGACATTATAAATCAAAAATATACTGGTTATAAATTACTAGCCCCTGCCCGCGACTTCGTCCGCGTAGTAATAGTTACTCTGGGCTAGCGCTAAGACGCAGCAAAAGCTCTCAAAAAGAAAAAAACATTCCGATGTTGAAACATTTTTCGTCTGTGCTCCGCTGCTATTAGCCTTGGCGTGATGATAGCCCATAACCATTCTCGATGAATAAGCTATATAACATTGAAAGAATTATACAAATCGGACCAGTAGTTCCTGAGATTACCCCCTACAACGTTGCAACGTCACAAACTCACAAACTTTACCTCTTTATAATATTAGTATAGATAATTCATTTTTTGAATGACTACGCTATTGACCCAGCAAGGTCTTAACAGTTTCATCGGACTATTAAGGCGAGCGCTTAAGGCACTTAGCCGATTTTATTTTGGCAACCAGCTCAAGGGTGCACGGCACACCTCGGCTTGGCTGTTCTCTGTTGCATGCAAAATCGCGACCTATCTTAGCTAACCTAGCTAACTATTCATATATGTATGAGTTGTTGAAACGTACGTGTGTACCAAGCATACACGCCTCAACAACTCCTCCATATATTTATTATCGGAAGTAGATAATTCACGGAATTCATACGTCTTTTATATAGTAGGACAAATGGGCAATATAGGCTTTCATAGGAGTTCTTTACGCATGTTATATTTTCATGTGTTAATGAAAGCCAAGAAGTTACATGGACGCCAGGGATCTGTACAAATGCTATTTTAACTCCTTGACCCTTTTTACATTAATGCAGTCACGATTTGACCCTCAAATTTAAGAGAATTTAATTTATCACAAGATTTTGAACTTCTGTGATATATACTGTTTTATCCAACACATTTTTAGCATTTAGACATTAAGAATTTTTCAAAATTAATAGCTTCGTGAGTCTAGTTGCACAAACAACATTTTTTGGATGACGCTGTAATTCATTAATGTCTTCTATAACATTCACTGAAATAATATGTTGTAAAAGGCAATCTTAATGTACTTCTAATTCTCAAGGTATTTATGCCACTTAATCGAGTAATAATTAATAGTGAACCGGTCAAAACAACTCCAAATATAATCCATTCTTTTAATAGTAAGGAAATTATTTATGTACGTTATTCTTGAGAAATATACGTACACCATAAACTTTTAATTTTGAACTTTCAGCAATGTAAGCTCCCAAGATGTATTTTTTTTTTATTATTTATAATGCTCTATATAAACATAATACACATATATTCATCGGTAAACGATTCTATAAATGGTATTGAAAAAAGAAAAACATCTAATACATACTTTAGAAAAATAATGAACAAACATACACAGAAGTAGATAACTATTTTATTTTATTTATTAATGACATTAATATCTAATGACGTTATCATGCACTTTTGTAAAATTATCACAAAACACATAACGAAAATCCTACTCTTTGTTGTTTTTGAACTTTAGTTTTGATATGATACGTTAACCCGAAAACATAGCTCGAATGGCGTGAATTGGGATAAAAATAAAATACATCCAAATTCAACAGCGGTAAATATTTCAAAACGTTCATTATTAAAACGGACCCTCAATTTATTTGAAGTAACTGTATACACCAAAACGGTGTTGTCATAAACATGTTTTATGATGTCGGTCGGCTTAACCTGAGCCCCCTGTAAACACATTACCTTTACTTTTATTATATTCAGGGTAAAACTTTGTACTCTTATGTAAGTCTTTCCTTATAGTACTCAGGAAAGCTTATAAAGTTTTAAGACGATTTTGTGTCACTTCTCTTTCACGTATATAATAACGGGATTGATTTATTTTAGTCGCTTTATTTTATTTTAAGAAAATTTTGTATTTTACGAACCTCCTACATATATTTAAGTCAATAAGATAAGTATAAAATGTATATAATTATTTATATTAGAAACGTGTCCTTACAATAATTACAAACAATAGATTACAAGAGAACTGTTATTGTTTAAACAGGAAAAGAAATATAGATTTTCAAAGAACATTAATATATTTAATAATTACATTAATATTTAAATAAATAATAATTCCTTAGTGTAATCATTATAAAAGTAAAATGTTTAAAGAATATCTAACTTCGAAGCCATCTATCTAATGCAGAAAAGCCTTAAAGATTTTCTTGACCATATTTAGGTCTACCTAGTCTTGGACTGTCATATTCGTAAACCTGCCAATATTTCAATCTATTCTTCTATCTATTCTAATACATTCACTAATTGATTGATTCTATCTATTCTAATACATTCACTAATTGATTTTCACGAGTTCTCTGGTATATCTTGAAATTACCCGCTTTCCAATAAAGGAAAATATGTTTTTAAATCGGTTTATAAATACCAAAGTTCTATGGTAAGAAACATAAAAAATACAACCGAATTTCAAACCTCCTCCTTTTAAGAGACGGTTCAAAATGCTAATAACAGTGATGTATAAATTTGTATTTTTTATATTCTGGTAGAGAATTATCTCAAGCAGTTCTATGCCTATTCGTTATAACTGATTGTACCTTCGTTCTCATGCAAATTGGTGTATCATGAAAACTATATAGCTAATTCTTCCAAATTCATTGAGAATTGATTTTTTTTTTCAAACTGACTATACGCTATTGACCTAGCAAGGTCTTAACAGCTTCACCTGATTATTAATTGACTTTGATTCTTCTTCTTCTATTTTATTTTTGGAACCCAGTCTTCTAGTAACTATTTCTGCCATTGTCAAATGAGTAACGCTATTACAAGTTTCTTGATATAATTTCAACGAACTAAGATGGTGGTTGCCTTGTTATAACTTTCCTGGAAGTTTTTGCCGCAAGTTGGAATCCATGATCCGTGTTACTATTTCAGATTCACTTCACTTGTGCACAATAACCCAACTATGTTACATAAAGCACCACAAACATTACACAATATAGAGCCAAATGACATAAAAACTTTTATTGTTTTTAATTACAATTATATCGTCACCACCTAACCCAGTGACCTCCTAAGGACCTCAATAACTTGATATCATGATCCATAAGCATCATAGTAATTACATTTTGTCTGTCAGTCAAATGGCAACATTATTGTTTGTGCTCTACCTACCTAATTACCCTACCCTTTTCCTGTAATTACTATGATTGTCAACTATGGTGTCGATGGGTTACTTTGTAGAATCATAAATGTGAAACTCTTTAATATCCGTAAGACAAAAAATAGCTCCAAATAGCCGCCCTAAACTAGACTAAGCCTACTGGTAAATCTGCCACTGATTTAACCCTTCTTACCCTTTATAAATAAAGTTTTTTAGGTTTTACCATCACAACATAAGCTCCACAGTAATAGCGTAATGATATGTAGTCTGCGTAGTAATAGTTACTTTGGGGTTAAAGCTACCACGCAGCGGAAGCTTTCAAGAGGAAAAATCCTGATTCTGAATCATCCTTCATCGGTACTTCACTACTATTGGTCTTAGCGTAATGATGTATAGCTTATAACCATCCTCGATAAATGAGCTATATAACACTGAAAGAATTTTTCAAATCGGGTGTGTAGTTCCTGAAATTACCCCCTACAACGTCACAACCTCACAAACTTTACCTCTTTATAATATTAGTATAAAAGTATGCATAGTATAGATGTAACCACTTTTGGACGACATACAGAAATTTAAAAAAGAGCTACACTATTCTAAAACAGTACTGTTACGTTATTCGTGTTTAGGCAATAATTATAACGTGTCAAGCTAGTCTACAGGGTGTGCAAATGTATTGATCAAACCGTATTATCGATTACATCGGTCCTCGTGCGATGAGTAACGTTTATTTTATGGCTGGCACATAAACCTACCATTATGCCTTCGACTATACCTATCTGTACATAACTTATTATGTTTGCTTGTTGAATTATATATGTAAGTCGATATACAACTGTTGTAAGATAATTGTGATCCAATTTTGTCATGTCATTATTATATTATTTCAAACTGATAGTGTGAACTCTATCTATAAAACAATAATAATCTAATTAATATAACTAGTGAGCATCCAGTGGTCGACTTTCGACAAAAGTTATTTGATTTTTTAAAGTTGGAACTTTGTTAGGGTTCTTTTGTCAAATAGTTATACTTCTATAATCAAAGGTTTTCATCATGGCTACTCAGTTATTTACCATGTGCCATGATATTTAATTATATAAACATAACAAAAAATCTATGTGTAAATGAAAATTGAAAATAAATATTAATTTGAAACAAAAATCACGAGGTAAAACTTTTAAATTTTAAGCAAACATAACATAATTTTCAATTAATTTTACACGACACCATGGGTGGGTGGTATTTCTGGGTGATATTGAATTTAATGTTCATTATGACAAATAGTGATATGCCTAGTATCATCGTTTGGAAAAGTAATGGATGCTAATACAATCAAATGGTGAATCCAAGACAAAGAAGTTTTTAATACTACCATTAGCTTTGGAAAACACATTTTTTTTGTTGATACATGAGGTTGAATTGCAACATTGTAACCGCGAAGGTCTAAGTCATGGATTACTTTTATGAACAAAATTATTATTTTGATTATACAAAATATTATTTGGCTTATTTTTTTTATTAATTCATCATTTGAAGTGAGTTCACCATAAAAAATAATAAAAATTACAATAATAGTTATATTTTACAATATCAATGTTGAATGTAGGATGAAAAATGGTAATTAGAACGTAAGAGTTAAAAAATACATATAGTCTAGCATTGCAACCTCCTTCACAACCTTTTTTGATGTTAGTAATTATTGACAGCTGTCAAAATGCCTTTTTTATTTACATGTGTGTATATGCTGTGTAAAATTCGAGTAGTAGTGTGAGTAGTGCATATTTTAATTAATTTAATGTACTTCTAATGCATTTTATATAAAATAAACAGCTTTCTGCACTTCTCCACCATATAAACTTCAACTATAACAAATTTCAAGGTCACCCGTTGACGGGAAATAGATTAAAAAGGGGTACAAAATTTCGCTTCACGTATTAATATATAGATATTGCGAAAAAATATAATTTTTGCTTGATATGTAAAACGATGTAAAGAAAATCACTAGCTTTGGACTTTCAAGGGAGAGAATGGTCGTCCACTTTCCATTTGGCGGGCAAATATTACAAAAGATCTTAAAAAAGCTCTGTTGCAAGAATCGATGATCTAAAACAGATTATTACTTTGGCGCAAAAATATGATAAGACGCGACCCCAAAATAATGGGTAAAAGGGTGGATAAAAAAAAAATCTTTTTTTTTATTAATTTCGGAATCCACAATCCATACATTTGTTTTAATAAAATAACTTATGTGACAATTAAAACCAAAACATTTCTCAATTACAACGAAGTTATATACTCGTATAGTGATAATAGTTATTTATTTAGAGAAAATGATCACAATTTTGAGACAAGTTTTGATGTTAATAACAAAATTTGTGCAGCATATCAGTGTTACTAAGACCTGTATGATAGCAAGAAGAAAGAATCGAAGCAATCAAGAATTGAAAGCTTCTTTAAGCCAAAAGTTTAATTTATTACTTCTCATTATATATTTTGATTATTAAAGTTTTATCATTATTATTAAAATTAATAACACACACATACAATAAATAACTAGCAATTTCATAAGTACATCTAAATTATTTTAAGAACTTACTATTGATAATAAAGTATGTATATCCTTTGTTATAAATGTAGTTATTTTTTTAAATGTTGAGTCCGTGTGGATCCTAACCCTCGAGTTTTACATGTAAACATATGAAAAAAATATGTATCGACTTACGTCGTTTCGATTTACGTAGCGTATTTCGAGAACCTATCGTGCCGTAAGCACGAGGACTGCCTGTATAGGTCAAAGTGAAATAGTCCTTTAGTGGTGTTTAACTAAGTATATGTGGGTGCATGTGCATATATGCGTACGTAGGTGGATGAGTGTATACATGTATTAGTAATTCCTGAGACATGAAAGAGAAAAAAATAATGAAACAATAATGAGCTTATTCTCGACTGGCACACGAATATGGTAGAGATGGTGGTAAAGCCATGCTGAAGGTATAACCGGTTTCAGTATGTATGGGTCTGCTCGCTCGGGATACCACGCGACCCACAGAAACACCGACGTAAGGTAACAGTGTTGCATTATTGCGTTTCGTTCGGTCAGTGAGAACGCCGAAAGCCAACCTCAGCTCCCTTCCCCTCACCCCTTTTTCTTCCAAACTTACGACTCCCCTGATGTTGCTAGTGTATATGGACGGCAGTGACCACATAACATCAAGGTGACTCGAATGATCGTTTGCCTCCTATGACGTAAAAAAAATCATGAAAATTATGGGAGACCATTTATAATAAACTCGTCACGTATCAACTAGTCTTTTTTTAATGACAACGCTGTTGACCTCGAAAGAAAAAATTTCTAAAAAAAAATCACCGAACTATCTAGACGAGCGCTGAAGGCATTCAGCCGATTTGGAGTGCTTGGGCGACTAACTCAAGGGTGCACAACACACCTCGGATCGGGTTGTCGCCTGTTTTGTGCAAAAATCGCGACCTATCTGAGCTAACCTAAGCTAAGCTATTTAGATATACGTATGTGAGTTATTGAAATATGCATGTGTACCAAGCATGTGTGCCGCAACAACTTTTATATGTATTTTGTGTCAGAAGCATGATGTTTGTATCAACTAGTCGCAAGCTATCAGTATATAATATAGGGGAAAGTGGGGGAATTGGGAACACTTAACTTCAAACGCTAAAAAATAATAGAAAAAGTTATAAACTAAATCAAATTTTATTGCTACATGAACTTTAGTTATCTATGTACTTAGTAGTTATAAAACGTTATTTAAAAATTTTCGTTTTAATAAAAAAATAACCGAAAACAAAAAACATTGCCGTTCCTGTTTACCCGATACCCTATGGGGTAATTGAGATCATCCCGTGGGGGAAATGGGAATGGTATGAGGTAATTAAGAAAGACGTTTGATCGATCTTTCTTACGTAATTACAGCGCATCTGGAATAATTTGTAAAGTTTAAATATTTTTCCACAATCAACCAGCAGTTCTATGGGTAATTAGGAGGGTAAGGGGTAATTGGGAACGTTCCAAATTATCTACCTAATGCCGTTCCCAATTACCCGAATCAGTCAATATTCATAAAAATGGCCGCCACTCTCAAAAGTATTTTTCATTAACTTCAATCTATGTTACATTTGAAAACAGATACTGCGTGTATAATATGAGCAAAAACATAATACCTTTGAACTCAAGAATATGATACTTACATGTATTATAACTGATGACAAAAATTATATCGAAAATACAAAAATAATTGTTCGACTTACAGTGACAAAACTAGTGCGTCCTTTCAATCCTACTTTCACATACGCAATGAATGGCTCTCCATTTAACCGTAGAATAGGTTCACGACAGTGTAGTACGGGGAGATGTACTATTTATCTAACTGTTCCCTATTACCCGTCGCTCTCAATTACCCCACTCTCTCCTAGCTTTTTTATGTAATGAAGTAGTCAAACTATATATAGTGCAAATAAAAATACACAGTTACGACAGTCTATTTAATTCTGAGGGATCGGTTGCAATGTCTCGTGTGCTGGGGCGTACTAACCTCACCCTTCGAACATCAATATAGCAGCGAGAGCACTTTCCCTTTGTGACAGAAATAAGCATGGCTACTATATTTCTAGATCGCCACGAAAAACATTAATAACCATCGTTTCAAGATCGTTTTTGATCTTTAATCTAATACCTTTAAACGAGCAATTCTGGTATATTTTTATATATTCAGAATTCTGGAAACGTCGTCATCTATTTCCGAGAAACTTAGTATGAGGTAGTTTCAGGGACGATAAATCGATCTAGCTAGATTTTATTCATAGAAAACTTTTTTAACTGAGATTTCAAGCAATAAAAAAATATAGCTAGAATATGAAGGTAAATTTCGCCAGCGCTGTCAAAACAAAAATAGCTCTGGTAGAAATTGGTTGCTTCGAAAATCCGTGTAACCCCAGTACGAATCCGAGTGTATATAATATATATATTTGTAAAATGATAATTTTGTAAGGCAAACCTAACAATTTATTTTAATTAAATAAGTAATTTAATTATTACCATTATAAGAGAGATGTGAAAAAATGCTTATTTTATGGGGCAAACCAAACAATTCATTTTAATTTTAAAATGTTTTTTAAAGACCCGAGCTAGGCCCGCCGCCCAGGTACCTACTTTTAATAAACTGTCATCAAATACTCCGTAGTAATATTGTCGAATTCTTGGTAAAAGTTATGCTCTTTAAAATAACGTACCAACAGCCAACTTACATTATGAGAATTTGATTAACCTTGTAAATGTGATCCTGTTATAGCCCACATACTAATCATACTAATGTAACAGTGTTAATTAAACAGTATTTACATTAGTAATTACAGATAACAAATGTTCACTGTCATCCGAAACAACAATACGGAGTCGAATATATTGTTACCTACGTGGCGTGTTTAGTTGCGTAATTGATAAAATGTCTATAGTGCCATCGAAAATTAACAGATATTCTTGAAGTGAAACTCCCTACGGTGGGTGGGGTTTTGAAATTTCGGTCGGCAGCGTTTTTGTTCGATGAAAAGTTGTGGGGATAAAGACTGTGTCAGATTAATGTGTTAAAAACACCAGTTTTCGTGCGATCACCGAAGTTAAAATGTAGTCCGGTGAAGCTGTCAAGACTTTGCTAGGTGAATAGCGTAGTCATTTCGAGAAAAAAAAGGAAAACGAAGTTAAGCAGCGTCGTGTCGTTTGCGGTCAGTACTTGGGTGATCGCCTGGAAGCAACGTGTAACTTTGGCTTATTATTATATTTTTTTAATTAAAATGTTTCCTTGCGTCACAAAAGTTTCACTTCTATAGCGTGTCTTTATAACACACCCTGTATTTTAATACTGAATCATGCTACATAGGTAGTTGTTAACAATACTTTGTTATAAGAGTAATCAGTTATAATTTATATTAACAAAAATTCTCACGATTTCTTACCCTCATCTTATATTACTAATCTTTGTATGCTTATGAAGAAAAAACTATATTGCAATCATTTGAAATTCCCTCTGTTAATTTAATTGTTTTTTCGTATTTTTCAAACACTTTTTGTACCTCTAAAAATAATGTCACCTAACGTCAAATGAGACGATGTAATTAAAGATGGCGATCGACTAAGTATAGATAGAGTGGATATCAAACTCATCGAAAGGCATTACCATCTTGACACAGCTTCATCTTGAAGTTAACTAAAAATTTCATTTTTTTTTCTCTCAAACTGACTACGCTATTAACCTAGCAAGGTCTTAACACCTTGACCGGACTACGAAAGTTTCAAGCTCATTGCACAGTCTAAAGCGATGAACACTATTCGCCCCCTAAGTAGCTAAATTTTTCACAGAAGTTCCTCGTGTAATATAGGTAAGCACTGAGAAATAACTAAAACAATCATCTCTATAAGCATATAAATTATTCAAAACTCTATTGTTACCGATAGCAGATCCTATTATGCAAAAACCTAGTAATTTCATATTTCACAAATTCCTCTGAATCAAAGCAAAGCTTAATTAATATTATATACTTTTAAATACTTTACTGCAGTGTTTCCCAAACTTTTAAGACCATGCCCTACCTTAACATTTCTAAAATTTTCATGCCCCTTTCATATATAATTTTTAACCTTTAAAATTGTTGTTTGTTAAAAGTTTTAGGGAAAAATCACTATGAAATTGTTATCAAAACATCATAAGTAAAGTATCAAAACATATAATTAAAAGCTTACTTGACTTGACGGCTCTAATTATTCAGTTGATATCGTGGTAACTTCAAACGAAATTATAGCTAATAATTATTTACAGCATTTTTTTAAGAATCTGCTTTTTTTTTACTATATCACGAATAGTTAGCTAGCATTGCATCTAAATATCCCGAAAGGCGAAAGGGTTAAAGTCCTGTCGAGTTAATTTTGAAATTGCCCCTCATAACTATCAAATTACCCCCCTGTGGGGCGTGGGCCCCACGTTGGGAAACACTGCTTATTAAAACTTTAGGTGGCTGTATTTCACAAGATTTTCGGCCTATAAAAATATCTATTTTACTTATTTCTTAATGTCTGAATTCATTCTAAATTTAATAGTACTGGAATAGTTTCGGTTTGCATTCTTTCTTTCGGTATGGCCTCTGCCTATGAATGCAATTTCGCCACTATCAAATGTGATAATTACACGTTTTAAACTTAATGCCAAATATTCAGCGTAACAACGTAGAACAATCTCAAATAGCAACATATCAACATAGATAAGTCACCAAAAGAGGTTAGGTATTATGTTGTGAGTGCCACAGAGTTATACAAAAATATATTGGAAATATACAATTGAATTTATATGAGCAACTGAAAAATAGTGTTAATTTTTATGCTTCTCTTTAAACGATCCAACCATTTAATTGTGTAGAATTTATGTGTTAGGATTTAATTAATTAACATAATATGTAAAACAAACATTACCTTAAGCCTAGCTATTCACGGACAGAAAAAAAATTACAGCGGCCAGTCAGGTAGCAGCATAACGAAAACATTAAAAACTGGATTTAATCTAGTTAAATACAAGAGCAGCTTGAAATTATTTTTAAACAAACCAAACAAAATAATCAAATTCAAATCCCAATCAAACTAGCAAACTGTTATATAATGTGATGTATATACTAACTGAAGCAATTGTTTCCCCAAGGGTATCGGTCAGGCATAATTCAATTTATTTTATCTAGGTCGCGCCATCATACACGTAATCTATTCTATGCAGCTATAATCATATCACACTACAACAAAATTCTACAATACATTGATACTCCTACAATTTAAATTGTCTTAAAAGCATTTCAATATTGTAGGCAATATCTTAATAGTTCATATAAGTTATACTGATCTATAAATTACTGACTTCTGCCCGCGACTTCATCCTCGTGGAATAGTTACTAACGCTAACACGCAGCGAAAGCTCTCAAAAGGAAAAAAAAAAAAAAACAGATTTTAAAACATTCTTCACTAATGCTGCTAGACTATATCCTTACCTCGATGAGCTATCTAATACTGAAAGTATTTTTCAAATCGAAGGAGTAGTTCCTGAGATTAGCGCGTTCAAACTCGTCAGCTTTATAATATTAGTATAGATTTCACTGTAATGTTTCATCAAAATGCTAAATAATTAGTAGCTTTTATGTGAAAGAACAAAAAAGTATAGAACACATACTCGCAATCTAGTAAATCTAATCTATCTAATACCTTTAAACGAGCAATTCTTGTATATTTTTATATTGTTATATACTCAGGATCTCGGAAGTGGCGTCAGTGATTTCCGTGAAATATAGTGTGTAGGTGGTTTCGCGAATGATAAATCAATCTAGCTAGATTTCAGTCATAGACAACTTTTTTATCTGAGTTTTCAGGCAATGAAAAAATATAGCTAGAATATAAAGGTAAATTTCACCACCACTGTTAAAACAAAAATAGCTTAGATGGAAATCGGCTTCTTCGAAAATCCGCCTAACCCCAGTTCAAAGCCGTGTGGAAGCAAAAAAAAAAATTTTTTTATATATATTTTTGATAAATATGCTAATTTGTTGTGGCAAACCTAGCAGTTTATTTTAATCTAAAATGTTTTTTTAAAGAACCGACCTAGGCTCGATCGTCCATAATTATATATGCAAGCACAACCATTACTTTTTTTTTTCGAAATGTCTACGCTATTGACCCAGTAAGGTCTTAACAGCTTCACCGGACTACTAAGGCGAGCGCTTAAGGCACTCAGCCGATTTCAACACACAACCATTACTCTTTTGTATTACCTCAAGATAACATAATGTATAGTATAATGACCCATGTCATACACGTGTTCCTTTAAACAATTTCTGTTAAAACAGTATCAAATAACCTCATATGATCTTCTCGAAGTAAACATCAAACTTAATCTAAATATAGTTACCAGTACGTTATAAAATAGAAATAAACCTACAACTATTTTCATATACGTACAAAATGCGGTAAAGGGCTCTAAATGTCATCGTGTATAAAATTCCTTAGCATTTGCATCCACAACTTATATTTAGACTTCCTATTGTTCAGAACCACTTTACTCTATAATTATAATGTATGGCGCGCGTGGGTTTCCATTATTCACTTATATACATACATAAATACAAATAAACGTCTAAGTTATCGGACTATTGTCATGCAAGTTTAAAAACACTACGTTATTAAATAATATAGAAAATAGAATGTGTGCGGTCAGTTAACCACCTCAAGAATTTTATTCCTTTAACAAAAACTAAGGAATAAAAGAATAGCGAAAAGAAAATTGATTTTTCATGAAATCACATTGTTTTTTTAACCGACTTCGAAAAAGGAGGTTCTATGTTCGGTTGTGTTTTTTTTTATGTATGTTAATCGATATCTCCGTCTATTGTGAACCTATTTTAATGATTTTTTTTTGTTTGATTCGGCTATACTCAGAGGTGGGGTCCCATATAAGTTTGAATAAAATATTCAACCTCTAAGGGAGTGAAATATCGTTTAATTTATTTTTACCCAGTTCATGTCTACGTATTTCCGTGTACTTGAAACCGATTTCAACAATTTTATTTGAATCACCGATAGCTGGAAATGGTGTTCTTCAATTAAAAAAAAATTGCACCATAAGGGTTGAAAATAAAGGGACGAATAAAGCTTATTAAGACAAACTCTATTAACATTACTTAAGATACACAATCGATCGCATCTTTTAATTATCATTTTCGAGTGGAGAAATATCCAAATCCATAACATTTACAACGAGATTATGATAACTATAGTAATATACGAAATGTTTGATTATTTTTCTCGCTCTGTCTCTTTCTATTACCCTTCCTAGGAGTGTTGAACGTTTAACGCAACAGTGCTTTCATCCCTCTCCATGGTGGCGTTAAACGTTTAACGCAACCTTGTTGGAAGTCGAATTAGAAGTTTCACTTCAAAAACAAAAAGTTTAATTTAATATTTTAGGATTACATACAATACATTCTAAAAAGTATACAGTTCTTCATTATACAGTTGGTAAAGCACTATTTTCATCTGCTTGAATTTCAATACTTGCACACACTCGAGTGCAATAGAAAGGGATCGATGGAAATAGTCGTATGGAGAGGACATACTTCTTCTTACGATTTCTAAAAGTTACATACCACAAGTCGCGTGAAAACCTTCGTTCCAAAAACCTAAAAATACATTAATTTACATCCCTACATTTTCTTGGTAGTATACGATTATTCCGTAAAACATAAATGGATTGAATATGAATAAATAATACCAAATAATTAGTAAATACACATACGCGAAAGTACAAATGTACTAGGATGAGCCCTATCCGTAAATAGAAAAAGATACATTGTAAAAAAATACACAAATATAGTAACCATACTCTGCTTTCCTAGTGATCAGAAGTCATCACCAGATGAGGCCCCCCTCGACAGCGGTTCAAGCCTAGGTCCGTTCCCTCGGCGTGGAGCCTTTTTTACAAGGTCTTAACGGCTTCACCGAACTATTAAGGTGAGCGCTTAAGGCACTCAGCCGATTTTATTTTGGCAACCAGCTCAAGGGTGCACGGCACACTTCGGCTTGGCTGTTGCCTGTTGCATGCAAAATCGCGACTTATCTAGCTAACCTTAACTTATATGTATGAGTTGTTGAAACGTATATGTGTACCAAGCATACACGCCTCAACAACTCCTCCATATATTTATTATCGGAAAATTGAGAGTTTTTCAGTTCGATAAGGGGAAAAAAGTAAACCCTTCCACTTTCATGTGTAAGCGTGTAGGCGTGCACGTATGTGGGGGCGATCGTGTAGTGTTGTAGCAGTGATGTATATTTGTGTGTCACCGTATCGCGCAAGCAACACACTCAAGGGCTCCCTACCGAGGGATCGAACCTAGGCTTCAACCGCTGCCGTGGGAGGCCTAATCGGGTGCGTAGAGCCCTTGAGTGCGGTGCTCACGCGATACGGTGACACACAAATATACATGTGACAACATTACACATACCACCTACACCTACAAACGTGCACGCATATACGCTTACACATTGAAAGTAGAAGGGTTTTGTTTCTTTCCCTTATCGAACTGAAATAGTTTAGAAAATTATCCGATACGAAATATATATAAGAGTTGTTGAGGTATGTATACTTGGTACACATATATGTTTCAACAACTCATATATAAATGAATAGTTAGCTTAGGTCAGATAGGTCGCGAATTGCACGTATCAAACAACAGCCCAAGCCGAGGTGTGCCGTGCATCCTTGAGCTAGTCGTCAAATAAAATCGGCTGAGTACCCTAAGCGCTCGCCTTAGTAGTCCAGTGAAGCTGTTAGGACTTTGCTAGGTCAATAGCGTAGTCAGTTCGAGAAAAAAAGATCAAAACATTAAAACAATCGAATTGTCGCTATAATCAAAGCCGTAATAGATGAAATCCATTGTATATATAAAGAACATAAAAAAATAACAAATATCAGTTGCCCTTTTGTTTTTTTTCGCGGTTGCAAAACATAGAACGGAAAATCCCTCCGGAGGAAAATAAGTCACGGAGGGTCATCCAGGATCCCGACGGGGTCGTTGTCACTACCCGGTTATTTCACCCGGAAATGAGGATGTATGTACATACAGAAAAAAACAAATAAATGCTACCCTGGTCAAGACGAAATTTAAGCGTAAACCAAATTTAATACTTGTATAATTTGGAATCTTGGATAAGAAATATTTGAAAATGAAATCATAATATTGTAAGAACAAAAAATTGTAACGTAATGAAAAAATTGTAATGCACTCATAAATTACCAATACTATATTTATATAATGATACATTTATCCATCAACAAACAGAGAGTTATATAAGTATAGTTAATGTACTATAAGCAAAAGATAAATATAACAAATAATATTTTTATTCTGATATAGCTGTTCTGTCGGCTTGGTTGGACATTAAAAAATATGTGAAGAACCATCTACAAAGTGCCTCAAACGAACTTTATTTTTTATATATGCGTATATACCTATATATATATATATTGGGGTGGTTTTTAACAATAGGTTTTTCCAATTTCTTTGCTCCCAGGGGCTCAAGCATTTCAGAAATGATAAAAAAACCCAAAAAATTGAGTTCTTACCTCTAAGATAGTCTGAATTTCAACCTAAGTCTCTTATTGAAGTAAAGTAAGAAAAAAATCCTCCGCTCTTTAAAATTTTATAAGTCGGGGACAATATAATGAGTAATACGCATTTCTGTGATAGATAATTTAACGCTCTACAAAAAAGGTATGTTATAATTTTTCGTTGTCTGTTAGTTTAAAAGTTATTCAAACTCAAAGCTAATTTTTATATAATTATGAAGAGTTATCTTTCTTCTACGTTTTTGAAGAAGAGAAATATATATTTTATACATAATTACATTTTTATTATGATTTAAAAACTTTATAACAATTACTATGAGTTCTTTTGTATAAAGGGAAAACTTTAAATTACAAGAAAACAAGCTAGCTTTGAATAGCTCGACAAAGCGGTCAAGTGTCGAGGAAACCTTGTTATAATTCCGTCAGACGGTAAAATATCTCGAGTGTGGCCGGACGAGCTCGAGGCGTTACGAAACCACTCTCTCGCTGCAACAGTACGTTATCAAATAACAACATACTATAGAAATACATTTAATGCACTTACATAATAAGAGTTACTCAATATTTTTATGCTACTAAGCGCCACTATACTCTGTATTCGTACATTTACATGCTGATTCAAATTGCTTCTTTTAAATAAGATATGTGAAATTATTAGTTCCTAGGTAGCGTGTCATTAGTAATTATGTTAATTTAATATTTTACTTGAAAATGTCTACGTTCACGTATAATACAATGGTAGCAGGTCTTACTTTCTTGTGTTATAAAATACCGTTTGATTTAAATGGCTAATAACTACGAGACTATGATGCAATATCTAACAATTGATCAGAATATGCTGAGCTTATCTGTACGTATTTCTCGTGCCGCTTTTATTTTATCAATAATATTATAGGGCTAGTGCAAGCGTTTGTGCCTGTTTGTTGTGAATTTGATTTGTGTAAATATATAAATTAGTATAACTAGAAAATACTTTTATCTAGGACATTAATTCAAATGACATTGTAGAGAACTTGAAAAACGTTACTATAACTTAAAATAAGACAACCAAAATAATCGTAAATTAAAAATGTCTTCGTATATGAGTTTTAATTTATGCGCGAAATTATAGAAATCGCTAATCAGAGGAAAGCTTGCATCAAAGAGAATTAAAAAAAAAAATTACAAGTCCAGTGTCGAGCAAATATGAGAGTTACGGCAGCATTAAATTGAACCGTGAAAACGCCGCAACGCAGTTATGTAGATAAACATTTGTTATTATTTTATCCCGAAGTTTTAGTCTTTAAGTTACCACATTTCATTTCATAGTAAAAAAAGTCTAAGAATAGAAGTCTTCATTTGTATAAAATCCGTAAAGTATACGGCATTTGATTTGCCATGTCGGTTAGAAGAGCGAGATGTTCGGCTAAAAATGAATCTCTTCTGTTTTGTAAAACGTTCGCTCTATCGCACAATGCAATAATCTCAATAGACAAAGATAATGCTATACGAAATCGAGCTTACCCGACTATCTCAGTCTTTTCCCCGGGTACCGTATACTAGAACATATAGCTAGTTCAAAAACATACTAAAATAACATCTATTACGAATTTTAAGCTACCTGTGTAACTAACCTCATCTAGTAGTATACACGGGTACAACGAATCCGTCATCATTACCTCGTTTGTTGTACGTTTGTGGAGATGTGTCTGTTTTGAGGTCTTGGGATTTATTTAACATTAAATCCGACATTAATAATCCTGTTTCTGATGATGAAACTATATTGCGTTCTATCTAGTATTCGTTTAGCAATAAATAATGTTGCTACAAAGTTAAAAACAAGAGCCAAACTACCGAAAATGTAACAAACGCATCCTTTCTAAAGTTAAATCATAGTAGGCACACTACATCAGCATGTATCCACATATATGTTTATCTTTATATATATGGTAGTGCTTTTTAATGATACTAGATATGATGCTACTTTTTATATTTTTTTTAATAGATAACAAAATTCAATAAGTTTACTTAAAAAGTACTCATAGCGGTTCAGAAAACTTGGATATTATCGAAAAAAAGAATTAAAAAGTTTACAATATAAAAAGATGTTGTGGTGACGAATTCTATTACCTGTATAAATAGGGAATTACTTCTAAACCTCACTATCATTCTCATAATATCCATTCTATAATAACGTTTTTACAACTAAATCCGCTTTGTACGATCCTTGAACTTATTATCCGTTAAGTTGGTAACATGCTTTGGTAGCTTATTCTAAAACCCATACTATTGACCTATATAATTTTCAATTGCTTTAACCAAGTTATGAGACTACCGATTTATGTTCAGTTCGAGAATTGAATTTATCATGATAAACATTATTATTACTATTACTTTTGTGTCAAAGGAAATTAAAAAATAATTAGACAATAACAAGAATACAAAATGAAAATTTAGTTCATTCGTAATGATTATTATATTGCAATACTATCCGATATCTGCGACTTCCTCTGCATTGTTTTTTTTTTTTTATTTTTAACAAAATGTTTTACGTACAGAGGGAAAAACAAAAAAAATGAACACAAAAATATACTTTGCTTGTATTTTTTTTATAAATCGTTATGCGTTTACTACCCCTCTCCTGCGCATGCGTTTCACATCGCTTGCTGCACTTCTCCGTAGCTACGGAACACACATGGTTGAACGCATTTATAAGCATAAAAACCGTAGTTTCTTTTAACTTCAATATCCTTATATTAAACGAAGATTCGTGACATTTTTTTTTATTTTATCGAAATTTATTCATTACTTTTACTATGATTCGCACACAGCAGCAAACCTCCATTATTTTGTTTGCCTAATGTTATAGGAAAATAAATCCATTTTGTTTAATAAAATATGCTGTATATATTACATAATATGTTTTCTAAATTAATATTTTTACTGAATTTCAAGAGATTCGAATAAAATACTCAAATTTCCTCCATCGTTATACAGTTTATCACATTTATTAAACGGATGCCTATAAATGAGATCGACAGCAAATAACTCACGATGTCAATTTCCGAGGAAATCTTTTAGAACAATAATCATTTTATTTGAATACCCGTCGCTTTGAATTGGAAATATTTGAATTTCGACTGTGTTAAGCTATTTGTCTTCTTACTCCTGTTTAGAACGAAATAGTTATTAAAGTCACTACACAAATAATTAGATATTATGCTAATATTATATGAAATCCTCTGATTTATCATACTTAATAAATAATACTAGTAATTTTTGGAGGTGGTAGAGCCACGCTGAAGCAATTACTGGCTTCAGTATGAATGGGTCGGCTCGTCCGGTGTAGTATCACCCTCTCACGGAAAACCGACGTGAAGTAACCGTGCTTGCATTTTTGGGTTTCTTTCGATCAGTGAGAGCGCTGGAGGCTCACCTCTCCTCACCTACTCCCTCTCCTCTCGCTTTTCGACCCCCCCCCCCTCCATCCCCCAACACAGGCTGTTCACGCACTTGCGACTCTCCTGGTGTTGCAAGTGTCTATGGACGGTGGTAATCACTTAATATTAAGTGACCCACCCGTTCGGTTGCCTCCCATGATATAAAAAAATATATTAGTAAATATAAAAAAAATATCAATCATCAAAAAAAAATTTTTAATATTTTTTTTCGTAATTGTTTCAGTTTTATCTTCTTATATTAAGTTAAATATGATATATATTTTATTATAACTTAAACAAAGATTCCAACTTAGAATACATTCATAGTTTACAAATTTTATAGAAATATTTTAGTATGAAGAGAAATTCCCTTGTCTACATTTTCACGTCAATCAAAGACTGAAAACTTGAGACTCATTAGTAATTGACAGCAATGAATATTTTGAAATATACCTTTAAGAATAATTAAGGTGTCATATTTGATTATTTCGGGATGACAGATTATTTATGAAATTTTAAACACTGCAAAGATATATTATATGCTTCTGTATGTACAATTATAATAGATTTTTTATCAATTATACATAATTACAAATATATTAATTATGGACCGGGAGTTTCACTACTTAAGATTTTCTATATAAGATACTATTGTTTGCGTAAGGGTGCGCGGTATGATTACCTTGTTAACATAGGCATTCACAGTTCGGCCCTTCTAGTGAAGCGTTCAACTCACCCTCGTCTCCCGACACTTCACCCCGCACAATTCGACGTGCCAGCGATTACGCTGTTCTCTTTCGCGCACTCTCGAATCTACACTTTGATAATAATTACTTCACTCCTAAGTACCTAAGCGTAATGTTATTTAACCTATAACCTACCTTAATATATAGGCTATAAAAAACAAAAAGAATTGTTCAAAACTGATAAGTAGTTTCAGAGCTTAATGCGTACAATAAACATTATGCTGTGATTAAATTACATTAGTATAGATTAAGTTCGTATGTGTAAACAGTTACTCTTAGAACTATAGGCAAACAACAAATTAATCTGATTGGCTATGTCACATATGAAATAAAATAAACAGTCGTAATGAGTCACTATAAACAAATGAATAGTGTGTACAAACTGAAATTAGTTGGACAAATAGCGACGGCGTGCCCGAACTCGTCTAGTTCTCTGTCTATTTACCTTCATCATTTTCTAATTCTCGCGAAAACTGAGAACATATTGTAGTATTACAATTCTACTTTCCTATTACTTAATATACTGGGTAAGCTGTTGTATAATAATTAAAAACTCCCTTTGCACTTATATTTTGTCAACATATATCTATAATATACGTACAATTAATCTATTTATATGAAAAATGTGTGTGTGTGCGTGTGCGTGTGCGTGTG
>JACEII010000012.1:9996045-10107234 GCA_014332785.1 Antheraea mylitta
CAGATCCGCTAATTAGTACATAAATCAATCTAAAACCAAAAACCTATAAAAATATAAAATAATTATAATTTATTATTTATATTTCGATTAATGGCTCCAATAATTGTTAATTACAAATTAAATAATTGTACATGTTAATTATTGTTACTAATTGTAAGTTTCGTCGATCTCGAACAGGTGGCGCTTTAAATTAGTCTATTAACCGATACTATAGGATCGATTTCTAAAGATATCTCATAGAAGTCGCCACGTTTTAATTTCGAATTTCTTTTTCATAATAACAGAGCCACAGCGTACGTAGTCGGATCATCTAGTAACATTATTGTTTGCTAGTGAGCATTTTCTTTTACTGTATTTATTTGATTAATAAATTTATAATTATCTTAATATTGTAGATAGTTCTATAAACCGAAATAGAAAATAATCAATTTAATTTGCATATCAACTTTAAAAGTCTCGATAACTAAATTTAATTTCTTTCAGAACTAATCTTGCATGGAAATATTGAATAATAACCATGAAACATAGACCTTTAACATGTACATGTACATGAAAGATTTGATCTCATTTTTTTTTTGTTAGTACGTAGCTAGTTGGTTTTAAAAACCATAGTTTCTTACATCTTCGGTGTTACAAAAAAAATAAAAACTTATTTAATACTTGCATCCATTAAAAACGTTGTAATTAATTATGTTTTATAAAAATATTTAACATGAACAAATTAACCAGATCGAGTTTCTTGCTAGTTCTTCTCGATGACTGGATTGTTTTCCGAACCGGTGGTAGCCTTGACTTTAATAAGCGCCTTCTCAGGGCATAAATTAAATAAAGGATATTTTGATTTTCATTTTTGACTTACTTTAAAAAGGTTTCGTATTAAATGCACCACGCTCGCTAAATGTTCGCCATCTTGCTCTTTTGTCTCGCTTTGGTTAGGTTAAGTTAGACTTGCGATGGAAGTAGACGCATTGCCAGTGGCAGCTCCTACTCCCCAGCCTATAGGTGAGTGAAGGCACCATTGGGTTTTATTCCGTGCAAGTCGGACATACCCTTCCCTCAGCTGCCCGGCTAGGGTTAGAATCCGTAGGGGTTTCCCCATGTTAAAAAAAAGGTTAGACTTGCGAAAAAATATAACGCGAACTTGCCACGGACGAGCTTGGTGCATTTAAAATGAAACACTTTTAAAGCAAGTATTCAATACCTATTTAACTTTTTTGTAATAACACCGCTTATGTTTAAGGAGCATTTTTTTCATAACGTTTCACTTAAACAACAGTCATAAGAAAGACAGTTATTTGTTAGGCCGAAGATGGAGCAAGATTTATTGTAAGCAATCGAGTCGGAAAACCCGGCTCTAGCTTGCCAAATTGCCTAAATAAACTTCCCACCTGCGGATCGATTTATATGTTTTTTATTTTTACTTTAACACATGATATGTTCCTTACCATCT
The DNA here is from genome assembly GCA_014332785.1 of Antheraea mylitta. Taxonomy (NCBI): domain Eukaryota; kingdom Metazoa; phylum Arthropoda; class Insecta; order Lepidoptera; family Saturniidae; genus Antheraea; species Antheraea mylitta. Next base: position 9,997,496 of record JACEII010000012.1, read on the forward strand.
ATTTAGTAATCTTCATGTGCATTACAGAGAAGTTTATTGTATTATATAAATTATTAACAATGTTTACACCTGTTCATATTCAAAATATAGTAAGTCCAGGGCGTGTATCATAATTTTAGTAAAATACTTACACAAAGAATTAATTATTCTATTCTCTCAATTCCCTTAAAAAATCAAAAACATTAAAAAATTAGACATGAAATGCGTTATTAGAAACAAACAAAATTTTTTTTGTGATATGTATTCCACGTTATCAACATTTTGAAAGTATGTTTAGCAGAGTTCACGATCTAATACTTACTGTATTGCTTATTATACTATCTCTTAGACTATAAATAATATTTTGTCTTATTTCTTACTCTTTGATATTCGTTGTAAAAATTATATACCTATGTAAGTAATCATATTTTTCACAATTCAGGTAATGTGCACCTGCTGAAATCTACGATGGATGGATTTTATGTTTTACATTACCCAAAATATGGATATAGATCGTAATTTTTTTAATGGGCTTAATAAAACAGAACGATATGAACAATTCAGTTAACTGCTAACCAACTAAAATCGCACCCAATGTAGGTCAATAAGTTATTGATTTATCAAAACATACTTTACTGAAAATGAATTTTAATGTGAGACCCAAATTTGGAAAATTTTGTTTGGTGAGTTGTGGTCTTGTTGCCTTAGGAACCACAGTGTAATAGCATGGTATGAGTTTTGCCCGGGGTAGTAGCAACCTCTCACAGAAAACCGAAGTGAAGTAACAGTTCTTGCATTGTTGTGTTTCGTTCAGTCAGTGAGAGCGCCGGAGGCCCGTCTTCCTTGCCCTCTCCCTACCCTCTCCCACATACACAAGCTGGCTTGCGACTTCCCTGGTATTCATACTAAGGTCGCGTTTTGAAGCAATATACAAAAAAGAATATAAAAAGCAAGCAACAGTAAGTTCTTGATATGACCGAGGTAATAGTTTATTATTTCCTGTACCTACACTTCGCCAGAAAACACGAATTAATCATCATTTATCAATGATTCACATCTGAATATTTATACACGACTTTGATGTTTTCATCTGAAAATAATCCACATTATGATAATACAGGCTGTTAGATCATCGGTACGTCTGTTGCCACATCCGCTTTAAAATATTTGAAACGTTAAAAATAATAAAATATAACAGTATTAAAAATAAATTTAATCTTTATAAACCGAACTAGCCAAAAACATATTTCAGCTATACAATTTTATAACTTAACTTTCTAGTACAGCTCATAAAACAGAATAATAAAAGAACTAGAAAGTTCTAACTTCAAAAAAGGTTGATTATTGTAATCTCTCTTTTGTTTCTAGGAGTCTTACAAAACAGGATGTCGTTTATCTATACTAATATTATAAAGAGGTTGAGTTTGTGAGTTTGTGACGTTGTGATGTTGTGACGTTGTAGGGGGTAATCTCAGGAACTACTGGTCCGATTTGAATAATTCTTTCAGTGTTATATAGCTCATTCATCGAGAATGGTTATAGGCTATATATCATCACGCTAAGACCAACAGGAGCGGAGCACAGATGAAAAATGTTTCAAAATCGGGATGTTTTTTCCTTTTGAGATCTGCTGCGTGTTAGTGTTAGTGTATATGTAATAGATATTCCACGCGAACGAATTCGCGGGCAGAGGCTAGTCTATAATATGAGAAGTAATTTAATGATTTGAATAAAATAAATCGTTTTATTATAAGCCTCATGTATTGTGTATGTAATAAAAATATAAAATAATATATGTCTGGTATATCTTATGTCTCTAGTTGGCTTTATTTATAAAGTCGCCTCTGCCGGCGACTTCGTTCGCGTGAAATAGCTACTTTGGGCTAACGCTAACACGCAGCGGAAGCTCTCAAGAGGAAAAAATGAAACATTCTTCATTAGTGCTCCGCTCCTATTGGTCTTAGCGTGATGATATATAGCCTATAACCATCCTAGAAGCTATATAACATTGAAAGAATTTTTCAAATTGGACCAGTAGTTACTGAGATTACCCCCTACAACGTCACAACGTCACAAACTCACAAACTTGACCTCTATATAATATTACTATAGATTATGAATAATAAACACTAGATTGCACCCGCGGCCTCGCTCGCATTTTTATAGATGTGATATTTCTCTCGAGTACAGTACTTATTTAGTGAATGAACGGTACCCTGTGTACTTTTCTGCGCTCCACACAACGTGTATGCTAAATATCGTAAGGGTCGATTAACCGTAGAACAGTAACAAAGAAACTCACTTTCACAATTACAATATTATTTAGAAAACTGGTATATGAAAATATTAGAGATTTCAAATATTAAAAATATAGTTCAAATATACAGTAGAACGTACTTATGGTAAGACAAAATTCTCATAGTAGAAACCTATACAAATCAAATGAAACAATTGCCCCGTTCCCTTCAAGCTCCGATACCTCCATTACTCGAAGTCTCAGCCCTCGACATGTCGAAATAATCAATGTCGCCATACAAGGAAGTTTAGTACATATTTCCACTCCATAACTCGAAATATATATATCTGACCTTTTTTTTAAGACATATCAATGTTTAGGACGCAAGTAGGGTAAGAAAGGTACGGTAAGAAAGGTAAAAATATTACCCTCAATGCTTGCATACTACTTTAGAAGTAATTTATTATATAACCATTACCTCTGCAATATATTTTTTTAAATTAATTTTACCTGTGATTTATTTACGATGGTACTTAAATTTCGGCAAATCAAGTATTTATCTAAAAATATTTTCAAACCAGAATCCTGTGTAAGTGGAAAACTCTATAATGCGAATCTATTTAGCGTCTCTATTGAAGTTCGTCTTACTGAGATTTTACTGTAGTCGAAACTTGTTTGTTTGGTTTTTAAAGGTTTGACCACAATCCCATATTTTATTTTGTATATCATGTTAATTAATCACCCGTTCAAAATACATATAGGAGTTGTTGAGGCACACATGCTCGGTACACATGCATGTTTCAATCACTCATATACGTATATCTAGATCTTAGCTTAGGTTAGCTCATTCGCGATTTATGCACAAAACAGGCAACAGCCCAAGCCGAGGTGTGCCCTGCACCCTTGAGTTAGTCGCCCAAACATCGCAAATCGGCTGAGTGCCTTTAGCGCTCGCCTCAATAATTCGGTGAAGCTGTAAAGACTTTTCAAAATCAACAGCGTTTTCATTTCGAAAAAAAAACCGTCCATAGGCAGTAGCAACAGAATTCAGCATCCACTAAAAGGTATTGTATGAAATATATGTTAAAAAAATTACCCGATCGAGTTTCTTGCCGATTTTTAACGATGACTGGGTTGTTTTCCGAACCGGTGGTAGTTTTTGACGTTCATAAATGCCTTATTAGGGCCTAAGCTGTATAAAATATTTTTGAGTTTTTGACGAACTTGATTTATATTGCATAATCTGTTGTTTTATACAGCCATAATAAATCTATATACAGATTGCGCTATATTTTCAGAGAACTAGCACTGTCATGATTTGATATATACGCTGGAGATACTGACAAATCTTAAATCTAAAAATGTTTTTCTTTTATTATTTAGGAACTCATTTTTTATGGTCCTCTATGTAGAGTTTCTTTACTTTACAAAGTCATGTATCATGTCAGGTGTCTTTGGTTATCTTATTTTCTAAACATTTGGAATTGAAATTCTTTATTTCATTCATGTAAATTACAAAATTGCCTATTTGAAATGTGAAAATCTAGCTTTGGAATGATTGTAATGTCCAATTAGGATTATTACAAAGAATTTTGTAGGCCTACTTCGTAAATTAGCAAAAACATTGTTACCTACATACACCAAATGAAGAATTTTAGTTACGAATGATCGACGCGTACTAATGAGTCGAACAAAATTCACCCTCACAATTTAATCTTAATGTTTCTTTTTCTTTATATTTAGTTTTACGAGACGTAAACGAACGAAGGTTATTTTAATGCCACGAAATGCCAAGGCCTAGAGACAGAGAGTTCTGATGCTTGACGGCCAGCTTTATATTTATATCGTCGGATAGTGTTTTGTTCTTTTTAAATACTACTATAGAATTCCTTATTATTTCAATTAAACGTTATCTTTAAAATAATCCATGGTACCGATTTTTTTAAATACAATTACAAACACCAGTTCTTAAAGAATTTAACTCAGCTACGATGTACAAATTCAAAGTCTATAGGAGATATTTAACTTGATATTTTGTATCTAGTTACATTTTCTCTTTTAAAACGCATAGTAATAACATAAAGAAAATATTTAATATTTCTCTTCTAGAATATATGAGTATATTTGGAATTTTAAAAAAATATTACGAGATAGAGGTGGCCGTAATTTGTACAAGTAGCTTGCGTGTTATTATAAATTCATAAGGATGTTATGAATTCGATGCAAGTAAAAAGTAAAGTTCGGGGTGTAAGGGGTGTCAAATAACATCATAAAACTTGAGACACCCAAGCCAATCTCACTTGCACGTGGTGCATGCACCCTTCTGAATAACGAACGAGGCAATGGCGAAAGCGGGGTGGTAGGGCTTTACAGTCGCAACCACCATGTACATGGCGAAAAAGCCCGTAATAGTGACACGCTTCTGCACGTCGCGTTTCGGGATCAGCCTGTGCATATCCAGCTTTCTGCAGGCCGGCATGATAGTGGCGACCAGCGATGGATAGTGTGTCACTCGGTGGTCGCTATTGTTTTTGGATTGTACTGTGCTTACCATCAGGCACAGTGCAGTCATTTTGCCGTGCTACGATAAAAAAAAAACTCACCGTGATTTGAAAATCCGTTAAGAAAAATCATTACATGCTTTACAATATGCGTTGATCTGATGTTACGACATTTTATTTATTAAGTCCGAAAGATCAAACTTTTATCTCTTCGATTTAAATCTAGAAAAAAACGTGAATAGTTAGTGAAAAGACTAGATATAATCCGTACATATCTAAAACAGTAATAGGTATGTCACAGGCAATATCGAGTTACATCGATTAAGATAAATTGTTTAGTAAACATGCCACAGACTCTCAAACTATTTCAGTTCAGGGCGAACTTTTAGCGTTAATATTTTGTTATAGCATGACGCCCTAGTCTACATATGGTCTCAGGCAAGGAAGAGGAAACGAATTTTTAGATACAATACTATTTTTTTTAGTTAATATGCTACTACGAATACCTGATTTCTATTGTACGCAGGTTTAAATTATTTCTCCCTGATGTAGTGAAAATAAGGACTTATTGCGTATAGTTTGACGACCTCTGGAACATACTGTGTAGGCTTTGAATTGGTTTATTATGCAAACAAACGTAGATTAATAATGCTTTTATTGTTTACTAAATGCGTGTCCTATTGAATAGGACAAATAATAATTAATCATAGCATGTCAAGACTGTCAAGTATGTGTATCTAATAATGTGATTAGTTGATGACTCTGATTATATGTATAACGTACAATTCAAGGACGATGTGATAAACATGTTTTTTGTGAGCATAGAGTCAACGATAAAATGGGCAAACAAAAAAAAAGATATTTGCTCACGGCTTCGCTCACTTTAATGAAGATTTGACTATCCTTCAGGAGATGTATTTTTCCTCTATATATGGTACCCTATTTCCTATATGTCATAACGTGTATGCAAATTTTTATACAACAAATTCCAAGCGAAAATAAAAGGCAGAAACATGTGATATATGTGGCAAAATCTTTATTAAAGAAGATAAATAAAATAAGATCTTATATCATATCAACAAAATGGAAGTTCGTTCTGCTGATAATTTAATACATTTTACACTGTTTGTAATTAAATAACGTAATTCTGTAAACGAGGGAACATAATCTAATGAACTGTATATGATTTCCCTGAAGGGATGTTACAGTTGTTTTGTATACGAACTACGCGGAAGTAAACTAAATCGTAACATGAAATATATAATATAACGAAATATAAATGATATATATATCGTTTTTTTTATGTTATAGGTGGCAAATGAAGAACAGGCAGGTCGCCTGATGTTATCACCGCCGTCCATAGACACTAACAACACCAGTGGAAGTAGCAAGTGCGTTGTCAGCCTGTGTTTTGAGGTAGAAGAGGGGAAGGGGGAATTGGAAGTGGGGGAGGCGGAGGGGAAGCTCTCTTAACTCTCCGCTCTCTTACTAACCGAACAACACGCAACAATGAAAGCACTATTACTTCATGTCAGTTTTCTGTGAGAAGGTGGTACTACCCCGGACGAGCCGACTCATTCATGCTAAACCAGTAATAGCTTCAGCGTGGCTCTACCACTTTAAATTTATTTATCATTATCTAACTTTTCCACTAACATACATTGATAAAAAAATAAATGAAATTTTGTTTTTATGTAATACACATTATGTTCCAATTACCACTTGTGGATGGATTATGTAAATCCAATTTACGCGGGTAAACACTTCATTACTCCTACTCACCACTGACGTCATTGAGAGATAACGCGTCAAAGAAAAACAACAATATGCCACAATCATTATCCTAAATCAATCGTTATTCAATCATAAAATTATTTGCTCTCGTTATAGCTTTTTGTATATATTTTATCAACACTAATATTATAAAACTGAAGAGTTTATTTGCTTGAACGCACTAATCTCAAGAACTACTAGGCCGATTTCAAAAATTATTTCAGTGTTAGATAGCTCATTTATTTATGTGAAACATCTATAGGCGCCAATAAACCTGCTTATTGGCTTGGCATGACGTGGCGACGCAAAACACGAACTTTGCACTATTAACGAAATACTCATAAATATTTGCAACCCTATCTATATAAACGTAAATTCAAATTGTTTATCACCCACTTATAATATATCGATATTAATGTTACGCGGCACGCGCCGACGACCTAGTACCCTTTGATAAATGCCGCCAAACACACGGCGCCTGTGCCTACTTGAATTTTTGTATTTTGTATTTAATAAAAATGAATATTTATGTAATAAAATTAATATACATTCATTATTTTATGGATTCTTGTCGTAATTTGTTCTTTTAGGCATATAACTTATACAAAACAATTGCAATGTTTCACATCTACCAGTCGTCCAATGACGGTTAAATATTTTGAAGAATACAATAGGCTATATCATTACACTAAGAACAATAGGAATAGAACACCAATAAAGAATATTTCAAACTAGAGGTTATTTTCCTTTTCAGAGCTTCCACTGCGTAAACGGTAAGTATTCCACACGGACAAAGTTGCGGGGTGAATCTAGTAATTAATAAAATTATTCCATTTCTATACTATCACAGAAGCTGGTTATCTTCAGGCACCACTTTAGCATCATAAATGTAATAAATTAGCATGTTTTTTTTAGTTTGTTCTAGTCTGCAGACTCTTGGTCCGCACCTTTTTTTTGCTTATATGTAGTTTTTTTTTACGTAAAAATCGTATCCGTGGGCATATATATGTATATATAGCGCTTGCATTTCCATTCTTTATGGCCATTTTTAGGTTGTAATCCACAACATCCCATGCCGGAGCGTCCACGGCCCGATGAAGAACCTACTTATCGCGTCGTCAGTCACGTCGGTATAGTAGACACAGGTGTCGGTGTGCCTAGATATTGCCAATATAGCATGTGAAACGCTATCGTGGATTTGTACCCTTCTGCTCTTTGTTTGCAGGATCACCACCGATTTGAAGGTCAGCCCCTGGGATTCATGGACTGTCAGAACGTGCGAAGAAATTAGCATGTTTGTATTATCGATAAAATATGTATCCCAAAAGACATAGTAAGCCAATGGTTAACGGCCTCATAGTGCTTACTCTTGTAGGTACCAGTGCCTATAATTATTTTCCGACAACTGCATTCGAAAGCAGAACTTGCTAGCGAGACTATTAATTAGCAGCATATTAGGTCACGGCGACACTTAAAAACTAGTAAAATTGTAGTTAAAAACTAAACCGATAACTTTTATAAAAGTGTTACGTATTATAAGTTTTTATAATGTAAAAAAAATGTTCCATAAAATTTTACTTACTTTATTTCAATTCTTTTTAAATAAAAAGACAAAAATGATAGAACACGGGTAAAGTTAAAAGTAGACTTAGGTTTTATTTATTTATACGAATTACTTAAAAATGTTGTTCACAAATTACTTGGAAAAACTCTGGCGGTAACTTTTAGAGAGATAATTTGAGACTTTAGACTAAAGTATTTTGCTTTTTAAAACAAGAAGTACTTGTTTTTTTTATAATATAAGGGATTATTCTGACAACTCAAGTAACATAACACACATAGCAAACTAAATTTAAACGAGCTGGCTCCCAAGTGCCAAAACATCTATATATATTAATAAAATAAAATAAAAAGCCGTTTATTTCTTGTAATTTTAACAAGTTTCAAACAAGATATAAACATAAAAATACAGAAATTTAAAAATATTTACATTTTTCGATGTACTGTTTTGTTAAAAGGAAACGTTAGTTATCAAAACATCCTCCAAAGAATGCCATTTCTCTTTGGCTTGGGCTGTCTCAAACCAAACACATATGATAACATTTTTTTTACTTGCAAATGGTGCGTAGGTATACAAACAAAGCAAAGGTCTTATCATCGTGCTAAGATCATATCGAGATGATTTTCATTGACAACTGACCATTAGTGTAGGTTATTCAACTACTTCAATCCACGAAACTCCATCACTTTCAAATCAACAATCCATTATTCAAGGGAAAAACCCTATAAGTAATATTATTTAACATTTTCTTCACAAAATATTTGATATTCATAAAGACAGCAAACTTATTTTTAATAATGGATTTCAGAACCTCAATCTTTTTCAATAATTTAAAAACACGTTTATCCTTTGTCGGCCATATTATCTCACTATGTATTGGTGGTCATTAGAATTTTACTAAAGAGTTTTTTTTTTTTCTCGAACTGACTACGCTATTGACCTAGCAAGGTCTTAACAGCTTCACCGGACTACTAAGGCGAGCGTTTAAGGCACTCAGCCGATTTTATATTGGCAACCAGCTCAAGGGTGCACGGCACACCTCGGCTTGGCTGTTGCCCGTTGCAAAAATCGCGACCTAACTTAGCTAACCTAGCTAACTATTCATATATGTTTGAGTTGTTGAAACGTATATGTGTACCAAGCATATCCGCCTCAACAACTCTTCCATATATTTTTGTCGAAAATTTGGAGAGTTTTCAGTTCGATAAGGGAAAAAATTAACCAAAAATAACCCTTCCACCAAGATGTGTAGCGTGTAAGCGTGCACGTGTGTGGAGGTGATCGTGTAGTGTTGTAGCAGTGATGTATGGGTGTGTCACCGTATCGCGCAAGCAACGCACTCAAGGACTCCCTACCGAGGGATCGAACCTAGGCTTGAGCCGCTGCCGTGGGAGGCCTAATCGGGTGAAACTAAAGAGTTCCTTATCTTCTATCTATACATATAACAAAATGTAAATCTAATATGTCCGTTCTTTTTAGATTTTCGTAAAAAAACTGTTGCTGGTGTCATGGTAATAAAATATATTTCAATAATTTTGGTACATGTCTGTCTATTTCTTTGAATACCCATCAATGGCAAAGTATTGCGTTCACGATACAATATCACTAAGATAATCATAAAGCGTATCCTTGAGTAGTATTAAGTCTTTGTTTCATTAAAATCGGTTTACTCTATCAAAAGTTAATGTAATTTTAATAACCACGCGACTTAAGTACGGGAAAAAAGTAGATAAGTAAACTGACTTAATACATTCAAATGATTTTCTTAGTCACTGATTTTTTTTTACATAAGATTCTAAGCGGACGAAGTCGCGGAAATCGTTCGGTGAAGCTGTGAAGACCATTCCAGGGCAACAGCGTTTCAATTCGAAAAAAAAGGGGGCCCAGCTAGTTATTGATTTAGCTCGGGCAAGACTAGAGTAACGATAAATTTAATCGACCTAAAAGACGATTGGCAACGCGATCTCTCTATAGATTTTAGTCAGACACTCTGAGGAGGCATTAAACTGTACCAAGACGGTCTTGTATTACATTTATTTATCAGATAAAGAAATACATAAACCTACCGATATTTAGCAAACACAGCATTGGGTTTTTTTTAATGTATATTTTTTTAATAAGGACATATATATAAATATGTTTTTTTTTCATTTATTAAATATGAATTATTAAATCATTTTTGCTTTATTGCTTTAGAGTATATATTTTATAAATACAGGATATTTTCTTGAAACTGTGTTTTGTAAATTTCACCGAACCTTAAGTACAATCTAATATCATATATAATACGGAGTACTTTGTTCTTTGTCCAGATTAATCTCCAATAGGTTGAACCGATTTTAATAATACTTTATTACCAGATAGCGGACTTTTCAAAATATTCTTTACTCAATATATCATTATTACCCTTTAGTATAAAAGCCCAACGGTAAAGGTATATCTTCTTTGTGGTTGCTTAAAATTGGTAATAGGTTAAGACTTTAAAGTTAATGTAATGATTAAAAAAGTATCACAACACAGACAAAACATGTAGTTTCAATGAATGAACCATTTTCACAATTTAAAAAAAAGAAGCCGACACGGGAGAACTAGCAGATGTGAAACATCGAAATAGTTCGAATTGGAGGAATCTCAAATTTTCAAATTACACTACAGATATGCGAGCTCACTGTGGCAACAGAGGTTTTCGCAGAGTCCCTTGTGCATGGCACCACGTCGTCACGTCTCCCACACTCGCCACGCTAACAGGTTTACCTGCACCTATAGATATTTCACATCAAAAAGTTGATTCACCATTCAGTTTCAGTTAGATTGATATAAATGAAGTGAACATAATTAAATAGATTAATACTAAAATATGTATGCAAATTTAATTTCACGTATAAATCGCAGCCGCTCGCGACTTCTGACTTTGTAACTCTACAAATGATGACACGATATATTCACATATCTTCGTATAACTCTAACAATTTATGCAACACACGCAAATGTAGCTCTCGCGTGGCACGATTTCTTCCCAACCTACTCGACACTAACCGTTAGATTTTGGGCAATTTGCGGAATATCTTGATAAAATATACCGTACGTATTATTCTCATACTAATACCTAAACTATCCTATATCCTAATATTATAAATAGGAATCTGACTTTGTTTTTTGATGTGAAACATCTATAGACGGAGGGTAAACCTGATTGTTGACGTGGCGACGCAAAACATGAACATTGCACTATTAACGAAATACTTGTTCTATTTGTGTTACGCGGCACGCGCCGACGACCTAGCGTCCTTTGATAAATGTCAAAAACACCGCGTGAGCCTACTTGAATTTTTGTATTTAACAAAAATGAATATTTATATAATAGAATAAATAAACAGTCATTGTTTCACGGAACTAATTTGTAATTTATTTAGCCTTATCTTTTTATATGGCATAACTGATTCCTGTCGTAATCTGTTCTTACTTACGCATATAACATACAAAACAATTTTGATGTTTCACATCTGCAAGGCGTCCCTTGACGGCTCAATTGTTTTTTCTTGCATTTTCACGCGTTAACTACTGAACCGATTATCATGAAAATGGGGTTAGGAGTACAAAAAAGGACATACGGAATATTTCACTCAGAAAAAACACTGCCAGGGGATAGATTAAAAGGCACTCATTGCATTAAACTCTGAGCAAATTATTGTGAGGTTCTACCAGAATCTGTTCAGTTGTTTTTTCGTGAGTATCTATCATATGAACACTACTCGTTTCTATTATTAATAGGATTAAAAAAAATCAAAATAATTGCCTCGTCTCACACGAATATCCAACTAATAAATTTAATCGAAGTAATATACTTATACATACGTAAATGTTTCACCTGAGCCATTTAAGTGTATATTTAGCAGTAGACTAATCACGCTAGATATAAATTCAAAGACTAAGGAGCCAAAAAAATGGTATTTGTATGTAATAAGTACATTTAAATATCAAATACTAGCCCATGCCCGGGACTTCGTCCCCGTAGGAATTACTTTGGGCTAACGTTAACACGCAGCGGAAGCTCTCAAGAGGAAAAAAAATCCCGATTTTGAAACATCTTTCGTTGTTACTCCGCTCCTATCGGTCTTAGCCGGTCTTAGCGTGATGGTTATAGTATAACTTTCTTTGATAAATGAGCTATCTAACACTGAAAGGATTTTTCAAATCGGACCAGTAGTTCCTGAGATTACCCCCTACAACCTCACAAACTTTACCTCTTTGTAATATTAGTATAGATTAATTAATATTGTGCTAAATGACTTATCTTTTATAATTACATTGTAAAAAAGTATTAGTCATTTCAAATCATACTTAGATGTTATCAATTCGTTGACGAATTAAAGAACATATCGAAAAAAATGTCATATATTAAGTAAATTCATAAATTTTCCATAAGCTGTAATGTGTCTATGCGTGCCTTAACGTTGTAAGGTAAAAGGTAAATGTTCTTACCTTGTATGCGTGAAAATCAATATCAATTAGGCTTCGTCGGTGAACTTCACTCTATTTAATCGAACGTTTTATTACACAGATATGTTTTATTCGTAACTAATTATACTACTACACACACTCTACACTCTGAGAAGTCTAATGTTTTAAAACTTTAGTCCATACAATTGCACTAAGGAAAAATATTTACAAAATATATTTACATAGATTAAAATGGATATGAACTTGATATCTGAGGTTTTGTTAAGTCACAATATTGGACCGTTGGGATAGAGTTAAAAAGTATTTTTAAAAATTTAATACAAGCTACTTGGAGCGAAATAAACGTGTAACACCACTATAAAATTACAGTGAATAACAGTACGAATGTCAATTAGTAGTTAGATCGATTGTAGTTAGCAAATCCATTTTTAACTTGAAGTACTTTCGTACGATTATCGCGGAATAATGTTGCGGCAGAGCGACCCGTCCACTCGCCATGCCGCCCAAACGCGCACTGAAACAGAAGCAACGAAACTTCAAAGCTTTCCCGGAGTATGGCTATAGGATATGAGGGATTGGAAAACCTCATCTTATCTGCTATAATTTCATACATGTGAGCAGGACGGAAAGTTGTCAGTAGCGTACGCCACGAAGGTTTGTTATAGTGCTTTTGCAGAAAGGAAATGCAAAGGTGTCGATATCAAAATAAACATGCATCGTCTGGCTTTGGTATACTTCACTGTTTGGGTTGAGTATTTTCAGAAACACTACGTTATTGTCACTAAAAATTAAAAAGGTAGGCGAATAATTGTCACAGACGAACATAAAATGGAGATATTTCGACATAAATCTTTATATCCAAATAATTAAGACTTTTTATACCATCATTTTATAATTATGCAGCATTTGCACGGAAATGTTCCGGAAGGAATTCTCCGACTGTTATTGAAAAATGTCTGAATATAGGAACTTTATAATATTTATAAGTTAATTCCCGCCTACTTTGTGGGGTATTAAAAATAGCAAAGGTGTAGACCATCCTATGCCAATACGTTTAGTAGTTTTGGCGTGACTGACTCATAGGAACTGCATTTTCATTATATATGTATATTGGACTATTTAAAAAAAATCGACTATTATTTTTTTCTCTTGATTATATCGGGAATATTGCTGGAAATGATAAAAAAAATCCTGTGAAAGCCACAGCCCTTACTATTAATATTAAGATGTGCCGCATGGTAATTTTCAATTTCCCGTATAACTAATATGGGAAAGCTTGTTTTTTTTTGATTTGAGAATTTTATAACTCTTTAATGGTTCATCAAAAAGGCTAAACCAAATCATTTTGTTATATAAAATCGAACGTTCTACAAAAAAGGTATCTTATTATTTTTATTAATTCGACGCGTCTCGAAGTTATTCGACTTTAAAATATAATTTACAATATTTTTTTCCAATTTTTTGACGAAAGTATCAAGTTTATCAAAAAAAATTGTCAAAATTACGTCAATTTTAATTTAAATTGTTAATTTCGTGACTCCAATTGTGTTATACAAACATTTCACATAGATAATTTCAAATTAATAAAAGCATTGAAAGATAATTTTAAATTAATAAAAGTATTGAATTAAAATAATCTTTTTTTAAGTCACTGTTAATAAAAATTAATTAATAAAAAACAACGGAACTGGTTTGTTTGTTTTCGAATTCTACAATATCTTTATGAGATAACTTTTTAAATTTAACTCTCATTGTTGGTTAGGTTAAGTTTTAATGCTCCTCTGCGATAGTTTGAAAATATAACTTTTTAGAAATTGTACACACTCAACATATTATAAATAGTTAGTAAAGTAAAAATGATCAATGTATGTATATATATATATATATATATCTTCTGTACTTATGTGTGTCACTGAACTCCTCCTAAACGGTTGGACCGATTTTCATGAAATTTTGTGAGCGTGTTCCAGTGGATTCGAGAATGTTTTAGATTTACAATTAGACCCGGTAGGGGGAGCTGCGGATGAAATTGAGATTTTTTTTTAATTATCAAGGCAGGACAACGTCCGCCCTGCCCACTATTATATATTATACATATATTTTAATTGAGAGTTCGTTTTCTGTTTTCTATATTTATAAATTACCTTGCACTCGTAGTTATGGTAATAAAGCTCCCTTGATCATTTATATATCACTCCTTATTATAAAACAAAGTCCTTTTCCACGTCTCTCTGTCTGTCTGTTCGTAATAAACTCAAAAACTACTAAACGGATTTACTGTAGATACAATGTTTCACCAAGAAAGCTTAGGTATATAACTTGTCTAGTTTTTTTGAATTACCAAGGCGGGATTACATCCGCCGGACCCGCTAGTATAAAATAATAAGTAACACTGACATAGATATATAGCCAACGCTTTTGGCGAGTACTGTTGGAAATTCAACCCCTTTTTTTATACGTGGGGAAATCCCTTATGGATACCCACCCTCCCGGGGGAGAGGGTGGGTTATGTCCGACTCGCACGGACTAAAACCCCACGGTGTACGTCTTCCGCTATGGTTGGGGCGGCACGAGATCTCTATAGACTTCATCGTGCCGCCCCAGCGGTGTGGCCCAGTAGCAGAAGTGCCGCCGCCGGGCCTTTGTCTTGTAAGGAGACAGCCGGGTACACACCGGCCGTCTCCTTCTCGTCCGCCGGACCTGTGAAATGGTAAGATGGTGCCCCGACCCACCTCCCCTAGGTCCGGCTACGGTGGCGGGAGAAGGCGCGTGAACTGGCGCCTCCTCCTACCAGTTCTTCTTTGGCGGAGAGGGCCGCTTAGAGGGTCCTCCTCGCGAACCCTCTCCGCTGCCTCCTTCTGCGAGACGACCTCCTCGCAGACGGAAGCAACAACGTTCCATACATTCTCGCTGCCGAGCATGGCTTTGACGACGCTCGGCAGCGAGAGATCATCACCTATCGCCGCAGTGAGAATGCGGCGCTGCTCCTCCCACGCAGCACATTCGGAAAGTGTGTGCTGCGCGGTGTCCACTTCAGCGCCACACTCATGGCACACGGCGGTCGGCTTCCTGCGTGCTATCCGGTACAGGTACCAACCGAAGCACCCGTGCCCGGTCAGCACCTCCACCAGACGGAACGTCAGGGAGCCCCATCTTCTATTAAGCCATTCGGGCAGGACCGGGCGGACGGCGTCGATAGTATACCTACTGTACTGCGCGTCCGCCAGGTCCCGCGCCCACCTCTCCAATCTCACCTCTCTCTCGACCTTTCTTTTTTCCTCCAATTCCCCGGGAGCTAGAGGCTCCCCCATCCGTTTCTTAAATTATATCAAAATTCAAATTATATGCGGTGGCAAGCATCTCCGCCTCCAGCTCCTAGGGAAGGGAGCCGACCAGAGGCCGCCGCAGAGGACACCGTCCGGTAACTCCGTATCACCCTCAACGCCACAGTACGCTGCGTGGCTCGCAACGAACGGATATTGGTGGCGTTGAGGGTGTCCACCCATAACGGTGCCCCGTAGGCTACCATGGACCACACCACTCCCATGTAAAGGCGGCGACAGGCGGCACCCGGCCCCCCCGTATTAGGAAGGAGTCGTCCGAGCGCCGCTGCCGCCCCGACTATGCGCGATCCGAACCCCTTGAAATGGTCATCCGGGTCCCTGATAAGGACTCCCTCAACATATATGTGGGCCCCTGGAGGTGGCCCCTTCCGAGGCCCATGAAACATTAGGGCCTCGGTCTTCTCGAGGGCCACCTCGAGGCCCAGTCTTCTGATGCGCCCGACCACGAGAGTGACAGTCTCCGTGATCAGGCTTAATACGCTCTTAATTTCCCCCCCCCCCCACCTTGGGCTACGACTAGGGTATCGTCCGCGTAGCAGATGAGGCGCGCTCCAGAAGGGAGCGCGCCGTGGAGCACCCAGTCGTAGCCCATGTTTCACAGGAGTGGCCCTAACGCCGACCCCTGTGGAACCCCCCGCGCCGTGTTACGACGGACCATCCGCCCTCTGGCATCCACGACGGCGACCTCTCTCCCTTTCAGGTACGCCTCCAACAGCCGCCGCAGATACAGGGGCACTCCAAAATAGCGGAGCGCCTCCAGTATGACACTGTGCGGCAAACTGTTGAAGGCGTTGGCGATGACCAAGGACACCCCAAATATTCTTTCACCCTTAGAGGTCGCCTCCGTGGAGACCTTTTTCAGGAGGGTCAGGGCATCCAGCAAGGAACGCCCCGACCGAAAGCCGAACTGCGCATCCGACAGATTCGGCCCCACTTCTTCAAGGTGCCGAACGACCCGGGAGGCAACGATCCTCTCGAGCACCTCCCCGGTGTCGTCAAGTAGCACAAAGGGCCGATACGCGGACGCACAGTCCGGAGGGCGGCCCTTCTTCACCATCAGGCACAGCCGCCCCGTCTTCCATGGCCTCGGGAACTGTCCGACCGCCAGACAGTGGCTAAACAGCTCTCAAAGCCACCCCCCGAAATGGTCCAGCAAAATGGCTAGCACCCGGCCCGGGACCCCGTCAGGGCCGGGCGCGTTCCGTCCCGCAGTGCGGAGATGCTCAATCACCCTCCCCATCTCCCCCTCCGTAACAGGGGGAGAGTCGTTCGGCGCCTCCTCTACCACCTGAGGACGAGGCATGGGAGGAGGAAAAAGCTCCGGAGGGTCGGGGAATAATGCTCCCACAACCCTCTCAACCACCTCCGGCTGGAGAGTCTCTATTGCCGGGGGTGCCTGGCCGCGGAACTTCTTCCTCGCCATCTTGTACGGGCGCCCCACGGATCCCTCTCCAGCTCACGGAGCACCTCCTCCCATGCCTGCTCTTTCGCCCGGCTGATGGCGACCTGCAGTATTTTCTTGCAGGTTCTGTAGTCGCCATATAGCCGGGCCTTCTCCTCCGGGTCCCTGTTTGACCTTCTCCGGCGACTGCGCCCGTACAGCCGCCGGGCCGTGGAGCAGGCCGCACGAAGCTCAGCGATCCCGTTCGACCACCAGTACACCGCCCTCCTCGTCGGACGGTATACGCTCCGCGGTATCGACGCGTCACATATCTCCGTGAGAGCGTCACGGAGGCGGGCTGCGGACGCGACTATATCTCTAACCGGAGGGGATATGACCCAGGCCTGGACGATGGCCGCCTCTCTCGCTCGCTTGGAATCGAGACGGCTCATCGTCCAACGGGGGAACTTCGCACCCGTCCGGTGGCGGGTTGCCGACACATCGTGGGAGGTAAAGACCTCGATCCTGATATATCGGTAGTCAGATAAAGTCTCCACCTCCTCTAACACCCTCCACACCCCAGACACGGCGTGCGACCGACGGGGAAGCGAACGATACGTCCACTATCGATCCCCCGTTATGTCGCACGCACGTGTAAGTGGTCCCCCCTATTGAGGAGGGACAACCTATGTTGGGCTGCCTACCCCTCAAGGGCCCCGCCATGCGGGTTCGTGGCCGCCGCTCTCCACGTCCTGGATTTGGCATTAAAGTCGCCCAGGATGACGATGGGGAGCGGCTCAAGCCGCCTCACGACCGGCCCCAGTGTGTCCAGAAAGGACTCAAACTCAATAAGGGGCCGGTTTGGGGAGAAGTAGACCCCGAGGGTCGCAAGACCTTACGAGGCGACTGCCACGAACCCAGAGCACCTCTCCTTGACCGAGAGGGGCAGTCCCCCCCTCCCAGACAATATAGCCACGGAACCGTCCGCGTCCCCGGCCCATGTGAAATTCAACCCCTAACAAAAAGAAAGTGAACTTGTATCAGAATGTGTCACTTCTCCGTCAATCACTCAGTTATTATTTTGTATACATAGATATAAAAGACTCCTAAATAAATACTGCGCAGAAAAAGTGAACGAAGCCACAGAAAATTGCTAGTTTATAATAAGTGTACTAAGCAGCATATCTCTGTAGACGGAAATGGGTGGTGAAAATCAATTTCTAACTCATTTATCTCTTATGAGAACTCGCAAAATTCTTTAGTCATGAACCCACTACCTGAATAGCAATGTGTAGTAGTGGGCGGCAAATATGTAGAAACATAAGAGAATGTTCCTCAAAGTTCCAGAACTTTCTAGAAACTTTATAACTTTTCTAAGTAAATTATGTATTACATCGTAATATGTTTAATACAACATATACCTGTCTATATTTAGAGTAGATTAAAAGGTCAATATTTTATTAAGCCTGTTATGTGTTCTTATCCAAGCTATGCCAGATATTAGAGCTAATTCAGTGTAACCCTATGCACCTACGAATTATCAAGAGTGTTGCAGAGTTCATCCAAACCGAAGTCTTTATTTTCCTATAAAAATATATATATAGGATAATTGATACGTTTGAAGTTTGAGTGCTTTATTTAAAGATGCTAATGAAACTCTAAAATTAGTCTGAGATATCAGTGAAATAAAGCTTCGATGAGAGTTTTATATAATTTTTAATTCTCCCTTTACTATTTATAAACATCATCTAAAAAATTATTTAATTAATCTTCCATTGTGTTCTGGCAAATACCTTTAACGGCTGGATTCGTTACTACGCTCTTCATAATTAACCACATGTTCTATACAAATATGTTGTAATAGCACCAATTGAGATATTTGATAGCTATAGCAATCCTTTCAGGATCAATGAAATATATAAATATATTATGAATTGATGCCCTTGCAAATATTGTTTTAACTGTAAAGCTTTTTGAAGTATATATTTTGAAGTAGTGTGGTTGGAGATATGAATAAAGATTGACCGTGACTGAGATCAAGATAAGACGCAGTTTCTGGAAAACTCTTTAAATCGGATATATATTTTGCCGTTACTTGATTTTTATAAGAGTTATATACCTGGTAAATGTTTAAAAGGTGGCACTCTTCTATCGTATGGTCACATTTAGCATGCAAAATAATAATAGCAAAACAGTTACTAATAAACAACAAAGAGAACATTAGTTAAAGTTCATTCTTAAGCTTTTAAAGTATGAGAACGATACTTTTAAACGTAAACAATCGCACCCAGATTCAATTTTTTTTAATGTACAACATGTACGCGCTTGACCACAATCTCACCTGATGGTAAGTAACGATAAGGCCTGACGATGTATCGCGCTTACCCACTAAATACCTGTTCACTCTACTCTTGAAGACTCCCAAGTTAGAAGATGACGGGAAGACAGACTTTAGCCCTCTTTAGACACTCCTTAGCCGTACATATAACGAATGTGGAAGCATAAAAGCAAAATTACGTAACTTCTAATCGTGGGAACGCCGCATGGTCACACAAAGTTCCCTTTGCGGCGTGCAAGCCGAGGTGTGCGACGCGTCCCGGAATAAACGAAAGGGTGCGACTCATCTATTACACCAGTTCGTTTTGACGTAAACCACCCGATTTTGAATGCACATATATCAGTTTTGCGTTTCTCGAGATAATTACGTCAAATATTAATCACCTATTTTTCTAATTTAATTAAAACAAGAAGCAAGCAATGAGTAAGCTGTGAGAGTATTGTAACTATTTAACCAGTCATGTATAAATATACCACGTTCAACTCACCTGTAAAAACCCTGTGAAAATATTTGTACTAATTTTGAATATTACCATGTTGGAACAGACAAACAGAAAGAAATGTTATATATAAACAGAAAGATACATAAATTTACATTATTTTTAAAATATTCCTTTATGTTATTATGTCCAATATTACTTTCTGTCATATGCCATACATCACCCACAGTCTGTTTTTGACAAGCGTCTTCAAAGTCTAGACATGACGGTTATACAGTTTTTAAATTTCATTATAGTATAGGAAAAAAATATAGAGTTTATATTAGAATTATTCCACACTTGTTTCATTTAAAAACATGTATGATAAGTCAAACACAATTCGTTACCGATAAACATAATCTTTAATAAGCCGTATAATAGAGTTGTGCTTTATGTTTGCAACGACGCGATATGGGTAATACATGGCTGAATAATATTCACGTCACGAAACTGTAGAACACAACACAAAATGTACATCTGTCGCATTCACAACCGGTTATTCCGACTTTAATCCTTACTAATATTATAAATACAAATCTATCTGTTTGTTTATTTCTTTGTTACCCTTTCATGTCTAAACTATCTGACCGAACATTATAAAGTTTTGCTTAAATGTTGCCAACGGTACATATTAAGAGAAAACAACTACAAAAATATGTGAAATCACAATTAACGCCACCAAAGCTATCAGTAAAAGCTAATGCTAAATTGTTAATACAAAAACATTCGTTAGTAAATTTTGTGTACAAAACCCTTTTGAAAATATCATTATGAAGTGGCCATAGTTCATTATTTTATTTCTTATTGATATCATTTAATTTTCACATTTTTTCGTCACCTAATATTCCTTTATGTATAATTATTGACCGCTATTCTTTAAATATAATCACGTAGACATATTTCATAGTTTAACTTGTATTTTCTTTAAAAGACTGCTTATATCTATTAAACTCGCCTCTCGGTTTTGCATCTGTTTTTTTTTTTTTCTCGAACTGACTACGCTATTGACCTAGTAAGGTCTTAACAGCTTCACCGGACTACTGAGGCGAACGCTTAGGGCACTCAAACAACTTTATTTGACAACTAACTCAAGGGTGCACGGCACACCTCGGCTTGGGCTGTTGCCTAATACGTGCAATTCGCGACCTATCTGAGCTGACTCAAGCTACCTATTCATACATATATGAGTTGTTGGAACATATGTGTACCAAGTATACATACCTCAACAACTCTTGTTTATATTTCGTATCGGATAATTTTCTAAACCATTTCAGTTCGATAAGTGAAAGAAATAAAACCCTTCCACTATCATGTGTAAGCGTGTATGCGTGCACGTGTGTAGAGGTGATATGTGTAATGTTGCCACAATATCGCGCGAGCAGCGCACTCAAGGGCTCCACGTCGAGGGAACGGACCTTGGCTTGAGCCGCTACCGAGGGGGGCTCATCTGATGATGACTTTTGATCGATAGGAAAGCAAAGGAAACTTACTTGTGTATTTTTTGCAATGTATCCTATTCTCTTTACTAATAGGGCTCATCTTAGTACATTTATATTTACGTATATGTGTATTTACTTATTAATTGGTATTATATATTCATATTCAAACCATTTATGTTTTCCGGAGTAAATCGTGTACTACCAAGAAAGTGTTGGTGTATAACATTATTGTAATTTTGTAGGTTTTTGGAACGCAGGTTTTTCACGCGACTTGTGTCATGTGTAATGTTGTTACAGTGATGTAAGATTTTGTGTGAGTGTATCGAGCGAGCAGCGCACTCAAGGGCGCCACACCGAGGGAACCGACCTAGACTTGGGCCACTGCTCAGGGCGGCCTAATCAGGTATTTTACATCGGTGCGATGTACAAAAGAGGCGTTACGACAATTTAAACTATTAAATTCACTTTTAACGCTTTCTTATCTACAGTTCATCACAGTCCACGAAGCTACCTAAACCTCTTCACATGAATAACTTTTTTGTTATACTTAAGTTTTTATCCGTGGTATCTTCTACATTATTTACTGTAATTATGTACTGTATAGTAATTTTTAATTTACACTAACTGTAGCCACGGTTACGTCCACGTGGAACATAATATAAAAATGCAGTGACTAATAAGAAAATCTCAATATATTAACTCCATTTACTTATCTACTTTTCTCTCGTACATAAGTAGCGTCGTCATTAGAATTACAATAACTATTGATAGAGTCAATGGGTTTTAATGAAACCAAGACTAGATGATACTCTAGGATACGCTTTATGATTTTCTTGGTGAGGTTATATCGTGATCTCAATACCAGTGATATGTGTACCAACAGACCTACAGACAGATGTTATAGTAACATATATAAAAATTACCTAGATACCCTTAAGGTCTAAGACATAAAAGTATGCTATCATTGACTTTTTTAACCGACTTCGAAAAAGGAGGAGATTCTATGTTCGGGTGTATGTATTTTTTTTATGTATGTTAATCGATATCTCCGTCAATTGTGAACCGATTTTAATGATTCTTTTTCTGTTTGATTCAGCTATACTCCAAGGTAGTCCCATATAAATTTGAACAAAATATTCAACCCCTAAGGGGGTGAAATGTCGTTTATTTGATTTTCATCCAGTTCGTGTCTACGTATTTTCGTGTACTTGAAACCGATTTCAACAATTTTATTTGAATCACCGATACATGGGAATGGTGTTCTTCAAATTAAAAAAAAATTCAACCATAAGGGTTGAAAATAAAGGGATGAATTATGAAAACTTGGAACAACCTTTTGTAGTGATAAGTATATCATTTAATCAATCCTGATTTGATCATGAAAATGGAGAAACTAGAATGGAACTCCTCAACGGCTTACAGCAGCTATCTTGTGTTTGGGTACATATGACTTGTTTTGACGATTTTGTTTTGATTACATGTGGGGTTATGACTGTTGAGGCAATTTCCGTGAAACGGACATTAGGAAAGATGAGGTTCTGAAATTCATTCACAATCAACCTAATTTGATCAGGTGGATCTAGTACGGTGTAATATCATGTTTGTTTGTCAAGTTATGAACTTCTGAAGAACAATTACTTCTGTAACAAATTAAATCAAAGTCATGTACTCGAAAAATATCTAGAAAAATGGTGGAAGGCCACTTTATATTTTTCTTTATTCTTTTAGTTATTGTTCAGACCTCTCGGTATTATTATAAACATTAAGGTATACAGGTAACCGCTTATGTATAGGTAGTCTATTAGCTAGCCTAGCTACTAGAAGTCTACTTACGATCACTATGAACGAATTCCAGATACTCACCTTTATTTGTTGTCTACTTCACATAAAATACAACTGTTATCAAAAGGACCGCAGCTATGATCAAAATAAGAGCGTAAGCGTTGCGGAAGTATTAATATAGATTAAGATTCTTAAAACCACTAAGCCTTCCTTATTTTGTAATTAATTAAAACCATATAAAATATATTTATATACACTAAAAATGGAAAAATAAAAATTTTTACAAAAAAAATTGAACTGACTTCGATATCAGAAACTTATAAAACACTGAAAAGTGAAAAATAAATATATTAATTAAATTAACTAAATTAAATAAAATATATGATTATTTTCGCTACCTAGAGATATATTGGAAGTCGGTGCCAACCAAAATTTCAAATTTGTTGCAGGTAGAAAAGTATATTACATTATACAAATATACATCACGAGACGTGAGAGTGGACTTAAATTTTGTAACTATGTAGATATGATTTTCGGTTGGCACCGACTTCCAATATATCTCTAGGTAGCGAAAACAATCATATATTTTATTTAATTTGGTTAATTTAATTAATATATCTATTTTTCACTTTTCAGTGCTTTATAAGTTTTTGATATCGAAGTCGATTCAATTTTTTTTTGTAATTTTTTTTATCGTAAACATGTTTGAGATACATATTTCCATAGTACATTATTTTAATACACTTCAAAAGGCTCACCAAAATCGTTCTTATCAATGTAAGCGCCTGTAAATGCTTTTTTGCGACTAAATTAGAATGCATCGACTTTTCTCTATTTTATTTATAAAATAGACAACAAATTTTGATATGGTTTTTAATGTTGTTTAGAGAATTTGTCCAGATCTTAATCCTCTAAACAACATTTGAGGAACGCCTGGTTACTGAACCCTGCTCCTTTAGTTTATTACATTTGAGCGGAACCGGAAGTCTATTTTTTTCTAAAATTAAAGTAATCCAAGTTACGCCTATAACATCAGCATTCACCTAGTGAAAATACCCTCAAAATCAGTCCAACCGTTTCAGAGATTACTCAGAACAAATAAAATAACTTTTAAAACTGTTATTTTCTTATAAATGCCATATTCCGGATATATTCATATCTGTTTAATAAAAAACTATTATGTTAATATCGCAAGAGACACTTTAATTTTATTTTGTTTAACGGATAATATATACATATTATTGTAAGTTACTTTTCAAGGTAAGATCCACGCTGAAGCTATTACTGGTTTCAGCATGAATGGGTAGGTAGGCTCGTCCGGGGTACCACCCTCACACAGAACACCGACGTAAAGTAACAGTGCTTGCATTGTTGCGTTTCATTCGGTCAGTGAGAGCGTCGGAGACGTACCTCCTCTGCCTCCCTCCAACCCACACTCCTCTCTCCCTATCCCACCTCCCCTAAACACAGGATAGCAACGCACTTGCGTCTCCCCTGGAGTTCCTAGTGTCTATGGACGGTGGTTGTCACTTAAAATCAGGTGACTCACCTGTCCGTTTGCCTCCTACTATGGAATTTAAAAAAAAGATGTAAATGGTAGAATATCACAATAACTAATGATCATCTCAAGATCAGTCCTCGATAGAATATTATTTTTTCTACTATGAAAATTGAACATATCCTACAGATAATGGTTATTATGACATCGGCTATCGAGAGTCCTTAACAATCACAATAATCATACCGGCCTTCTTCAATGCTCCTTCACATTTCGTGCAAAAATACAGTAATATACGACAAAGGTAACGCACTGCCAAAAGAAGTTTCACGATTTTATCGTATATTGAAAGGTCGTGATATTTTTTCTAGAGTCCTCCAGGTTTATTGTATCATTAAGTAATAACGTGTTTTTTTTGTTTATATCATAGGAGGCAAACGAACAAGCGGGTCACCTGACGTTAAGTGATAACTGCCGTCCATAGGCACTAGCAACACCAGGGGAGTCGCAAGTGCGTTGCCAGCCTATGGTTGGGGGCAAAAGAAAGTGGGCTTCCGGCACTCTCACTGGCCGAGAGAAACGCAACAATGCAATCACTGCTACTTCACATCGGTTTTCTGTGAGAGAGTGGTACTACCCCGGACGAGCCGACCCATTCATGCAATAATAGCTTCAGCGTTGCTCTACCACCTATGTAAAAATGTATTTATTATTCTAGAAGTTCTGATTAAAATCTAGCCTCAAAAAAAAGCACGATTTAAAAAGATTTAAAAACAAAATAAGACGGGACAAACAATGGTATGAAGTTCTTGGTTAAGCTAAAAAAACTTAGCCTTTTAATAACTTTCTTAACAGAGGCAAACTTAGCGACTTGTTTCATCTAATTAAGAAGTTAGTCCAGAAGTGTTCGATCGTCCTGGGCATGGTTCGTTTCATACATCATTGCTATTTTTCACATTAGATGAAAAAAAAATCTTTCATACGGAATCATGGACTTGTACGGTTACCAGAATTATAAATCCAAAACGTTTATGAAATAAAAATTTGCCAGTCGTATATTAGATTGAAGAGCTAATATTTTCTGTATTTGTAATGTAAGACTGGAGAATTAAACTAAGTTGTAGGTAGGAGTTCCTAATATATTTAAGGCAGTAACCAAAAAAAGAAACACATGGTACATATCACAGCCCAAAAAAATGTAACAATGTACTGATGATAATCACAAAATATAGCCGGTTTTCGTTTATCACCCGTTAAAAAGGTGGCAAAGCCTCGCTGAAGCTATTGCTGATTTCAGCATAAATTGATCGGCTCGCCCAGAGTAGACCAACCCACAGAAACATCGACGTGAAGTGACAGTGCTTGCATTCTTGCGTTTCGTTCGGTATGTAAGAGCGCTGGATGCCCACCACCCCTCTCCTATACCCTCGCTCCCTTCCCCCAAACACAGACTGGCAACGCACTTTCGACTTCCGTAGTGTTGTTAGTGTCTGTGTAGTGGTGATCACTTAACATCAGATGACTCACCTGTTCGTTTAACTGCTGTAACATAAAAAAATAACAGTGACCTAAGAATAATTGTTACAGTCATAAAATTGTATTACAATAGATCTTCATCTTGTATTTTAAAGGAGATATTTCTATTTTTGGAGGTATTAAGGAACAACTTGTAAGAGAAAAAAATCTAATATCTAGGAACCCTCACGAAATTAACTGTGACACTCTTCTATTTATAATACGCATATTTGGCGTATAATAAAATATGGAGTTTTTGTATTAAAATTACTTCCTCGTCTATTATCCTCCCAATTAGGATAATAAGATGTCTTGCGATGAACGCTTTAGATTGGACAAGGTACAAAAGATATTCGAAAAATTGCTAAATAATCATAGCAATTTAAAAAAAATAAAATACTTTTTTCAGCTATTGAAATTATGTCAGAATGACGTCATAGTGAAATAGAATACAAAATTAAAATAAAATTGTTGATTTTAATATACTTCGTATTAAATACTTGAGAGTTAACCAGCAAGATAATTATTTGTTATACGATTTTACAACTAAATATCTCTTTTAAAAGAAATTTGAAGAGAGTGCTTCGTTCCTTTACTGAAGATTTCAATTATCGGCTGTTAGTACAAACAGGGCCAACGTTAAAAGGATTCTGTAAAATTTTAAACGAAAAATCTCTTCACGCTTCGTTGTTTAATTGAAAAAGAAATGCAAAATTGCTGAACGGTGCGAACCATTTCCACGTATCCTTTAACATTGAAACCGATAGAATAACTTTATTTTGTCATTTTTCTAGATGGATTTTATAGCAAACGAAAGAATAGGATTTCAATGCAAAAATAAAATAAACTTACCACTTTAAAACTACTTCAAAAAAGCAACAATATGTGTATGTTTCATTGGTATAGTTTTTTGTATATGCCCAATTTTATCAGAAACTACATGACCGATTTTTCTTATTGTTTTACTCGAGTATACCATAGACTCAAGGGTGCACACTTTGTTAGGCGGTAGATATTTATATAAAACTACTTTTTTCGACTTAAATAGGAAAGTTAGACATATACTGTCTTTGATTTTTTTATAGGCATTATTAAGCTCTACAACTTTTCTCTAGAACTCAATGATATATGTATTATCGTTAAGGCAGCGTTCGTAAGAAACGTTTCCGTTCGACCGTTTTTTCTCCGACTTACTTTGCAAATTCGGCTACCACAAAAAAAACGTTTCTTTTTTTGGATTTATATCTTATAACACTCACAAATAACGTGGCCCTTTCTTGGTAAAAGAATTTTCTAATTCTTTTTTTTTTTTCGAAATGAAATCGCTGTTGACCTGGAATGGTCTTCACAGCTTCACCGAACTGTTGAGGCGAGTGCTAAAGGCACTCAGCCGATTTGGGATGTTTGGGCGACTAACTCAAGGGTGCATGGCACACCTCGGCTTGGGTTGTCGCCTGTTTTGTGCAAAAAACGCGACCTCTCTGAAATAACCTAAGCTAAGCTATTTAGATATACGTATATGAGTTATTGGGACATGCATGTGTACCTAACATGAGTGCCTCAACAACTCCTATATGTATTTTGTGTTAGAAAAATTCCTCAAAACTATATAGTATAGGATAGGATAAGGAAAAATAAGGATATAACTCTTTATCGTTTATTTCTCTGAAAGAGAAAAACAGCGTGTAAGCGTGTAGGCGTGCACGTATGTATAGGTGATGTGTGTGATGTTGTAGCAGTGATGTAAGGTTTTGTATCACTGTATCGCGTGAGCAGCGTACTCAAGGGCTCCACGCTAAGGGAACGGACCTAGGCTTGAGCCGCTGCCGAGGGGGGCCTAATCTAATCTAATAATGAAAAAAAAAACAAATAATATATTAAACATTTAACATTTTTATAAAAATCGGGTAATAAGTTTCTGCAACGATTGCTATCTGCGAAATCTCGGCAATTCCTCATAATTTATCGCTTCGACAACGCTCCGGTATAATTTACAACTTAATAACCAATGGAGCGATATTGAAAGCTCGTTACGTACTAATTTGTTGAGGGTGTGTCGCGTTGTGTATTATATTCAGAATCACCAACAGGTACACGAGAGTATTTATTTTAGCCGTACTGCTATAAAATGTTCATAAGTTTGGCTGATTTATAAAATATCAACATTTATTTCAAAATTATAATAACTACTAATTACGTGCCAAAAAAATAATTATTCACATTGAATAATATCGAAGAAAGAAATACTTTCTTATTAGGTATAGTCACCAAAAAAAATATTTTGTGACTTCGTTTGGGCATAAGAGTATATTTCACTAGTTGTGACTTGCAGTATCATTCGAGATTGAGTTCCGCAACCTCGTGTCGATTTCTGATATTCAGCATCGCACATTTAACATACTTACTGACTTATATTTTATACGAGCCGTGGCCGCAAAAATATACTACTTGTTATAACGACATGAATTTTAAATGACGCTCAAAATGAACCAATCAAGAAACCCTTATAAATATGTAATCGAAATTCACTTACTGTAAGTGTAGTAAATATTATATTTACATTTTTATTACATTTTCCAATCGAAGGTACCTATATCAAAGTTATTTATTATGTAGTTAAAATTTAGTTATATGGCTCGGCATATAGCAATAATGTATATATATAATAATGAATTACACCAAGGCTTCTTAAACTTATGGCTCCACCAGCCTGTGTACAAGATTCAAGACTACGATGAACCCCTTAACTAACCAATTAAATTCCCCCTCCCCAAAAAAAAATAATAAAATTAACTGTTAGGAAAGTAAGGTTTTTATTTCGATAAAAGGTAACAAATATAGTGCCAAAAGAACATTTCGACGCATCTTCAAGCACGCGATTACGAGATAATTGGGCCAGATAAACCCACGGACTACCATACAAGCGGTACACAAGATGTCTTGGATAATTGCATTTTTGTAGGACTGACATTCACGTCGGTACAAACTACTACCGGATCTAACATGGGACTACAGGCCGGTACTCCTACAGATATACGCGACACCGTCGCGAGTCGCTCTCCCTGCCCCCCACCGGGAATTCTGCTGCAGAAGATTCCAAGATGAACTCGCAGTTAATACGACTACGCGACCGATATCAACAGAAGCAGATGATCAATCCATGAGAGAGGACATCACAAGGTATATCCACAGCGCCTTGGAGGTGTCCTCGACCAAACTGGCTGATAGTGGTAGACGGCCACCACTACCTCGGCACGTCAGAGAACTCATCGATCAGAAGTGAAAGCTCCGAATGTTATGGCAACTAGTCGGTAACGCGCGTTAAGCTCGCATTAGATGACCATGCCGCCAATGTATGGGATGCACACATCGGGGACTATGCCTCCTCTGTACACAGATTGTGTCGCAACCTATCTGCGGCGCCGAGAAAGCCTCACACACTGCGAAGTAAAGACGATTCGCTGAAATTTATAGCCAAGAACAGGGCAGAAATATTCGCCGCCCACCTGCGGAATCAGTTTTCGCCCAATCTAATCGCCAATCAACAACACCATGACGACGTTACAAGATACCTATCCACTCGGGAAGCCGAAAACGAGAAACCGAGGGACAAACACCTTTTCGAGTTTCGGCAATTTGGGTTTCGAGAGGGGCACTCGATAAGACTTCAACTCACGAGGGGTTATACATACTCTGGTCGAGAGTCATAACAAGAAAGAGCATGATGCCATGGTGCTCTTAGACATCGAAAAAGTCTTCGACAGAGTGTGGCACGAAGGCTTGTTGTATAAGATAACAACAGCAACCACCACGCCCATCCGCCTACAAAGAATACTAAAATCCTTCTTGAATAACATAAAAATCCAGGTGAAAGTGGAAGACCAAACCTTCAGTGAGGTATTGATACAGGTAGGCGTGCCCCAGGGTAGCTGCCTATCACCAATATTATATGTATATCAGTATATATCAACGACATCCCCGTGGTCGGCAAGGCAAAACTTGCCTTGTTTGCAGATGACACGGCATACTGGACGACCTCCTTAACTAGAAAAAGAGCTGCATCCATACTACAACCCACACTCGATGCTCTCCCCGATTGGCTTGACAGATGGCGGCTGACTGTCAACGTGGGGAAGACTCAAGTCTTCCAACCGAATTTTCAACCATAATCGTACCACCCCTGACACTTGTGATCACTCAGCATCAGGTGACCCACCTTTGCCTTCTTCTCCCACGTTTGCCTCCTATGATATAAAAAAAAAACATTTTTGGTGAATGTACAAAGCGGGGCGTCATTTCCTGACGTCACAATCGTTCACATATTGACCCGCTCTTTACACATTAATACCCGCTTGGCATGGTGCTTGAACTCATTATCCGGCAAACGGGTTTTTCTTATGTCATAGGAGACAAATGAACAGGTGGATCACCTGATGTTATGTGATCACCACCTTCCATAGACACCAGTAACACCAGAGCACCTCCCTGTGTTAGTAGGGGTGGGGGAGAGGTAAAGTGTATATAAGTGTAATAGTTTTGTAGGTAATAGTGTTAGGTTTTATAATAAAGTTTCAAAGTACATTGCGTTTGTGAGTTTGTAGGTGGTAGAGCCACGCTAATGATGTAACTGGTTTCAGCATGAACGGGTCGGCTCGTCCGAGGTAGTACCACCCTCTCACAAAAAACCGACGTGAAGTATCAGTGCTTGTTGAGTTTCGTTAGACCAGTGAGAGCACTGGAGGCCCACCTCACTCCTTCTCCCTTCCCCTTCCCCCTCTGCCCTTCCCCACCAACACAAGCTGGCAACGCACTTGCGACTCCTCTGGTATTGCTAGTGCCTATGAACGGCAATGATCAGTTAACATCAGGTGACCCACCTGTGCATTTGCCTCATTTGGCATAAAAAAAGCATATTAACAAATACAATATACTTATAAATATTCAATGTGTTGATAGTGATGTCGATAGTTAAAAAAGAATATAATCATGTAATTCTGTCAGCTGGACTCCAATATAATCTAAGAATACAAATTCAAAAAGTATTTATTATACATTTTAAAATAAATATTAAGATGATCTCACCGTTCTCGTAATTACTCAACTTTCTCGTTGCAATTTCCATGATATTCTCAGAGCCCTTATCTATTTTTAATTAAGTCATTCGAAGTTCCACGTAACTCTCAAGGTATACCTACCGAGATTCTGTGATTATTAATATAATTTAAATATTCATATGCTAGTATTCCTGCTATAATCTTACAAAACCATCTAACGTCAAGAAAAGTCACATTCGTATCATAATTATTAATATTATATATGCAAAAATTAGTCTGTTTGTTTGTTTCTTACATTTCCACTACTCATTAGATCATACTTAATTGTTTCATACACGTATTCAATGTAACTTTGATCCAGAAAGGAATGTTCTCTAGGGATAAATCAGACTCCACGTTAATGCAAGGCAATTTGATGACAAAAACTACTTCATAACAATACTTATGATCACTTATATAGGCTAAGATATTTAAATAACCTAAAATATTTGTGTTCTAAGCGATAAGGGCATTATAATAATCCTGTTAAAAAGATCATATAATGTTTTGGACTAATCCTCCAATAAACGAAAAGTTCATTTATTACTGCTTATATTTTACTAATAATGAAAAATGCACGCATGATTAACAAATTTAAAGATTCTATTGCGATAAAAAAAAACGTACATTTAAAATATCACGCTGTATACAATGCCAATAGAGGTTGTATAGCGCAAGCCTAGCCCATTATCTTAAATAATAGCGTTAGCTGCCGACGAGGTATCCCTGTGGGAAATTTTCAGCATTCGTCTGACACGGACTGACTGAAAACCGGTTCTTTGTTGAGTAAATTGATTGTTAAATAATTAGTACACATTCCAATTACCTATAAAATAGTAGAACCACGCTTTGGGATCAACATGATATCCAATTAACAAACTAGAAAGTATATGAGAATGGATGGATGTTTTTTATACACAAAAATTACTCAACAGATTTTGCAATAATACTTACATCAGGATAACACATATGCTCTAATTTATAAATATACGTATTGAACTGTCTAAAATACAGTAATAAGTATCAAGTAAGTTGGTAAATTTCTGCCACGTGTGTGTTATATCAGTGTGCGCTGTTGAAGCCATTGGAGTTGCAGGACATAGTATGTCACACTTTTTAAGAATATATGCGCAGACGATGTCACGTGTAGTTATTAGTATACATATAGTGAATAAGATCTTCATTAAAAACAATTAAATATGTCACAATTATCATCATTATAATAATAAACATTACAATACAAAGATGCTATCTACATCTGTCTGTGGGCGTTGATTTTTTTAATAACTCTTATGTATTTTGGTACATTTTGCACTGTTTTTTTTTTCGAACTGACTTTGCTATTGGCCTAATAAGGCCTTCACAGCTTCGCCGGATTTCTAAGACGAGAGCTTAAGGCACTCAGCCGATTTTGTTTAGGTAAATAGCACAAGGGTGCATGCACAGCTCGGCTTGGGCTGTTACCGACTTTCTGATCTGACCAAGCTAAACTATTCATACATATGTTCGTTTGTAAATCATATAATTGAACTTGTGTGATTTGCAAACGCTTACATGTATATCTGAAACGAAACGAACTAAACGACTCTATTCAGTTCGAATAAGGGAAAAATATAAAACCCTTCCACCAGATGTGTATGTATGTACAAGTGATGCAGGCCAGTCACTGTATCGCTATACTAACAGCTCCATTCGGGGACGACCTATGCTCGAGATGTTACCGGAAAAACCGCGGCATGTGTGCGATAACGAAAGAGGGGACAAGAGGATGTGATTTGCACTGTCATTAAGAGTATTCCCTCCAGAAGATTTATACGTATATTAACAAAAAATAGACTAAATTGATATAAAATCTCTTACATTAATTACACTGGTCATATCTTATTATATAACTATGTTAAATATAATGTAAGGTTTTTTTTTCGAAGTGACTACGCTATTCTAAGCTTCACCGAACTACTAAGGCGAACGCCTAAGGCACTCAGCCGATTTTATTTGGGCAACTAGCTCAAGGGTGCACGGCACACCTCGGCTTGGCTATTGCCTGTTACATGCAAACTCGCGACTTAGCTAACCTAGCTAACGATTCATATATGTTTGAGTTGTTGAGACGCATATGTGTACCAAGCATACACGCCTCAACAACCCTACCATATATTTTTTATCGGAAAATTCGGGTTTTTTCAGTTCAATAAGGGGAAAAATAAAACCCTTCCACTTCCATGTGTAAGCGTGTAGCGTGCACGTGTGTGGGGGTGATTGTGTAGTGTTGTAGCAGTGATGTAAATTTTTGTGTCACTTTATCGCGCGAGCAGCACACTCAAGGGCTCCACACTGAGGGAACGGACCTAGGCTTGAGTCTCTTCTGAGGGGGGCCTAAACTGGTATAATGTAAGGATTGTGTTCGAAAAGGCCTACAAGAAATCTACGTTGTTGTTTTTGTATATCAAACTTATATGGAACCATTTTTAGATTTTACATGTTATTAAAAGTAAATGAACTATTTCAAAAATAGTCGTCTATTTGCCAACTAGAAGTTTCGTTGATATTATTTCAAAAAAATATGTCCACTCTAAGATCCAAGTTTTGTGTCGCAGGACCGTCCCAAATAGGCAGTCATCGGATAAAGTTTTCAATCAGTCACCAAAAACAACAAAGAATTGGAATCAATATTACATGTGTATATTACTTGTATATTTATAACGCCATTTCTATATGTTACACCCGTGCGAAGACGGGACAGGTCACTAGTATTTAGATAGTATCTTCTAGTCAACGGACTGTCCCTATGGGAAATTACAAGGTACGCCCGCACGCACAGACAGATCACCATTCAATTATTTAGTAAATGATTGATTATAATATATCAAGTATTTCTAAGATACAGGCAAATTAAGTGAATTAATAATTCTCCCTAGCCCTTCTTGCATAACTAATGAAATGATGTACTCACAGGACGCCACTATACTTCTTAACCTTGGTTTTTGTCCATTGAAATGAAATCGCTTATTTTGCTGTTTTTGGATAATTTGTAGAGATGTGTCGACTAGTCGTTAAAGCCGGCGATCTGGCTACTCTCGTAGTCGACGATTAGTCAGCGACTAGTCGCTAAAAAGCGCCGACAATCAGCATCTAACCTTTTATGTGTTTCCCTGTAAAAGGTATGTAGAGGGAATTACATTCAATAAAAATTTTGACTGTTTCTTAATATTTTTATTATATAATTAATTTTACACATTATTCAATGTAAAAAAGCAACATTTCCTTTGATGATCAGTTTCTTAAATTACTTGCTTGTAAAGAAAACATATGTATGAGATAAAATGAATATTTATTTACGTAATATACAAACAATATATTATCTCTTTTTTTTTAATAAACATTTAGTATAATTTCTTTGTATTTAAATACAAAAATAAGATTGTTTATTAACAAAATAAGTCATATTGAAATAGGTTTGTATTATGCGCAGTAAAAAAATGTGTCGAAAAATCCTAAACATTAACCACTTCATAAAAACAAAAAAAGATAATAACGTACAAAAATGAAATGCCCGAGACTTTCTTGACGTGTTCAAATTGTAATTGAGTTCTTCGATTCACTTTAATAAACAGTAAAGTCATTATACGCAACAATTTTTTTTTTTTGCACAAAATCACCCGCTCTTCGCGTGAAACAACTATAAACGATGTCTCATGAATACCGAAAAGTGATCGGCTTCTCTAAACCTGTTTATCATTGACTAATCGGCTAATCGGCCAAAGTCATAATCGGCACATCTCTAATAATTTATTGTTCTTATATAGTATTGTAATTTTGAAGAAAAGAAATTATAATAAGATAAATATCAGCTGTTCGTACTGTCACTTTGATTGTAAACAACTTGAAATTTTTGTTTTCCATTGCCATTGTTCGTTGCATAATGCTTGCTTATAAAATCGTGTCAGAATTAATTGATAAAAAAGCTTATATCACTACATATTATAAACAAAATCCTCTGACACATCTATCTGTCTGTCTGTCTGCTCACTATAAACTCAAAAACTACTGCATGGACTTTCATTCGGTTTTCACGTGTATATAAAATAATTCATGATAACGGTTTTAGTACATAATTTGCTAAGTTTTATTTCAGGGCAGAACAACGGACCCACTAGTTTAAATATAAAGATAAAAATCCATATAAATATTGAATGAAATAGAATATAAATAGAGAGACTCTTTGTGAGTTTTATAAATAATCTATGACCGAGGGAACATTCAAGGAACAGAAAAGTACTGAACAAGGAAGTTTTCTTAGAATATCGAACAAACGTATTACACAAACATTGCACACCGTAGTGGTCTGTCCATTTGTTATCCCCTAGGCGTCGTTTCGAATACAATAGTCATTCTCAAGCAGGGATGCAAAGGACGTTTTTAAATATCGATATCTTATCCAAATATCGATATTGAAACTCCTAACATCGACAACATATCGCTCTATGTGAATGATGTTTCATCAAGTGTAGCGCTACCTATCGTATACGTTACCCACTTGTTTCCTAACTCACATGTGAGGATACGAATGAAACATCGATAAACGAGTATATACATCGTTCGCAAATATCGACGGTGAAAACTTTAAAATCGACAATACATCGCTTTTCATAAACGATGTTTTGTCATGTTTAGCGCCATCTATTGTATTCTTGGTCCTTTCGAATCCTCGTACTCAACTCAGTTTATTAGGTAGTAGCAAACGATCAGGTGGGTCGAACTGATGGTAAGTGATCACCACCGTCCATAGACACTTGCAACACCAGAGGAGTCGCAAATGTGTTGCCAGCCTGTGTTTAGGAAGGGAGGGGGAAGAAGGGCAAAGGGGGAAGTGGTCCTCCGGTACTCTCATTAACCGAACGAAACGCAACAATGCAAGCATTATTATGTGACGTCGGTTTTCTGTGAGAGGGTGGTGCTGAAGCCAGTAATAGCTTCATACCTCTAGCTTACTCTAATCCTCAATCGCTCAACACTCATCAGCAGTCATTGTCAGCTAATGTAAGTAGCCACCTAATGAAGTCAGTGAAAGAAAAAACAACGGATAAAACAAAAGCAGCATTAGAATTTCCCACGTTTACGATGTATCTTGTAACTCCTAGTCAAGTAGATACATTATCAAATGACGTCAAATGGTTATTTTCTGATAAATTTGCCATGATATATTTATTTATAGTAATCACGCTGAGACACAACAACTACCACATATAAGTGCAGTTGCCGTTTTATTTCATTAAATAGTAGTATTGTTAAGGATTGGTATCATTTTCTTCATTAGTGCGAAGCCAGGGCGGACACTAATTATATAGATTCACTCAACCAAAACAATTGGATATAATTTATATAAATTTAATTTATTTCTACATATTTATTAAGGAACTATTTGTGACACATGGAAATATGGAAACGCGGGTGGCTCCTATTCCATGTAACAAAAAACCTTGTTATACAAGATTTCTTGTTATATCTCTTGGTAGTAGAAGTATAGTAACATCTGTAATATCTTTTTTTTAAATGACTACGCTATTAACCCAGCAAGATCTTAACAGCTTCACCGGACTAGTTATCTGTAATATTATTGTAACCATGTAATCAGTGTTTCCGTCTAAATTAAATTATGTGTTGCCCATGAATACGATAGGAGAAGTAAACGGGTAACATTATATACCAATAAGTTTTAATATAAAATAGTAATAAGTAAGCAATGTAAATACTTGTCTATAACTTTTTTTTTATGAATTTTACTCTGTACATAAATTATGTTGTTACTTAACATAATAAAGAACGTAGACGAAATCGTAGGTATCAATTAGCAAAATATAAATTTAGACACCCACTTTAGCCGTAAATTTAGTTGTTAATATGCATACATACATTTGACAAATATTGTCTGAAGTAAATAAAGGCAGCGCTATATGACCTAATAAATGCTTTAAGAATAATATTCAAAATTTGTTTTTAATGGCACTATTTAGACACTGCTATCTTCAGTTAATATATTTTAAAACAGCTTCTGTGTCATGGATCAAACATTACTTGTTAACTTAGAATCTATCTATCTATCTAATCTAATACCTTTAAACGAGCAATTCTTGTATATTTTTATATTTGTATATATTCAGGATCTCGGAAACGGCGTTATCTATTTCCGTGAAACTTAGTATGTAGGTAGTTTTGGGGATGATAAATCGATCTAGCTAGATTTTAATTATAGAAATCTTTTTTAACTGAGGTTGCAGGCAATGAAAAAATATAGCTAGCATATAAAGGTAAATTTCGCCGGCACCGTCAAAACAAAAATAGCTCAGATGGAAATCGGTTGCTACGAAAATCCGTATAACCCCAGTTCGAATCAGAGTGTATATATTTTTTTTTTTGCAAAAAAATATGCAAACCTTAAAATTTATTATAATTTAATTTTTTTTTGAAGCACCGAGCTAGGCTCGGCCACCTAGGTACTAATCATTAATTTTTTTTGCAAATAATTGCCTCACTAGAAATTTTAAGCCTTCTCTATTCGATGAGACAACAGCGGCGAGGTGATCGTTCCTATAGTCGTGTAAATAATAACATAAATTACAAGATAAACAATACCTATGCTACGTACTTTGTTCTATAAAGTTATAGTATATAGTTGCAGCAAATTGTCACAAAAATAATTTAAGGTTGTATATATGTCACCTTTCCATTATATACGTGCAACAGCTTGGTTTCACTTTTAGCAAACGCCTTACAGTGCATTCATAAGCCAGAAACCTGCATTTTATCAGTCTCGGTAAAATGAGCAAACTGTAAAATCCAAGCTTTGTTATATTTAATATTCCCAGCAGTAAATAGAAACCGTCTACGTTTCACGCTATATTAACTTCAGAAGTATTTTTATACCTTAAATATTGCAGATTCTATATGACAGCGACACTCAAGATTATCCGATTAAATTTGTAGTACCCTGAGAATATCTTTTAAGAATGTATACATGACGCTGTCTAGGAAAAGATATTGAATTTGTCTTCTGACATATCAAAATACTAATAAGGTTGGAGAGAAATTATATTTATCACATGCGGGGTGGTAGGGTTTTACAGCCCGACTGGGTCGCAACCACCATGCATATGGCGAAAAAGCCCGTCATAGTGACTCGCTTCTGCGCGTCGCGTTTCGGGATCAGCCTGTGCATATCCAGTACCGAGCGACTTTCGTCATTATGGCCGGCATGACAGCGGCGACCGGCGATGGATTATCTGTCTCTCGGTGGTTGCCGATGTTTTTGGATTGTACTATGCTTAACATCAGGCTTAGTGCAGTCACTTTGTCGTGCTTCTATAAAAAAAAAACATTATACACCTTTATTATCCAAATCTAGGATTAGAGCTTTGCTGTGTATATTTTACTAGCCTCTACCCGCGACTGCGTTCGCGTGGAATAGTTACTTTGGGCTAACGCTAACACGCAGTGGAAGCTCTCAAGAGAAAAAAAAACCCGATTATTAAACATTCGTCGTTGGCGTTCCGCTCCTATTGGTTTTAGCGTAATGATATATAGCCTATAACCATCTTCACTTCATCTACTAGTATATGAATGTAGCCGCATGACAACCCGTTCATTAGTTTTCGAGGTTATCACGAACAGACACACATACAGACGCGGTAGGGGACTTCTTTATTTTATACTATGTAATTATACTACGTGTAAATAAATATAAGTTGGAATTACAATCCATATCTTATTTTATTTTTTAATTGAAATAACTGTCAAAAATTAAGATGTTAAGGTAATATAAATGCATAGTGTAAAAAGAATAATTAAACTAATCTCTTATTTTAGAGAAATACAAAACCTGATACCTTATTCTCCTATATAACAAATGTCTACGTATGCTTAATAGGACATACTAGTACAAGTGCTTTATCGAAATATGACTTATTTTGCGTATTTAGTTGCTAAGTATGCGTTACGGTTAATTAGTTTTTTTTATTTCGAACTAACTATGCTATTGGCCTTGCAAGGCCTTTACAGCTTCACCGGACTACTAAGGCGAGCGCTTAAGGCACTCAGCCTATTTTATTCAGGTAGCATGCTCAAGGGTGTACGGCACACCTACGTTTGTTACCGAGGAAAACCCGATCTGACCTAGCTATCTAAGCTATTCGTATGTATTCATTTTTGAATTATGCAATTCATAATTGCATGAGTAAATTAGCTGTTAATTAGCTGAACCTGTAAATAACAAATTATTTTCTTACCCATGTTCCAACCAAGTAGGGTTGGTACAATATGTTTTCTTCCACGCTACATGAATGATGCTTCCTCATACAATCCATGCATAAATTCTTTGGTTAAATCATAGTTAATTTGTTTCTGAGTACATGACTTTCTTTTCCATTCTGGTTACACCCCTATCCATCTTAAAATTCACATCTCTATCTAATGCGCTGTTTTTTTTCTCTAACTCTAAGGCGTTGATGGCAATGGTTATAGTGTGTTCAGATACCGCGCTGGTCGAGGTAGGTTCTAATCTTTGCGAGTCGGACATTTCTGTGAAGGAAAGCATCGTAATGAAGCCATAGCATATATTAGAAATACGAATTTTAAATATTGAATTATTAATTGGTATTAGAAAGAATAAAAAAATAATAATAACAAGATATTTATTAGCTATGAATGAATATTTATCGAACGAAACGGAGTAACCTAGTACATTCAACAAATGCCCTTGATAAAGTCAACAACCTGACACTGGTTATCTTCGATACAGCTAGCAATTTAACTGCTGCAGATTAAATGTCGCCCAATTACGATCAATTAACGTTTACTGAAGCATTACTAATTGAGAAAATCTATCTATAAGTGGTATAGTTAATACAAATTGTAGAAAAGATTTCATGTTTTATAAAATATCATGAAATAGATATTATGTTCTATTATTATATTATCAACAACCTCATAAATAATAAACAGACGAAATAAATAAATACTTTAGAATTGTATTGAATTATGTTTCCAAATATTTTATACTGATATGTGTTTCTAATAATAGCTTAAATAACTATAATAAACCGATATGTAATAAAAGGGAAAGATCTCAAAACGGCACAAGAGCAGTTGGCACAGCTCTGGTCCACGAACAATGAAAAAACATAGATATAATTCTATCCAACAAAGCAATCCAGTATAATTTGGATATATAATAATATCATCTTACAATGAAACAATAAATTTGGGAATGATTTATAAAACAGTAGTATTCAAGTCTCAAAAATTATAACTGAATTACTTTTTGACAATTATAAAAAAGTAAAAACGATTTTGGAATAATTTTCTTTGTTTTCTTACCATTATGTAGGATCGTTATTACATATTTTTGGCTTCTCGTTTTAATATAAACACACCAATCCATATACAATCTTTTCATTGTCTGTTCTGCCTTCTATTATACCTATAACAGTCCATTCTAATAATTGCATACCTAACAGATGCAACTGGAGATGAATATCTTATCTCTCGGTGGTTACCGCTGTTTTCAGGATTTTACAGTGCTTATAACCAAGTATAGTAAAGTCATTCTCCTTGCCATAAAATGAATAAAACCCTCTTCTGGTTATGTGACTTGTACATTCTATATTAATTTGCATTACCGCAACATTCATACCTCGTTATTAGTATCAAGGTATCATAAAATCATAGTAATTAATATTTCTATAAGCCAAAATGAGATTTATAAAATTTAGGACTGATTTAAAACTCTTCATATTACAACTTGACGCCAATCAAAATATAGCTGTGATAGTAATATTTATGCAGAAATTTATGGGACAGTAGTGCATTTGCATTCGAATCTTGGACAGGTTCTATCGCTGTCTGCCCCTTAAATAAAAATATATTTTTTGACTTCTGATAAAGTAATATATGTGTTAGATAAGCTTCATCTGTGCTAGATGATAAAGTTCAAGAAAGAATTCAAATTTCGAGAAAATTCTATGCATAGATTGAGTCGAAAGGGTATTTCTTATTTTATCAAATATTAATCTGCTTTTAAATCGACAAGCTGAATCTCCGTTTATCCTTGACTTTGAATATTCATTGTTTTTTACATAATAAAATACGTCTTTCGTTTTAAATGACTGCAAATTGCTTAATAAATCTTTTCTAGAGTTTATCAGATTAAAAAGTCCCAACTGTAGTTCTTTACTTTATTTAGCTTTGTTTAATGATGTATTTAAAAGTTCTTTTCATATCGATGGTGTTAAAAGTATTTCAAGTATGTACTTGAATGTTCTAGGCACAAACTAAAGCTTGGCAGTGAAATAAATATTCAACATGTTATATAAAGTCCGAATAGTTAGTTCCCTGCAAGAATTTGGAAAAATTACATCGCTTAACCAGCTGTGAATTCCGAGCGAACTAGTTGTATACGGCTGCAATAAATTCCCTGTCAAGTGGAGGCTTAACATACCATTGTCGTTTAGTTGGTGAATAACAAAGAAATTAAAGTAAACGGAATACCTATTAACTGGAGTTCTAAAGGTTTATATTTTATGTCACTCGAATGTAGATTTCATTTGCATCCATTTATAGCAAGTAATAGTATAAGTATAGAAAGTATAGAATAGGAGCCACCCGCGTTTCCATATTTCCATGTGTCACAAATAGTTCCTTAATAAAAGAGACATTACATAAAAGGGAAGTAATTTACAAAACTATCATATTAAAGGATCAATCATGTATCAATAAACACAAGTATTATAAGACGCTGCTAAAATGTTATTTACAGCCTCTAATTTTAAAGCTCAAACTGTCAAATTTCGTGTAACCTAGATCTTTCGTGTATTTTATCGAAGCGGCAGGACTTTGAGACTACAGTCGGGTTTTGTTACATACATTATTCATAGTCAGGTGTCGTTTATCGACTGGGTAGAACGTTCTGTTGAATATGAAGTGATTTATGGCGAACTTTGAGATGCTAAAAATATTACATAATTTTTGGGCCACGTTTTTATTGTCTCGACTAAAATTTATGACATAATAATAATGAACGGGCTTATATTACACGTGATCTTCAACTGTTACTTTATTCATATAATCTTGCGTATCTAATTTGCATGGATATCATTTGAACGATGCAGATATTTATAATGAAGTAAAATGGATGGCATAAAAACCTTTTAAGTCTTTACTGAATAATA
The DNA here is from genome assembly GCA_014332785.1 of Antheraea mylitta. Classification (NCBI taxonomy): domain Eukaryota; kingdom Metazoa; phylum Arthropoda; class Insecta; order Lepidoptera; family Saturniidae; genus Antheraea; species Antheraea mylitta. The sequence goes on from JACEII010000012.1 coordinate 10,040,097, forward strand.
TAGTACAAGTTTTAAAGCACAACTTCTTATGGGCGACTTTTGAAATTCTGAATCTCTGTTCGGCAACTGAACCGCCTTATTTTAGGTCCACCCATAAATTAAACGACGGGATCAATTTTTTCTCGAACTGACTACGCTATTGACCTAGCAAGATCTTAACATCTTCACCGGACTACGGACGGGACGGCCCGACGGTATCGATAAGAATCATAAATTGAAAACTCAACATTTTTTTTTTTCGAACTGACTACGCTATTGATCTAGCAAGGTCTTAACAGCTTCACCGAACTACTAAGGCGAGCACTTAAGGCACTCAGTCGATTTTATTTTTGGCAACTAGCTCAAGGGTCCACGGCACACCTCGGCTTGGCTGTTGCCTGTTGCATGCAAAATCGCGACCTATCTTAGCTAACCTAGCTAACTATCATATATGTATGAGTTGTTGAAACTTATATATGTACCAAGCATACACGCCTCAACAACTCCACATATTTATTATTGGAAAATTTAGAGTTTTTTCAGTTCGATAATGGAAAAAAAGCCCTTCCACTTTCACTGAATATTTTTTTTACGAACTGACTACGCTATTGGCCTTAATAGACCTTCACAATTTCACCGGACTAAAGAAAGATAAATTACATTTTTGTGTATTATACGTAAGTGTATGCGATTCTTGACTCCGCCTTTCAGTACTGTATTGATTTTTTTTTATTGCAGCACGGCAAAGTGACTGCACTATGCCTGATGGTAAGCATAGTACAATCCAAAAATAATAGCAACCACCGATTGACACACTGTCCATCGCCGGTTGCCACTATCATGCCGGCCTATAAAAAGCTGGATATGCACAGACTGATCCCGAAACGCGACCCGTAGAAGCAAATCACTATTACAGGCTTTTTCGCCATATACATGGTGGTTGCGACCCAGTCGGACTGTAAAACCCTACCACCCCGCTTACGACATTGCCTCGTTTGTTATTCAGCAGGGTGCACCACGTGCAGGTGAGGTTGGTTTGGGTGTCTCAAGTCTTATGATGTTATTCGACACCCCTTACACTCCAAACAAGCGACTCTTTCAAGCGACTTTCTATTGACTCCTTATGTAAACATACCACACCATTCAATAACCTTTTTACGTGATGAAAAATGGTGACTATGAGCGCTGTGCTAGTTAGAATGTTGAAAACGCCGGTTCTGATCCAATCACCGGAGTTACAACGTCGGGTGCGATCAATACTTGGATGGGTGACCATTTGGGAACAAATGTTGACGTTGGTTTTTTCTTGTATTTCTTTAAATCAAAATCTTTCCCGGCAAAACAAAAGTTTCACTTTTATCGTGTGTCCTTACGACACATCGTGTTTTTTTTGGGTCAATAGCTTTACTATAATACAATATTGCAAAGTCATACCATCCGTTATCTTTGAAACAGTGTTCCGTCTTTACGAGATAACATGAGAAATGTTATCTGCTTACCTCGTATTTCTGAAACACGCAAATCGAGACGGGATTTATCGAGATTGTAGTGTCGTAGTAACAGGAACTTGTTCATTAAATAAATGTCGTGTCGTCTCATCTACTTGTATTAAATTAAAATCCAGTTGGATCATTTCCTCAGCATATTCTTAAACCCATCTAAAATTAAGACAAGACAGTAATATTTATTTGTACGATCATAAAACTTTGAATTAAACTTGAGACATTTTCGAAATATATTGAACACTAGCTGATACCTCACAGAAAACCGACATGAAGTAACAGTACTTGCATTGTTGCGTTTCGTTCGGCCAGTGAGAGCGCCGGAGGCCCACCTCCCCTGGCAACGCAGTTGCGACTGCACTGGTGTTGCAAGTGTCTATGGACTGCGGTAATCACTTAACATTAGGTGACCCGTTTGTACGTTTGCCTCCTATAACATAAAAAAATACCCGCTACTTCGTCTGCATCGTTTCATATATCGTGATATTTTTTTTAGATAAGAACCAAGTGTTTATAAATATAACTAAAAGAAAAAAACTGATATCAACCCAGTAATTTTCCAGATAACGACAAAGCTCTATAATTTTATTTATATATATTTAATATTTCTACAAGCCTGTAAAATACCCTGAAGTTTTGCTTCTGCTAAAATGCATTTACTTACCATCTTTTTTTCGTATTTAACTCACGCCGTCATTCAAATTAAAGAAACATTTAATAGAAAACGAAACATCTCATAAAGCAATGTATATTCTAGTATCTAAATGATACCAAAATGCAATATTTCAAGTTATACTTTATCTACATATTAATACGTGAAGCAAAAAAAATTGAACTCCTTTTTAACCTATTTGCCGTCAACGGGTGAACTTGAAATTTGGCATAGTTAAAGTTTATATGGCGGACAAGTGCAGAAAGCTGTTTGTTTTATATAAAATGCATTAGAAGTACATTAATTTTATTAAAATATGCACTACTCACACTACTGCTTGAATTTTACACAACATATACATACATGTAAATAAAAAATACATTTTGACAGCCGTCAATAATTACGAAGTTCAAAAGAGGTTGTGAAGGAGGTTGCTATGTTCGACTGTATGTATTTTTTAACTCTTACGTTCGAATTACCATTTTTTCATGCTACATTCAACAATTATATCATAGAATACAACTATTATTGTAATGTTTATTATTTTTTATGGTGAACTCACTTCAAATGATGATTTAATAAAAAAATTAGCCAAATAATACTTTGCATAATCAAAATAAGAATTTTGTTCATAAATGAAATCCATGACTTAGACCTCCGCGGTTACAACGTTGCAATTCAACCTCATGTAGCATGGTTGCTTAAAATTTGAGAGCTTTACCACGGGATTTTTGTTTCAAATTTATAATTAATTTCAATTTTAACCTCTTATTAACACATAGATTCTTTAAAAAGTTCATATAATTAAGGTCATGGGAAATAACTGAGTAGCCATGATGAAAGCCTTTGATTATGGAAGTTATACCCTTTGACAAAAGAACCTTAATAAAGTTTAAACTCTAAAAAATCAATTAACTATGGTCGAATGACGACCACTGGGCGCCCACTAGTACTTTATTATTAATCTATATAAATAGTTAAAACGTTATAAATTATATCAAGCAACAATTTTGAGCATTTTAAACAACGGTTGTTCCTAACACAGAATGCTTAAAATCACGTCAACATGAGCATATGTCCATAAGTTAGTTTTCAACTACCGAATGCTATTATCTAATTTATTAACTCAGGATCACAATATATAAGCTTTTCAAGTCTAGGACTAAAATCTAAGCGTGGACCTCCTTACAACTTAACTGCGCAAAAACTGCATTTCATTAGCTTCTTTGGTATATAATGATTTGGAAGTAATGGTAACTCTATTATAGCGTATTGGGACGTTTTGTCTATATATATGAATTTGAATCAATGAGCCTTAAATTCAGCTAAAAAAAAAAACAATTAGTGAGTTAAGTTATATTGCCTGATAGGTCCCAGCTTGAAGTTGATGATTCGTCACTAAACCAGTATTTCGTTTAGTGTAGTTTTGAATATTTTTGAAGTAATGATTTAGACATAATATGCTAATTATCTTCGACCAAATTTTACTAATTAATCATCAAGTAAAATTACAGTGTAATCTACAAAAGAATCTGAATATTGTTACCCGTTGTTAAACTTACTTTTACTGATAGATGTCTCGTGTTCTTGATTAACAGCACTTTGTCATGGAATAACCCAATAGAATCACTCGTATCTAAGGTCAAAAAACTAATATTTTTTCTTAAATACTCGGTAGACTATAGAATACCCATTACTGAAAGCAATCTATCGAGAATTCTCGCGATTAATTCAAATATATTGCATTTTTACAGAGGATCAATTTAAAAAATTTCTTTCTTTAAGTTTAGAAAGACAATTCTAAAGCTGTATTAAATTCAGAGCGTGTAATCTTGTACGATTCAATAAACTACACAAACATCACTACTATACCTAATATAGTAAAGTATAAAATAATAATGGATGTCTTATTTACTGTTTAAATAAAAGCGCTAAAATCAAAATTACTTCAACCATTAACGTAATACACCTTTTAATATTTAATTATATCTCATATAAGCTACAGTTAAAAATATAATTAAAATTTCGGTAGTTACGTACATACGTTTTTACTTAAAACAAATTCCACTCATTATTATCATAAACCTCGTATGCGCTTCACATATTCACACATTTGCTATTTAACCACCTTTTATATGTTTATGTATTGGATACATATCATTTACCGTTGTTATTGTAAAAGATACTAAATAAATATAATGAATTTTCAAAAAAAAGAATTATCCGGCTTCAATATAAATCAAAAACCCATAAGGCACTAAAAAGCGGAAAATAAATAGTTCATCAAATTAACCAAATTAAATAAAACATATGAATATGTATGCTACCTAGAGATGTATTGGAAATAGGTACATTGAAATGGGACCACACGGGAAACACTAACTTTCAAGTAAAAAAAGAATCATCAAATCGGTTCACCCAGTCCAAAGTTATGAGGTGACAAACATAAAAAAATACAGTTGAGAACCTCCTTCTTTTTCTGAAGTCTGTTTAAAATGTGGTATCTGTGATACTGTACGTAACCAATGCAGACACCAAATATTACTGTACATTATGTATAAATTCACTAGGAACATTAAAATATATTATTATCTATATATTAATACGTGAAGCAAAAAAATTGAACCCATTTTTAACCTATTTCCCGTCAACGGGTGAACTTGAAATTTGGCATAGTTAAAGTTTATATGGCAAGGAAGTGCAGAAAGCTGTTTATTTTATATAAAATGCATTAGAAGTACATTAAATTAATTAAAATATGCACTACTCACACTACTACTCGAATTTTACACAACATATACACACATGTAAATAAAAAACACATTATGACAGCCGTCAATAAATATGAATTTCAAAAAACGTTGTGAAGAAAGGAGGTTGCTATGCTCGACTATATGTATTTTTTAACTCTTACGTTCTAATTACCATTCTTCATCCTACATTCAACAATGATATTATAAAATATAACTATTATTGTAATGTTTATTATTTTTTATGGTGCACACTTCGAATAATGAATTAATAAAAAAAATCAGTCAAATAATACATTGTATAATCAAAATAAGAATTTTGTTCATAAGAATAATCCATGACTTAGACCTCCGCAGTTACAATGTTGCAATTCAACCTCATATATCAACAAAAAAAATTTTTCAAAAGCTAATGGTAGTATTAAAAACGTCTTTGTCTTGGATTCACCATTTGATTCTATTGTGCATCCATTACTTTTCCAAACGATGAAACTGGGCATATCACTGTTTCTCATAATGAACAGACTATATTTAATTCAATATCACCCAAAATACTACCCCACGGTGTCGTGTAAAATTAATTGAAAATTGTGTCATGGGTTGTGATAAATATCTTTATTTTAGTAAAGTTATGTTTGGTTAAAATTTGAGCTTTACCATGTGGTTTTTGTTTCAAATTTATAATTAATTTTATAATTATTTTTAAAATATCAAATAACTATGGTCGAATGTCGACCACTGGGTGCCCATTAGTTATATTAAATAAGTAAGTTAACATTTTTATTCCTATAACACGTTAAATCTACAATTTAAATGTTAGCTTTCTCGTTATTTCATTCTGTCGATTCGAAGAAATATCGGTGTCAAGATTGATAGTTTTTTTCTCGAACTGACTACGCTATTGCCCCAGCAAGGCCTTAACAGCTTCACTGTACAAGATTCATTATGTGATACCTACCAGTACAATACTTTTCTGTAGTCTTATCTTTCTTATATTTAACAACCATTTCCAGGATCATTACTAAATTTCATAATATTCATAGTTAATTACAACGAAAATATCAATAAAATAAATATAGTTTGTATTACTCAACGAGAATATAACTTTTTATGTGTGAAATAATTTCCATAATAAAATTTTTAGTCTCAAGGTTTAAAATAACAGAAAAATATAAAATTTAACTATTTTTGATAACAGTCTAAATTACAATAGAATGATTACGAACATGTTAAAATAATTTTAATAATGTATTTAAATTTGATAGAATTGAATTTTACAGTTTTTTGTTCGATTTTTCTGCGGTCCTTCACAGATTCACCGACCTAAAACAATTTTACAGGGAACAGTAAAATAATAGTACAGAATAATCTTTGAAAACCTAAAAACCTAAAAAAATTATATGCATATATATATAAAAACCTAAATTATTACAAACAAAATATAAATTTGACTTCAAATAAATCAGCACACAGATTGTATGCTATATACTAATTTTGAAATCAGATCTTTCGGCTTCACTCGTTCAAAGGAGGAATTTCGAACTAACTAGCTTTTAGCCAGTTTTTCACGCGCGTTACGGTAGATTTGGCCTATCAATCTGAAACAGTACTTTTTTCGGGATGAAATGTACTCCTTGCCTTCTCTATACCACTGATAAAGTGGAAACAAAATTTCGTGACGATCAATGGAGTAATGACGACGTGAAAACGTAACAAAAAAAACAGATATCTATACTAATATTATAAGTATAAAGCTTGAGGGTTTGCTAGTTTGGTTTAACGCGCTAATCTCAGGAACTACTGGTCCGATTTGAAAAATTATTTCAGTATTAGATGGCTCATTCATCAAGAGAGACTATAGGCTACATATAATCACTCTTAGACCAACAAGAGCAGAGCACTAATGAAGAATGTTTTAATATCGTTTTTTTTTTCGAGAGCTTCCGCTGCGTATTAACGTTAGTAAAGTAAAGTAACTATTCCACGCGGACGTAATCGTGGGCAGAAACTCTAGTATTATAATATTAGTGTGGATTTTCTAAAGCATTAATCGCGTTTGAAAATAATATGTTTTATTCTAAGGGTGTTATATCCCAAAAAATAATCACAGATAAAAACGTGACTAACATTTTTCTAGTGAAATCACTTCGCTAAAGTACACATATGACTACAAACTATAAGTCTATAACATTTATACCTACTGTATGCAAATTAACAATTGTTAAATCTCACAACCTGGAATAATTATGCAAATAAAGATATTAAATTAAACTGTATGGAACGAATCTCTCCGACTTCAATAGGTATCGGTGTGGCGCCTGCAGGCCATTCACCGCGTGCTATAATTAATAAAATCGATTACCTCAGCTTTCTTTGTGGCTGAATGAATAGCTACATATTTGCAATAAGCGCATGCATATGATGGTAGCATTACGATTTAAATCAGTATTTTAATGCATATAAATTTAATTATACATATCTATCTATACGGGTTGGTAATTATTTTTTAACTTTATTTCCCAAAAAAATTGAGCCGTCACGGGACGCCTGGCAGATGTGAAACACATGGGTAATGTAGTAAACAACACATTATAGGTATGCGAGCTCAGTGCGGCAAGAGACATTACGCACAGTCGCTTGCGCATGGTATCGCGTCGCCACTTCTCACACACATCGCCACGCCATCAATAAGGTTTATCCGAGCCTATAGATATTTCACATCAAAAATGTATCATAAAATTATAAAATTCAAGATAACACCTTTCTGCAACCTATCTGTTGTAATACTCATTAGTTCAAGGTTTTGTAAAAATATATAGAGTTTAACTTGATTTTAGTGATTCTGATAATGTATAGTGGATGCAATTTATCAGTTAATTTGAAACTTAAATAACACAGGAAATATATTTAGCAATTCTTTGTTATAAAGTAAACAAAATATAGAAAAGTACGAACGATTGCTATGATAAGTAACATTATGATTTAATAGAAGTGTGACAACCTAACGCCATATTGCCGTAACCGACTTCCGTTGCATTGTCGTCCAGTTACTTTCTAATCGCGCCTAAAGAAGTTTTACTTCAAAATACGTACACAAAATGTATCATCTTTCGTTGTTGTCTAGAATTCTCAAAGTAGGCATAAAAACTATTCGCTTTGTGTTCAGTTATGCAACACAGCTTGGCATGCATTTTGCTTCTATGTTCCTCAATCGTAGCTATTCTCATATTATAATGCAAGGTAATTATCAATAAGGTATCCAAACGCCGTTTAAGTTGTAATCCAGTGAAGCTGTTAAGGCCTTGCTAAGTCAATAGCGTAGTCAGATCGAGGAAAAAAAAGCCGTTTAAATTTTGTTATTCGCATATTTGATCAAAATAGTTCATGAACTCTTACGATTACTTCATGCAACAAACTATAAATATTTTTATACGAAACAAATATGTCCGTCTCGGGTGAAAGAAGTTACGTTGACAGCCCTTATTCCCGTTGTCAGATGAACCCGAGTGTAAGAGGAGTAATATTATTCTGTGGTAAGAACTCTTTGTCAAAAATAGATAGAGAGATAGAGAGAGATAGATAAGAGAAGACTCCTCATTCACTTCCTTCGGGAACATAACATAAATGTTATGTTGACCTCTGAGACGTTTTTACGCAAAAACGAGACGTTAAAGATTCCTAATTACAACATATACAGAAAGGACGAGATAACGGCCGCCGGCGCTGCCTACAGGGGGCTGGCAGTGCTTATAAGAAGCAATATGGTGCACCCAGCTATCACACACCAAGAGTACCAGTCTCTCTATGCTCTTGGCGTGCTGGTGTGCATCGCGGGCCGCAATACACAACTCTTTGCCGCCTATCGACCACCTGGCGCGAACGCCGATACCTTGATTACCGACATAGAAAACCTGCTACTACGAACACAGGACCCGGTAATAGTGGCAGGCGATCTAAATATCAAACACCGTTCCTGGAACTCCACAAGAAATACGGCACTGGGAGCCCGCCTCCGGAGACACGCCGACGATAACGATTACGATATCATCGGCCCCGATACGCCTACACACCACCAAAGTCAGGGAAGACACGATGTCCTTGACATATGCATTTATAAAGGACTGACATCCCCGCCAGTACAAACTGTACTGCCAGACCTACCGTCGGATCACCGGCCGGTCCTGCTGGAAATCTCGGCGGCACCTGTAAGAGCTAAACTTCCCTCCCCACGCATGGAGATATGTTGGGACAAATTCAGAGGCGAATTAGCCTCTTATACGCCCACGCGGAAGATGATTTCCATAGAAGATATCGAGGCGTTAACGAAGGACATCACGCGGCATATCCACAGTGCCGTGGAGGTGTCCTCCAGCCCCAAACTAGCCAGCAGGTGGCACTCTTCGTTACCTCGGCAAATACGGGACCTCATCCAGGAGAAAAGAAGGCTTCGAATACAATGGCAGAATACCCGTTGCCCGATGTTGAAAGAATCACTCAACTCAATGGTGACGCGCGTTAAGCTCGCACTAGACACCCACGCGGCCGAAGCATGGGACGCGCATGTCGAGAGCATAGGAGATCATGTCCCTTCGGTGCATCGACTATCTCGAAACCTGTCTTCGGCATCTAGAAGGCCCCATCCGCTTATAGGAGCAGACGGTCAACCGAAGTTCCAAGCAGAGAATAGAGCGGAGATTTTTGTCTCACACTTGAGACAACTATTCACGCCCAACCCAATCTCAGACAGCCTGCATTACGACACGGTGATGCAACACTTGAGTGCCACAGCGACTGAGTGAATAGAAAGAGACACCGATATCCCTTTTGTCTCACCTCGCGCAGTGCAGGCCGAAATTCAAAAATTTAAACCGAAGAAAGCCCCGGGAGTCGACGGGATTACTAACACTATGTTGCGTCACGTGCCGTATAAGACCGTCGCGGCACTGACGCGACTATACAATGATATCCTCCGGACAGGCTACTACCCCAGAGAGTGGAAACTGGGAGCGGTGGTGATGATCCCCAACCACAACAAAGACCCCAAGAAGCCGGAAAACCATCGACCGATTATGCTGCTCAGCACCCTCTCGAAAATATTCGAGAGGTTATTCCTGGGCATGCTGAGACCCCATATCGAACTGCGGAAGGAACAGTTTGGCTTTAGAGCAGGCCATTCGACTACCCTCCAGCTCACCAGAGTGATACACACCCTAGTCGAAACACACAACCGTAAGGAACACGCCGCCATGGTGCTCCTAGACATGGAGAAGGCGTTCGACAGGGTGTGGCACGAAGGTCTACTTTTTAAGCTATCGACTGCAACCACCGCCCCCGCACGCCTACAACGAGTGATAAAATCATTCCTGGAGGACCGGAAAATACGCGTGAAAGTCGAAAATCAGATGTCTCGAGAGGTGGAAGTACAAGCTGGAGTACCACAGGGCAGCTGCCTCTCACCGCTCTTGTATGCATTGTATACAAACGATGTCTCGGTAGTCGGCAAGGCGAAGCTTGCTCTCTTTGCCGATGACACGGCATATTACGCGACATCAATGAATAGAAAGAGAGCCGCTGCATTATTGCAACCAACTTTAGATGTCCTTCCTAGTTGGCTGGACAGATGGTGGCTGACAGTCAACATCAAGAAAACGCAAGCCTTCCAATTACGATTTGCCACTATTCCGACACCCCCTCTAACACTCCAAGGTCGGCCCCTACAATGGAGGAATGAGGCGAAATACCTCGGGGTTACGATCGATAGGGGATTGACCTTCAGGAAGCACATTGATGGAATCATCGCGCAAGCGAGGGTGGCGAGAAGAATGCGGCTCCCGGTACACGCCTCGAGGCTACCGTATCGCACGAAACTAGGTCGCTACAAAACGTACGTGAGATCACATCTCACGTACGCAGCCCCGGCTTGGTTCGGTTGCGCGTCAGAGTACCTTAAACGCAGATTACGAACCCAATAAAGTCAGACGTTAAGAACGATTGTCGGGGCCCCACGATATGTGAGGAATGAGACGATCGCTCGAGACCTGCGAATAGAGTGCCTAGATAAATTTATAAGCAGCCTCACCACGAATATGTTTCGTAGGGCGGACAAGTCGGTGCATGTCCACCTCCAGAACATCGCACCGCTCCACGCAAGACCTCCTGAAAATGTCAGTAACACCATAGACATCCCTAATACTCTGATTACCTATAGAAGAAAGAGGATAAAACCAAAGGCCCGGACACTTATATGCTTACCGCGGTGTGAGTAAAAGAGAGGCACGAAAACCTGAGAGGAGAGATACTAAACTCCAAATCTGACACGCCCTTATAGTAGTGCGGCGAAACATTGCCACCGTTAGAAGGTTCGCCTTGGAATGGTCCCGACGCACGCTTGAATAGCGAGCGAGAAGATTGCGACGACGGCGACATATTCAATTAGCCAGGTGCCCCCAAATATACAATTGTCGTCTTGTCTGTTCGTTGTCGAAGTTGTTGTCTTTGTCGATTCGTTCATTGTGGTCGTGTTGGTTGAAAAGTATTAGTCGACAAAATTTCCGTAAACATTGGGCCTTCGAGCCGGATGGTCGCCATCTATCGGTTACTTTTTGCTTTAAGTTCAGTTGCAGTCTGTTGTGTGAAATTCACATTTCGTCAAGTCAATTAAGACATTGTAATTCTCTTTGTGGTATTAGTTACATTCATTAAAAATGGAAAACATTACAATGTTATTGAGTGTGCAAGAAGATCGATTTGAACAAATCAAAAAGGCTCAAATTAATTACAATAAAACATCTAAAGCAAGAATCAACTTAAGTTATGATTGCATGCCGTTAGATCCGCCCGCGCTAACCAATATGGAAGTGTCAGTGTGTAAATTAGGTATGACCGGTCACTCGAATATTATTTTAGTTTCCGCGTATTTGCCACCAAACAAAAAATTGCTAAGATCCGATTTGCAGGTGCTACTTAATTTAGGAGATTCGGTTATTATAGTGGGGGACCTCAATAGCGGGAAAGTTATCTGGAATAGTCCGTGTACCTCTCGTAACGGGATAATACTCGACGAACTAGGTAGGGTTCTCGCTTTTGACGTCATAGCCCCTCTGGAACCCACGCACTATCAAGATCATTGCCGACCCACAGTATTAGATATAGCTCTCTTAAAAAATATCACGCTTCCTGTACGACTCATACAAGTAGTACACGAACTTGAATCAGATCATCGCCCATTGTTTTACAGTTAGGTCACAATTCAGTCTTCACCCCGCCGTCGGTTAGGGTGGCTGATTACGCGAAACTCGTTCAATATTTTAAAGAAAATCCGTCGTCTAGTAGTTTAGACAGGATTCCAGACGTGTTGGTGTCTAAAGCCGACGTGGATTCGGCCATCGATTCCCTGGTTGATTACCTCCAGACCGCCGTCAGGGTGACCTCGAAAGAGGTACAAGCGGCGAACGATCGCCGTTTTATACTCCCTGACGACGTGAGAGCATTGATCACGGAAAAGAACGCCGCGACTCGAGTTGTTAGATACCTTAGGAAAACTTTACGAGCAGCTCCTTCTGAACCGTCTTCAGTTCTCGATTACAGATTCAAAATTAATACCACCTGAGCAGTTCGGATTTCGCGCCGAACACTCTTGCACGAATCAAGTACACCGCCTCACGGAGTACATTTTCTCTAAATTTAACGCCGTTCCGAAACGTAAACCGAAACGCACAATTGCAGTCTTCTTCGATATCGCCAAGGCCTTCGATAAGGTCTGGCACGGAGGGCTCATCCATAAATTATGTAAATCTCGCGTACCCGATAGGTTAATTCATATTATCCGCGATTATCTCACTGATAGGACATTCCGCTTCAGAGTGGATGGTGAACTATCGCGTCCCCACCCGATACGCTCAGGTGTGCCACAGGGCTCCATACTCGCGCCCACGCTCTTCAATCTGTTCATCAGTGACCTACCTCGGTCTCGGGGGGTCGAGGTAGGTTGTTACGCTGACGATACCGTTATTTACACTTCCGGCTGGCGGTCGGACTTTCTTAGGAAGCGCATCGAAAAAGCCGTTCATACTCTCGGTGAATGGTTTCGTCGATGGCGCATAGGAGTTAATCCCGATAAGAGTGCCGCAATACTCTTCGATCCCACGAAACGCGTTAATAAATTTGAGCCCATCAGGCTATACGGAATCGATATCCCTTGGGCCGAAGAGGTCAAATATCTCGGTGTCACATTAGATAAACATTTAAAGTTCAATTCACATATAGACAGAGTGCGAAACAAAGCCGCTATGGTCTTGGGTCGCCTCCATCCGTTGCTTTGTCATATGTCCTTTAATGACATACGGCTGTCGAACGGACATATTCAATTAGCCAGGTGCCCCCAAATATACAATTGTCCTCTTGTCTGTTCGTTGTCGAAGTTGTTGTCTTTGTCGATTCGTTCATTGTGGTCGTGTTAGTCGAAAAGTATTAGTCGACAAAATTTCCGTAAACACATACTATAGTTAAGATGGAGTTAATAAGTTCCTACATTTTCATTAAGTTTGGTACACACAATAGAGGCTAGCATACGGAAATAACTTTTAAAATGACGTCACAATTAGGACTGTTGATATTTTTAAAAATATCGGATTTTAGATATATCGATATTTATGAAAATATCAATATCCGGACCTCGATATATTGGAAAAAAATATCGATGTATATCGGCTATGTTTAAAAAAATGTAATTCAACTTAACATTGATTTACAGTTTTTAATCTAGTATATTTGTTACAGTTTATACCATATATGTTTTAAAATATAACAGTACAGTTCTAAGAGCCACTTACACAAACGTGATTCAATCATATTGATAATCGTCATCATCATTGTTTTATCTAAATAAGATAATTATGTGTACCAATATTTTTCAGTCCATCAGGTACCAAGTTTTTTAAATAGTGGTAGTCTACTAGTTTCACTATTAGAATAACATTTCGATGTCTGCTGGTTCGAACCTCGGTGTGTAATAATGAATTTTACAAAATTCGTGTACACTTACTAATTTAAATTGGTAGCAGTATCGTCTGACGGTCATGGAAAACCGCGTGAGAAAACCTGAGCCTGAGAAATGTTCTGATCATATTACTATATGTGAGAAAACGTACAATTGTGGTTTTCTCAGAGTTTGAAATTGCCAATACGCCGTGGGCTAGTGTGGTGATTATGTTCATACCTTCTTTCAGGAAAAGGTCTGTGGCCCTGGAGTGGCTCTCTTACAGGCTGACGGTAATGAATATTTTTCTGCAAGAGATTTTTAAAATATTATTTACTTCATGTGTTCAGCTGTTTCACTAGGTACTACGATTATTACTAGCCTGCTTCATATTCATTGATCCAAAACGTGGCAGCGTAGACAATAACGTAAGGAATAGGATAAATGCAGGATGCACGAAATGGAGAAAGATGTTCAGGTTATACGATCCACGAATGCCCTTGAAACTCACGGGGAATGCGTATAAAATTATTATAAGATACAGTTATACTGTATGCATCTTAGTGCTAGGTTACAGAATAAACGGATGAGAAAAAACTGTACGCGGCAGAGCTGCGATTGTTAATATGTATGGTGTAACTAGAAGTGATGAGAATAAAAATGTATCAGGTAAAGTTTGGAAACATAACCAGTGACAGAAAAGATAAAGAAAGAAATAAGAGGTTAGCATGATACAGGCATGTCATAATAAGAAATGAAAGACTTATAACTAGAAAAGTTTTAAGTATGAAGGTGAATAGATATAAAAGTAGAAGAAACCGAAAAAAGCATGGATAAAGTGTCTAAAAATTACACATGTAATAAGTGTAAATTCCGAGATTATATCTGACCGAGGAGACTGGAAAAGAAAAACATAATGTATCAATTCAACCTAGGTGAAATAAGGCTAAGAAAATGATTATGAATTAAAAAAAATATCGACCGCCGATATCCGAATTATAATATCGATATATCGCCCAAAAAATATTACTAAAAAATATCGATATTTTAGAATAAAAATATCGATATTTCGATATATCGATATTTTATCAACAGTCCTAGTCACAATCATAAATATATAAAATTACGTACATACAGAAACCTTGTTTGTTACGAGAGCTTTGTGTCAACAGAATGATTTATTATGTACGCACACGCTTATTAGTGTCAAAGCAAACATATCTGTGGTGCAATCGCATTAAAATCTCCACATCACATTCACATTTGAATGATAATCTAAATTTAATTTGTATGTATACCTAGTTTGTAATACATTTATTACTTTTACAGTGTGTTAGTTGAATACTTAAATATAAAATAATTTAAAATATAGAAAGCTTATTCAAAGTGGTCTCCATTTGCTGCAATACAATCCTTCAAATGATGTTGAGGCCAGCTATCAATAGAAGCAGGCACTCTTTCCATGGGAAAATTCTTCACTGCCAATCGTACGCATTGTTTTAGGGACTCCAAATTATCAAGGCGTTTAGAGCAAGCCGTACTCTCTAAAATTTACCATAAATCATAATCCAGCGGATTAAGATCGGAACTGGAAGTCTACCAGTCTCCAGCTCTGATGAAATCCGAAACGTTCGTTTCCAACCAAGACTGCGTAGACCGAGCTTTATAACCCGGCGCGGCGCCGAGTCTTGCTGGAAGGACAATTCTTGGTTATTAAACATGGTGTTGTTAAGGGGCTTCACTACCTTCTCAAGAATGGTATCTTGATACACTTGTGCTGATGTCTTGATACCTTTCTCAAGAAAGTATGGCTCAGTCACTCCTTCATATAACAAACCATCATTGAAGTTGGGTAGTATCAACGTTACACTATGTCAACTAATGGGAAAGCTTCCTTACAGCTTTGAGCATAGATACGGTCATTTTTTTTTTTTGTTAAAATATTGCTCAGTTGTAGAAAAAAATCTCCAAATTTCTCTAAATGTTTAAGAAATTGCAGCAATGCGGTAAAGACAACATACATGGTGTCGCTACTTTTCGGAGTGATCACAACAAAAAATCTCATATATGTATTTTAGTCTGGAAAATAGATAACCTCATATATTTTTCTTGCATTTCATTTGTTGGACATCTTTTATACCTCTGTATATTCATAATTTTTCTTTTGCCCTCTCTTTCTTTCTATTATAAGTTTAGTAAATCGATAGACGTTAAACAGAAGGTAATCCTCAAAAAGTAATCGTTAAAACGCCGTATAACTTAGTGACACGATAAAATGTAGTATTATCTATTGGAGAATTTATAACTTCAAGTCTCTTAAGTACATTATTCCTCGTAAAACTTTTACGTGGACATTAGACTTTTATATCAATAAGCCTCTAGAAAACGATCTATAAAAGGGGTTCACTTAACAAGATAGAATATCGAATGAACATAATGCCTTTCTTTATTCCTTATTGTTTTACATTCTTTATTTTCTAATTAACATAACCCTTCATAAAACCATTCCAATTTACAATATTTTTAACGATCCATTCCCGGAAAAGTAACCCAATTATAAAGGCATGTTGTCCGTCCTATTTCTAAAGGGCTTTTTTTAATCACAATAGATAATGGATTGGTTTTTTTTTACAAAATATGTATTATTATAGCAGATATTTTATCAGTAATTAAAGATACTACAGTCATAAAAGTAAAATCTTAGAAAGGATCTTCATTCTTCATAAAAGGAAACTACAGTCCTTTTTTTTATTGAAGCACGACAAAGTGACTGCACTGTGCCTCATAGTAAGCATAATACAATCCAAAAACAGTGGCGACCACCGAGAGACAGATTATCCATCGTCGGCCGCCGCTGTCATTCCGGCCATAATGACGAAAATCACCCGGTACTGGATACGCATAGGCTGATCCCGAAACGCGACGCGCAAAAGCGAGTCACTATGACGGGCTTTTTCGTCATGTACATGGTGGTTGCGACCCAGTCGGGCTGTAAAACCCTACCACCCCGCTATCGCCATTGTCTCATTCGTTGATCAGCAGGGTGCACCACGTGCAGGTGAGGTTGGCTTGGGTGTCTCAAGTCTTAAGATGTTACTCGACACCCCTTACACCCCAGAGTCCTTGCCAAGCTTATTGACCACTCTGAATAAAGCTGCCTAGAACACAAACTTGTAAATATATATTACACTAGCTGTTACCGGCGGCTACGCACGCGTTTTTTCAATATATTAAATAAATTTAAAATGGTTCTTAGATGTGTAAATAACAATAATACTGTTTCAAAAATATTTGTAAGTATGACACGCACATTATCAACAGTAACAGGTAACATGTACATTATATATCTGAATACTAATAGTGTATCAAATGGGATGGGATTTATCATAAGCCACATAGCTGGAACTTTAAACTACTATCTATGTATCACCCTCAGTGCTCACTTACACTATATAAGAAAGTAATGAAAATATTAAACTATACATTATCGAACAATATGTGTTAAATCTTTTATTATATAGATATAATATGTCCATATTGTTGATATAATCAAGTTATTAATATACCTTGCTATAATTTAAATCACATACAAACATATGACTTTCAATAATATTTATTCTTGAAGTCCAGTACAATGTACGTCACACGGGCATGTTTACTGTGAACAGTATATTTTTGGTCAATTTCACACATACGAATGCACGGAAAACAGTACATCACAACAAAGTTGTGTTCCACGTCTGTCTATATGTCTGTTTGCGATAAGATCAAAAACGCATTTTCATGCGGTTTTTACCAATATATAAAATGTTTAGGTATAGTTTGTCTTATTATCAGGGCGCGTATTGTCTGCTAAACTCGCTAGCTTAAAATAAAACAGCTAATTAGTTAGTTATTTGTCCGTAAAATTCCCGTTCAAATATTACTTGTAGTCCGTTGAAGCTGTTAAGACCTTGCTAGGTCAATAGCGTAGTCATTTCTAAGAAAAAAAAACCGTTTAAATAGGTCCATCCGTTTCGGAGATTACCCGGAACAAATAACAAACAGACATATCGACAGGATTAAAAAACATGTTTATATTTGTAGCACTGCAGAATATGTATTCATCAAAAAGTATTTATTCACAACCCAAAAATTGGGAACAAAACTAACGTAGAATAAACTTTTTGAGGACTTTTGGAGGCATTTCAGTCTGTCATGTAGGAGATATTATATTTTATTCATCTTGTGTTATTTGACTCTATATTGTTTTAAATTGGTGGGGTATTATGTAATATGGTTTGGTTATTGTGCATAAGTGAAATGAACGAAAAATAATACCACGGAGCATGTATTCTGGGGTCTTGAAAATTAAGAAGATAAAATTTTTCGAAAGATTATATATAAGACTTGGCACTTCTTTTACATTAACTTAGACATAGGAGAAAACTGGGTAGAGAATACATAAGAACTACCTATATTAACAACTTCAGCATTGGCAGTATGGATTAATTCCTTCGCCTGTATTGATGGACGAATATTATTACTACTAACCTTTTAGGATAGCAGCACAAAATATACTTTAAAAATGTTTACGATAGCAACGTACTACGTATAATCAAAAATTGGAATTAAAAATAACGTAGAATAAACTTTTGAACAGGAACACAAAATAAACCCTGATATTATTTCCGATAGAATGTTATCATGTTACCATGGTAACTCTAAGATAATACTGACACTGACACGCAGATTTTATAACGTTCAATAATATTACCACATCCGTTATCGTTTCTTATATCCATGTACACGACTACCGACTCGCAACGATGGCTGACGACCGTCAATTTTTAATTGGAGACATTTCCTTTCAGTCCGTTTTTAGGTCACGTATCACAGCGGCCCGTAAAATATGTAACAGGGAACTTTGTACGACCTTAGCATTATTTATGAATGTTGTTATTCAATTTTCGTGTCTTAAAAACGGCTGCGCGATATCACAAATTCAACAAATCGTAAAGGTGAGAAGTAAATAATATTAAAAAATTAAACCTTCTCGGGACGCCTGGCAGATGTGGAACATCGAAATTGTTTTGTACAAATTATATGCATAAAAGAACTGATTACGACAGAAATCAGCTATGGCATAATGAAGAGATAAATGTAAAAAAAATACAAATTAGTTCCATAAATAATGACTGTCTATTTATTTTAATACATCAATATTCATTTTTATTAAATACAAAATAAAAAAAATCAACTAGGCTCTGGCGCGTTGTTTTTGTTGCCATTTATCAAACAAAGCACGCTAGATCGTCGTCGCGTGCCACATAACACTCGTAGAACAACTGGCCTACAAGATAGGGTTGCAAATGTTTTGGAGTATTTCGTTAATAGTGCAATGTTCGTGTTTTCACTCACATTAATAAAATAAATCCCTTATACTTTTCTGTCTCCATGGCAATATATGCAAAATAACATGTTTATCTGTCCAATAGTTAAGATGTGAATGTGAAAGAAACAGACTTTAACATTTATAATATTTTTAAAGATTTTTATTGGTTCATAGTGGAATATTATTACAATTCTAAGGCTTGAATAGTACCCGGGATAAATACATAACTACAATTATTTCATTGGAAGATATGGTAGTATTTTCCTACCTTCTTATTCAAATAATTAAATACAAGACGGTTGTACATATTTACTTCATGATTAAAATATAAATAAAATATGAACCTAAGCTCCAAAGATAAAAGCTTTTAGAATTTTTGTTTTAAAGAAAAATATCAAGACAAGTTATCGTAGTATAACTTTGCTACATGATTTAGCAAGCGTAGCCATTTAGCTACACTTGCTACGTGACAACTTCGCTAGCTACGATAAATGTAGCAATCTACGATTTCTACGCGAAACTTGCATACTTTTTATCTTTATTTTTGGCAACCAATCTTTCAGATTATTACTGCCATTGTCGTGTAGTTAATAATATTACAATCGTCGTGTGATTATTTTAATATTCTAACTAGATGGTGGCTCCCTTGTTAGAACCTTCCAGGGAGTTTTTGTGGCGTCTCAGAATGTCATGTACCATGGTATTATTTTCCATTCGCTTCAATTATGCACAATAAACTAACTATATTACGTAAAAGACCACCAAGTTTATAAAATATAGAGTCAGATAACACAACATTATGAATAAAATACAAAATCCACTACATGAGAGACTAAAATACCGCCAAAAAAATTGCATACTTACCTCTAAAAATACGTGTTACACCTGTATGCATGGATAAAAAATAACAAAAAGTTGAAATTCTTTTAACATTGAAAGAGAACGTAATATCATCAGTTACTGAAAGGTATTATTGGAGCGAAACTTCTTACGGCGGGCTTGGAAAATCTGATCGGCAACCTTTTTGTGTGACTTTGTTAGTTTCCGATCAGTGAAGTTGAGCAATGTCGGGTGCGCTAAGTACTTAGATGGGTGACCGTTTAGAAACATTCTTGGCGTTATCTTTTTGTTGTCTTTTTTTAGTTGACATGTTTCCCTGTGATACAAAAGCTTGGTTTCTATTGGGTGGTTTAACGACACAGCCTGTTTTATTTGTATATTTTTAATATGTTGTGTTATTAATAGCTTTTGCTTGCAACTTCGTTCGCGTTAATATAAATTTAACCTACCACATGGAAACAATACATTTTTGGATGTAATGTAGCCTATGTTTTTTTCTGTAGTCTTAATATCTTTCTTGTTGCAGTAGGTGGTAGAGCCACGTTGAAGCTATAACT
Organism: Antheraea mylitta; assembly: GCA_014332785.1. Lineage (NCBI taxonomy): Eukaryota > Metazoa > Arthropoda > Insecta > Lepidoptera > Saturniidae > Antheraea > Antheraea mylitta. The sequence continues at coordinate 10,060,728 of JACEII010000012.1, forward strand.
GTATTCAGCAGCTCGTCCGGAGTAGTACCACCCTCTCACAGAAAACCAACGTGAAGTAACAGTGCTTGCATTATTGCGTTTCGTTCGGTTAGTGAGAGTGTCGAAGGCCCGCCACCCCCTTCCCCTTACTTCTCCTCTCCTTTCCACTTCCCTCTTCTCTCCCTTCCCCCATTTTGCCATCCCTCTAAACAAAGGCTGGCAACGCACTTGCAACTCCTCAGGTGTTGCTGGTGTCTATGGACGGTGGTGATCACTTAACATCAGGTGAGCCGCCAGTTCGTTTGCCTCCTATATGATATAAAAAAACTTGTGTGCAAAATTTCAAAATGATCAGTATAGTAGTTAAACCGCGGAGGCATAACAAATAAGCAAACTCTTTTTCGCATTCATAATATTGGTTAGGATTAGCATCTTCTCCGTGGAACGGTATTAAAGTTTATAAGTGTCATATATAAATACGTGAACCAAAATAAAATCTTATTCAAAAGAAATAAACTGTCACGTCCCTACTCGTTTCCGCGTTTGTAAGTCAACTTTCGGACAAAACTCTAATTTACTACACACAATAGTTTTGTTGTGTACAACTCCGGACTTTTTCTTTATTAAGTTTCGTACAGCTGATTAAGGTCTATTGTGCCTCTGAATTGCTTTCTTTTCAAAATATACTCATAAGTTGAGGAAAACTGTAGAATTTAATCTGTCTTTATGAAGTTCCTTTCCGGTATTTATCCAGTATATTTTTTTAAGATTTTAAACGCTTTATTATTTACTAATATAAAAAAGGAAATATGAACTAATAACAAGTTAAAATAAAAAAAAAAGTTATCATAAGGAGTGCAGAGTTAAAATCCCAAAACAATGTAATAACTGTGGTTTTTTTGAATGTTTAAATCAAATGTAGTTTGAATTATTTAAATTTCATAATTTATGTATTGAAGTACTCTTACTCTGAGTAATAATTATATGAATTTTTATACAATTTATCATTGAATCCAATATATAACGATCAGCACAATATCAACATTATTCGAAACTGAACACTGAAAAAGCCGAAATAAATACTATTTCCCAGCAATGTATTTCAATATATATTTGTCATCTATAACTCTAAAAACATTTAACCTCTATATCTCACCACAAGATAGAGTCCTAATATCTGCAAGTTAACACTGTACCTAGAAAAACATGGCAAAATGAAATCCAATGGAATAATGATGGCTCAATTTATAGCGTGCTAGGACACCACGGCACTCGACTTAGGTTCGTCGTATCTTTGCTACTGATTTTGCTATATGAGCTTTCAGTGAACGAAAACGCAGTGTTGAAACCATACCACAGTAGTGCCTTACCATACCAACACTACCACCCTCAACTTAAACATTCGACACTGTTGTTCTTGTCATTGGTGTGTTCCGGTCACTTTAAAGCATAATTCCTGGACGACTGAGCCTAGCTCGGTTCATTAAAACATATTTTTAGATTAAAATAAACTTTGGTTTGCCTTACAAAATTAACATTTTTATTAAAAAAAACACATATATATTTAAAAATTTTTTATTTTATTTTTTATTTTTGCTGTCACTCGGATTAGAACTGGGGTGAGACGGATTTTCAAAGCAGCTGATTTCCAGCTCAGCTATTTTTATTTTCATAGCGGCGACGTAATTTACCTTTATATTCTAACCATATTTTTTCATTGCATGAAAACTCATATAAAAAAGTTCTCTATGAATGAAATCTAGCTAGATCGATTTATGGTCACCGAAACCACCCACGTACTAAATTTCACGTAAATCGCTGGCGCCGTTTTCGAGATCCTGAACGTATAACAATTTTTAAAAGTTAACAAAGTTCAAAGGTATTAGATTCCCTTCTATACTATAACATTAAAAAACCTTCATAAGTCGAAATGTCCATAACTAGATTTTTTCCTATTTTGAAATGCGATATATCGATATTCTACTATATATGTGTATATATTTATCCCTAAGCCGGGAACCTTGTTTGTTTAGATGGGATTAAATTTCCCTAAGGATTAAGTTCGCTCAAATGACATACATAGTTCAGTACTCCATGTTATTGGCAAAGTTGACTGGTTATCGGAAACTATTTGCCACCGAGCCAATATAGATAGTGTTTCTTGCCAACATATAACACGGCTAAGAGTTTAAGCTGATATTTACAAGTTATCATGTCAATTAATTCAACTCAACAGTTCAGTTAATAATATTTTACCAATAATCAGTGTAGATCAATGAGTACATAACTACATGCATAACTTTTATGTTTAGCCAAATAATCGCTGCATTTTTTTTTTTTAGTGTACGTATATATACTACTAGCCTCTGCTCGCAACTTCATTCGCGTTCTCAAAAGGACAAAACATCCCGATTTTGAATCATTTTTCATCTGTGCTCCGCTCCTATTTGTGTTAACGTGATGATATAGCCTATAACCATTCTCGATGAATGAGCTATATAACACTGAAAGAATTATTCAAATCGGACCACTAGTTCCTAAGATTACCTCCTACAACGTCACAACATCACAAACTCACAAACTTTACCTCTTTATAATATTAGTATAAATAGTTGTTCGGTAGTATTTGTATTCTAAGCGGTTTGATTTTAACATACGAAGTGTCTTTTAATTTTTCGTACTTGTAGAAGATATATAATAAACTAGCTAACCCGCGTAGTTTCATCTGCATGAAATCGATAACCTACCGATTCCAATTGTATTTCCAAACCCGAAAAATATTAAAAACCTAGAACCCGATTACAGCAACTCCTACCGTTTCCAATTATGAATCCAAACAATTCAAGGACTCACTCTAACATATACCTAGTTGGTTCAGTGAATAACTTATACATGTGTGGAAAAAATTTCGATGAGACAGGCGTTGCGCCATCTGTCATTCAGCAACAACAATAATTTCGTTCTGTTTAAAACACGAATGACTGTTAAATTGTTTGCAGTTCTTGCAAAAATACTAAAATCTCGATATAAAATGGGAGGCTAGAGTCCTTTTACTCTCCTAGAGTGAAAATTTGGAGTTATAGGTATTTTGTGTTGATAATTAAAAAATATATAAATATTCAGAAAATATATAAATATATAATAAATTATCTGGACAGCGACACCCTAATCACCTACCGGTATAAAATACACTTTATGACCTTTTCTCATACCTACCAAAATGTACATAAAAATTTTATAAAAATCGGTCGAGCTGTTTCGGAGGAGTTCGAACACAAACGCGAGATTTTTATATATTAGTTATGTTTTGCAGCAGTATGTTTTGCAGTCGGGATTTCCCTTCTGTATTAATAATTCCATTTATTATCCCAAATTTTGTTACATACATTAATAAATACAAGATCGCTGAGGTTAGCATGTCTGTGGTTCTGATCTAGAAAGAAGAAGAGAGAACTTTATCTTGAACAACAACGCATAAAAATATCACTCTTCTTCTCTTCTTGTAACATATTTGCCTATGTCGTATTAAGCAACAACTGATCTATGTTTAGCCATAAGAAATTTATTAAGTCTAGTAAAGTCTTCTTCTTCTTAGCCTAATCCCACCGAAGTAGGGTCGGTACAATAATATGCTTGTTGTATATTTTGGCTTCATTTTTACGATCGGCCGCCTGCCTCACATCAACCCTCCTTGGGTCTATTTTGTTGTACCATTACATTTTCTCGTATGATTATTATAAATTATTATGAAGTCAGAAAGGATCTGTAAGGGGTGTCGAGTAACATCTTAAGACTGGAGACACCCAAGCCAACCTCACCTGCATGTGGTGCAACCCTGCTGATCAACGAACGAGGCAATGGCGATAGCGGGGTGGTAGGGTTTAACAGCCCGACTGGGTCGCAACCACCATGTACATGACGAAAAAGCCCGTCATAGTGACTCGCTTTTGCGCGTCGCGTTTCGGGATCAGCCTGTGCATATCCAGTCGTCATTATGGCCGGCATGACAGCGGCGACCGACGATAGATGATCCGTCTCTCGGTGGTCGCCACTGTTTTTGGATTGTACTATGCTTACCAGCAGGTATAGTGCAGTCACTTTGTCGTGCTTCAATAAAAAAAAAAAAAAAAAAAACTTTTTTTTTGTTTATTGATTTGGTAAGCTATTTATAGCTTCTGTTTGAGCGGCACTACCGTTCCAGTTACAAACGAAGTTCTTCAAGATATATGTGGTTTGCTTGCTATATTGTCATTTCTAAGTAACAGAAAACTAGTCAACTTTACAGTGTTCTCAACGACTGCATTTTCGTTTTTCGTTACGTTTTTAAAGTCTAGTAAAGTGAAAATAAATAATTCATCACTATAAAAAATCTTTGAAAATATTGTGTTAACACGTTTTTTGTAGTGAATATAGATGACGAAGGTATACTAAACTAATGAATACATAAGTTCTGTTTAGCAACTGCATATTCTCATCTGCACATAACGTGACTTGAAAACATTGCATATGGAAAACAGATTTCAAATAGGTTTCAACAAACGTGTGACATCAGAATAGCACACGACGCAATCATTCAGAAGGTATCAAAACGGACTAATGCATACTGTAATAGCTTAGATCGGTTCTTTGTCCAGGTCAGGGGTGAATAACCTCTCGCGTGATCAACCATATTGCGCCGCACTGCAGCGACATCGATGTATGAAAAAAAAGATTACTTTAATGAAACCATTTAATTGAAGGTGAATAAAATGATAGAAATATGACGCTGTACGCACGTCACGCAAAAACTACAAGATAGATTTTGATTTTTTTAGTTTTTTTTTGTCAAACATCTATAGGCGAGGGTAAACCGGATTTTTGGCATGGCGAGACACGAACTATGCACAATACTTAAAAACATTTGCTACTCTATCTGTTTAAACATAAGATTTAAATTGTTCTGTTGGCCACTCGTTCTATTGTGCTACGCGGCACGCACCGATGACCTGTAGCCCTTTAATAAATGCTGTCAAACATACCGCACCTGCGTCTAGTTGATTTTTTGTATTTAATAAAAACTAATATTCATGTACTAAAATAAACAAATATTCATTATTTTATGGAAGAAATTTGTAATGCTTTATCTTTTCATTATGCCATAACTGATTCCTGTCGTAACTGTACTTTTATGCATATAACTTATACATAAGAATTTTAATTTTATATCTGCCAGGCGTCCCGTGACGACACAATTTTTCTAAGACACTTTGTAAGGGCCAAGTCTTAATATAAAAAAGATTATCACGATAGCTTCGATTAATATGAAGTTTCAAGAAACTGCGAATTTTGTTATGTGTGTTTTGTCGCCATGGAGAAATGGGCAAGCGGTGTGGTGTGTATGCGCATATTGATAAGTAATTCTGTAAAAAAAGTATATTTTTGCTTTAATGTTTTTTTTTTACTGTTCGTAAAATGTACTTTCAAGATAATAATCAATGCAGACGAAGTCGCAGGTATCAGTATATACAACTATATATACTTGTCATTGATACGATTTTGTATTAACATCCTTTTGATAATCTTTATTCAAATTTCTTCTTTATTTCTTTTTATTTTTTTCATACTAATTACAATTACAATAATGTAATCAATCATAGACACATGGTAACAAAATAGTATATGGTTTATCGGCAGTTTAATAAATTTTAATTAGATAAAATAATAGAATACCTTTACTAATATTATAAAGACGAAAATGAGTTTGTTTGTAAAATCTTGCATACTCGTTGCCAGATTTTTTTTTTCTCGAACTGACTACGCTATTGACCTAGCAAGGTCTTAACAGCTTCACCAGACTATTAAGGCAAGCACTTAAGGTACTCAGGCGATTTTATTTTTGGCAACTAGCTCAAGAGTGCACGGAAAATATCTGCTTGGCTATTGCCTGTTGCATGCAAAATCGCGACCTATCTTAGCTAACCTAGCTAACTATTCATATATGCATGAGTTGTTGAAACGTATATGTGTACCAAGCATACATAGCTTAATAACTTCTCCATATATTTATTATCGGAAAATAACTTGTTGCCAGAGGTACAGAAAATGACACAGAGAAAATTGTATCCCGAAAAAAGTACTTATCCTAAGGGACTGGTCAAATCTAAATTTACGCCAAAGCAGCCGCCGGCAAAAGCTAGCAGGTAACAAAATACTCATCAATAACTACTACAAGATGAGAAAATTGTGAAATCCAAAGCTTAATCTGTTCCCTTTTCGTGAACTTAGTAAGTCTCCTGAGACTACCTTTTGGTATTACCTTTTGGTACGGCATATATTTTACAATGAGAAGAAAGAAAATCTAAGCTCAAAGGATTTTCTTCTTGATTCAAAACTTCAAGATTGTTCATTCCAAGAATGTAATTTAAACTTAAAAGTAATGGACCTGAACCATTAATAGTGTTTTATTTCAAGAGTTAATATTAAATACTGTAATATAAGGTTTAATTTAAATCGTACGAATATCATAATCAGTACGAATGTTGAACAAAGAGAAAACAAGAATAAAAGCTGGCGATTTATTGTTTTTACCTCTGTCAAATTAGTCTTGTCAACTCTTGTCAACGACGTGTCTTCACAATTACTGAACCGTAAATGAAATGCGGCCCTTTGTTATCTCGCTGTCTTGGACACACTCGTATATACTATCAAATGTTATTTAGACTTAGGAGTGATATTGATAGTACTTGAGTGGTCTTTTCTTTATAATTGCCATTCATATTTTAACTAAGAACACACTATATTTCATAATGTAGTATATAAAAATTACATTTTTATATTTAACTGAGAATGTATTTACAATTTACGCCGTCCATAGGCGCTTGCAACACCAGGGCAGTTGTAAGTGCGTTGCTAGTCTGTGTTAAGGGAGGGGGGGGGGGGGGGGGCAGAGGAGATGAAATGGGAGGAAAAGTGGCTCTCCGGCGCTCTCACTGACCGAATGAAACGCAACAATTCAAGCACCGTTACTTCACGTCAGTTTTCTCTATTCATACTGAAATCAGTAATAACTTCAGCGTGGCTCTACCACCTACTAAATAAATAAATACAGATGATTTATTCAAGTATTTAAGAACTCAAGTAATCTATATAAAAATGATCTCGCAATGCGTAACATAGTAAATATTTTATTTTTGGATTTGCATAAAGTATCCTCTTGTCTGTATTAATAAAGATGTACACTATATTGATTAGAAGCGGTAATTATAACAAAGCCGAGGTGTGCCGTGCACCCTTGAGCTAGTTGCCCAAATAAAATCGGCTGAGTGCCTTAAGCGCTCGCTTTAGTAGTTCGGTGAAGTTGTTAAGACCTTGCTAGGTCAATAGCGTAGTAAGTTCGAAAAAAAAAGTAATTATAACATTAACTAAGAATATAATACATTATTATTCCTGCCTCTTAAATTTACACAAGGAATACTCTGGTCTGGATGTATAAATACGGACACTATATTAATTAGAGGTGGCCGCCTAAACAGCAACTAATAATTAAGCAATTAATGCATTATTATTCCGACATAATGGATAACAAATTATTGAAGTTATTGTTAACTTCGTAACATCGTTATTGTGTTGTTTATAATCTGTTCTTCATAATTATTATTCATACTAACAATGACAATGATTTACAGGTGTTATCGCAACATGCGAACAAGCAAAGGTTATGAAACAACTAATATGTGTAAAAGAGATAGCACTCACCTCACTAACACTCGAAGTCACAATATGAACGTCGAAAATTTCATTTGCTTATTGTAATATTTTTAGGAACTGCAATACGATACCAAACGACAAATTATTCAACTGAATAATGATTCAACAGTACATAACAACAATTGTTGTAATATATTTTTTTTATGTCATAGGAGGCAAACGAACAGGCGGGTCACCCGATATTAAGTGATCACCGCCGTTCATAGACACTAACAACACCAGGGAAGTTGCAAGTACGTTGCCAGCCTGTGTTGAGGGGAAAAGGGGAGGGGCGTGACGGCGAGAGGAGAGGGTTGGGGAGGTGGGCCACTGGCGCTCTCATTGACCGAACGAAACGCAACAATGCAAACACTGATATTTCACATACTTCACGTTGGTTTTCGGGTGGTAGTACCCCGGGCGAGCTGACCCATTCATGCTGAAACCGGCAACAGCTTCAGCGTGGCTCTACTTATTACCTACAATTAATGATACAAAAGCCTAATTCATTATTGATAAATAGCCATATCTTGTAAATACAATGAGACAGTTTTTTTTTAACGGACGGCGTCACACTATACATTGAAAGTTTATTTTATAATAATGTACAAAACAGTGCTCACTTACATTCGTATATCCACATCGAAACTTTATATAAGCGCTGGTTAATTTATATATAACGGATATCCGTAAGATAGGGGCGTCTAGCCGACTCCACTAATTTACTGTTACGAGAGTATGCTACGTTGTATTAAATTCATTACCTGCAGAAATAGGTAACTTATTTATACTTTCACTGTTTTTTTTTTAAGATAAGCATTATTTATTGATATTTATTTCATAAAGATACTTACGAAAAATAAATACGACTATTATTTAGAAGTCCATAACTTGGTAAAAAAAACGTAATAGAAAAAAAAATACGTGTTCACTTTTATACCTACTGGATGTACAACTAAATTGATTAAGAACAAATTTCAGAACTTTACATTTTTTTCGTTTCCTGCGTTTAGTAACATAATACCCCAGCAGTAATATCATAATGCAAGGGACAATAGTAAAACTATTATATAGACGGAATTTAATAAAAGTTTAAAACTGATGATAGAAGTGAAATTTCTACAGGGAAACATTTAAATTATTTATCAATTTCAAATTCAATTATCTCCACGCCGCCTGAACACAGTACACGTAACCACGGACAATAAGAAAGAAAGAAAAGGAAAAAACCTTTTTTTTTTTTTTTTTCTCGAACTGACTACGCTATTGACCTAGCAAGGTCTTAACAGCTTCACCGGACTACTAAGGCGAGCGCTTAAGGCACTCAGCCGATTTTATAATGGCAACCAGCTCAAGGGTGCACGGCACACCTCGGCTTGGCTGTTGCCCGTTGCATGCAAAAATCGCGACCTAACTTAGCTAACCTAGCTAACTATTCATATATGTTTGAGTTGTTGAAACGTATATGAGTACCAGCATATCCGCCTCAACAACTCCTCCATATATTTTTATCGGAAAATTTGGAGAGTTTTTCAGTTCGATAAGGGAAAAAAAATCTTTCACAAAATAACCCTTCCACAAAGATGTGTAGCGTGTAGGCGTGCACGTGTGTGGAGGTGATCGTGTAGTGTTGTAGCAGTGATGTATGGGTGTGTCACCGTATCGCGCAAGCAACGCACTCAAGGGCTCCCTACCGAGGGATCGAACCTAGGCTTGAGCCGCTGCCGTGGGAGGCCTAATCGGGTGTGCGGGAGCGAAGTTAACCCCCAAACCGCGGCGGCGCGATCTGTGGTTACGCGGGCGTGGGCGTGAGCACGCTCTGTTACGAGCGACAGGCTGGTACTGATCGTTCGCTGACGTGATATCGTCGGGAGGATCGGTGAAAATGTGTCGCGGACGTCTTTTATAACGCCCAGCGTTGGGCACGGGTTCGTAATTCGTGGCGGATACCACTAACGGACTGGGATGAGTCGCGGCTCGCTCGAAATAGCTATTTGTAAGTAATTTTATATTCGCCCAGATAGACGGCATCTCCAGGTCCCTATGGAGATCCGCCTTCCGGACGAACCAAGGAGCACCGGTGATTTTACGCAGAGCCCGGGTCTGCAAAACCTGAAGCGTATCTAGATTCTTCGCGTTTGCGAAAACCGGACAACTATACGTCATTACCGGACGAATACAGACTTTATATATTGTGAGCTTATGTCTGAGGGACAGTTTGCTCTTCTGACAGAGTAAATAATGGAGGCGACCCAAGACTATAGCGGCTTTTTCTCGCACTCTCTTAATATGAGGATCGAACGTTAAATGACGGTCTAAAGTGACGCCGAGATACTTGATCTCGGTGGTCCAAGGTATCTCAGAATCGTATAGCCTTATGGGCTTTAACTTGTTATGGCGATATCTAGGATCGAAGAGTATCGCGGCACTCTTATCGGGGTTAATACCTATACGCCATCGAAGAAACCAGTCACCGAGCGTGCTAACGGCTTTTTCGATGCGATTCCTAAGGACTTTCGGCCGCCAGCCAGAGGCGTAGATAACTGTATCATCAGCATAACAACCTACCTCGACTCCCGGGAGCTTAGGTAGGTCGCTGATGAACAGGTTGAAGAGGGTGGGCGCGAGAATTGAGCCTTGTGGCACACCTGAGCGTATCGGACGAGGCGATGAGAGTTCGCCGTCTACTCTAAAACGGAAGGTTCTATCGGCTAGATAATCGCGGAGGATGTGAACTAACCTATCGGGTATGCCGGCTTGATTTAACTTGTATATGAGACCTTCGTGCCAGACCTTATCGAAGGCCTTGGCAACGTCGAAAAATACTGCTATCGTACGTTTCGGATTAGTGTTTTTCACGGGCGGATCCGGCTCCGGATGCGGATCTTTATTGAAGTTAGAAAGGATGTACTCCGTGAGGTGGAGTACTTGATTCGGACAAGAGTGTTTGGCGCGAAATCCAAACTGTTCGGCCGGTATTAGACTATGGTCGTTAATCGTAACTTGGAGACGGTTCAGAAGGAGCCGCTCGTAGAGTTTACCTAGGGTATCTAATAAACTGATCGGACGATAGCTATCGGGAAGCTTAGCTTCCTTGCCGGGCTTGTGAATCCCTATCACTACGGCCCTCTTTCAGACGGCTGGAAAATGACCCTGGGACATGGCCGCATTGAAGATGCAGACCAATAGAGCTATGATGCGGTCAGGAAGGAGCTTCAAAACCTCGTTCCTGATCCCATCGGGACCTGGGGACTTCCTAGGTTTGAGACGCTTGATGGCGGCCGAGACTTCGTCAAACGATATCGGGGTTAGGGTATCCGCCGGAGGAGAAACGAGTGTATGCTCTACGGCTGTTTCGATGGACTCTATGATGGAAGGGTCAGTATTATCAGTGTTTGGCGAACACTGTTTTTCTAAACTCACGGCGAGACATTCTGCTTTATCAGTGTTATCGAACGCGGGAGGCAACCCGGGGCCTCTGTCGAGAGGGGGCATTGGAATGACCGTATCGGCCTTAAACTTTCGCGTGAGAGTCCAGAATGCCAGGTGAGATGGCTGGAGATCCTCCAGAAACCTGTCCCACCTGTCACCCCGGATCTCAGAAATACGAGACTTGACTACTTTCCGTAATACACGTAAGCGTTCGCGGTTCTCAGCGGTCGGGTAAGCGTCGTGAGCACGAGTCGCGGCGTTCTTTTCCGTGATCAATGCTCTCACGTCATCAGGGAGTATAAAACGGCGTTCGTTCGCCGCTTGTACCTCTTTCGAGGTCTCCCTGACGGCAGTCTGGAGATAATCAACCAGGGAATCGATGGCCGAATCCGCGTCGGCTTTGGACACCAACACGTCCGGAATTCTATCTAAACTGTTGGGCGACGGACTATTTTTAAAATATTCGCTAAGTTTCGCGTAATCGGCCACTCTGATCGGCGTCGGGCTAAAGTCAGAGTTATGTCCTAACTGTAATAGAACCGGGCGATGATCTGAGTCGAGTTCGTGTACGACTGATATGAGTCGCACAGGAAGCACGACATTTTTTAATAGAGCTATATCTAAAACTGACGGTCGACAGTTATCCTGATAATGCGTAGGTTCCGGAGGGGCTATGACATCAAAAGCGAGCACCCTACCTAGACTGTCGAGTATCCTCCCGTTACGAGAGGTACACGGACTATTCCAGATAACATTCCCGCAATTGAGGTCCCCTGCTATAATGACCGAGTCACCTAAGTCGAGCAGTGCCTGCAAATCGGATCTGAGTAGTTCTTTGCTCGGTGATAGATACGCGGAGACAAGAATAATATCAGAGTGGCCCGTCATCCCGACGCGGCAAACTGACGCTTCCATATGAGTAAGCGCGGGCGGATCTAACGGCATACAATACAGCGACCGCCTAAAATAAATTAACGTGCCACCCCCGCGGGCGACACGGTCGTTTCTAACAATGCAGTAGTTCGCTATTCTCGGATTACGCATGCTCGGTATTAACATCGTTTCCTGGATGAGGAAAACGTCAATCTGTCTATCGCGCAGGAAGTCAGCTACTAGATCGCGCTGTGTCCGAAGGGATCTCGCGTTGAAAAACGAGAGGCAAAGACCGCGTGGCTTTATTTTATTAATTCCCGGGAATTTTAAAACTAGTATTTAGACGATTGTGACCGGACGAGGCGCTGTACGGTGGCTCCGATAGCCGGAAAGCGCGCTAGAGCTTGAATGAGTTGTACCCCGCGGGGGTTCTCTTCTACCAGGGCGTAAAAGGCGAGCACCTCCTGCATGTCGTGCTCTAAAAGAAGTTGCTCCATCCAATCGAACTTCTCCGAGAGAGAAGAGGATGAAGGAGCCTGAGTCGCCTTAAGTGGCGGCGCCAGAGGCCTTGAAGAGGCCTGAGGCTGAGGTCTGGGGGCCCAGGGGGCCATAGGGGCCCGCCCGGGTTGGGCCGCGCGCGGCACAGAGGGTGGCGAGCGCGGTGAGGTCGTGGGCGCGGGCGCTACCGGGGCGCGGGAGGTGCCCGGCAGGCCCGGGAAGGCCTCCACGGACATGAGAGGTGGAGGCGGACGGCGGGCGGCGGCTGCAGACGCCCTGGGCGCCTGCCTCGCCTGACGAGGGCGTTGTGTGCGCGGCGCGCGGGGACATCCGCGATAATTCGCGGGGTGACCCGCGTTACCGCAGAGCACACAACTGGGAGGGTCGGGAGTGCCAGGAGCGCGCTCGCACTCCTTCGTGGCGTGGTCACCCAGGCACTTGACGCACCTGGAGCGAAGATGGCAATTCTTCGCGGAGTGGACATAACTCTGGCAGTTATGGCACTGCGAAGGAATGTGGGTCTTGCGTGGGGGCTCAACGGTGATCCCGTTGAGGCCACACACAGACGTGAGGGAGAAAATGGCCTTGCCTTCCTGCGACCGGTCGAGGATGGCTAGCACCATATTGTATGAGGCGCGAGTGCGTGGGTGGCACATGCGATGTACCTCACGCACTGGATAGTTCTTCTCCTTAAGGGAGAGGGTAACATCCTCGACCGAGATTTCGGCCGGGACACGGCGTAACACGACACGCAGGAGGCGCTCGTCTTCTAACGCGTACGTAAAATACGCGAGTTTCATCTCGGTGAGAAATCGGATCAGTGCGCGGTGATCGTCCGACGTGGGACATTTGACGCGAATGCCCTCCGACGTACTAAGGGCATTCGTGTAGTTAATATTTCGCGATTTTAAGCTATTAGAAATGGCGGTCCATTTCGATTTGTCCTGTATCGTAACAGGCGGCGGCGGACGCGGCTTCCTAGTTGCGGAACCCTGAGTGAGCGAGACGGAACTATTACTATTTTGACTCGCGTTCGGTTTACGCGACGGTGTATCCGAGGTCGACGGTACGCGAGCGCCATTTATATTGGCGACTTTTTGTGGGCCTACGAAACCCGAATCCGTCGGGCTGCCCGTACGACGCTTCTTGTGCGAGACGGTCGTATAGCCGTCCTTGTCTGTCTGCGCTGAAGGCGCGGGAATCGCGGATTCGGTCGCGGTCGCTGTTGAAACGGCGGACGTTTTTTCGTCTAGCTCCATCTCGGAGTCGGCCTCCGAGCTGGAGCTAGGAATCGAGGCCTCAAGTAGACCTTTATCGCGCGCGTCTAGAGGAGACTGCGGCGAGAGAGATGCAAAGGAATTCGCGGTCGGAATATTAAAAGGCCCTCGGCGGCCTGCGACGCTACGTTGCGGTAAATTGAATTTACAATCTCCTGATCTAAACCGCTCTCGAGGAGATTTTTACGATAATATTCTGCCACAGCTAACGGATCCATCGCGGTGGATCAAGGAGAGGGAGGGGCCGCGAAACAACCTCCCTGCCTTAAGGGCAGGGGGGCACGCCAAACGGTAAGCTACGGGACTATATCGAGTCCGGACCAAGAGAACTGTTTAAAACCAAACAAAGCGGAAGTACAAAATGAATAAATGAGTGGGCGAGACAGGGGACCATGTATATGAATAAAATACTATAACATAAATAAATAATGGTTAAATAAATAGATAAATAATAATAAATAGGTACTTACATGAATACGGGGGCACAGAAATAGATTACTTTATCACTGAATAGATAAAAATTAACGAAATATATGAGGAAATAAATAGATAATTAAACAGATAAATAATAGTTGGTTAGATATTTAAGAATAAGGAATAGAAAAATGAGTATATAAATAAACGGGTAAATATATAAATAAGGGAATGTCTCACTCACTCAGGTAGATTTTGTAACACGTGTGCCACAGCTGCACTAAACAAAGCACAACGAAATCGAGAACAAAAGATCTCGAACAAAGGAGATATCGGACACATGCGTTCGCTAGCGCGTCCAAAGCCCGACTCTAAGGAAAAAACCGTACGTCTCACTGTTCTCCAAGGCATTTCTCTCAGTTTACCCGACACAGTGTTGACCCTCATCACTTTTTGTAACACAGAAAGAGGTTCAGAATCAAAATCTCAAAGGCCTTCTATAAGAACTTTCACTTTAATAATTCAACCCATGAGGTGCTTCAAACTTTTAGAACGGAAACAGATTGCATCTCAGGATACTTTTATATAAACTATACCTACATTAACATTTATATAAGTAGACTTTATATTAAATTCAACCCTTTGATAATAATTAAAACTGGACACAAGTACGACTGTAGGACAATTTAATTAAGGGCATGCGTTCACAGGCAGAGTTTATGCAAATGAAACAAGCATAACGCAGCGATCTTAACCGATAAGCCTTTTATTTAAGTTAATAACAGAGTAACGTCCAGCATTGTAATCAGTCTCTCCTGATACAGGCCTTAATTTTCAACCATTTTAATCAGTTACGTTCAAAGTAAATTATGACTGACTAATTACAACATGTCGGTTACCTAACCTCAATCATGTACATCCCTGTCAGAAGTTTGTTTTAGACAGATACGAAGTTATAATGAGTACTTAGTAAACAAGGCAATATTAAATTTTATTAAATTGAAAACGTAAATTATTCCTTTAAGTTAGTTTTGTTACTGTTAGTTTTCTTACTGTTAGACTAGGCTAAGTTTCAGGAATTAGGTATATTAACTCTGTCATCCCAATACATTAATTACAACTATAGTAAAATTGGTAATACCACGATTCAGGCTCACTAAAATCAGTAACAGTTTTTGAGGTTTTAGTGTCAGGTTTTAAAGCAAAATCCCAAAGAATATTACCGATTTGCCGGATAATGATTTCAAGCACCATGTCAGAGTAAAACGGTTTTTAATGTCTAAAAGCTATTTTTTTCTATTATGGTTGTTATATGGGGTGGATTAATATGTGAACGATGGTGGCGTCTGGATGTGACGTGCTTCTTTGTGCATATACCAAAAACGAATGTTAACTTTGTAAAAATGTGATTCATGAAGAAATAAACTAGATCGAGTTTCTTGCCGGTTCTTCTGAATGGCTAGTTTGTTTTCCGAACTGGTGGTAGATTTCATATTTATAATTTTTTTTGTGTTATAGGAAGCAAATGAACAGATGGGTCGTCTGATGTTAAGTGATCACCACCGACCACCGACCGCAGACACCAGCAACACCAGAGGAGTCGCAAGTGCGTTGCCAGTCTGTGTTGGTGGGGAAGGGGGAATAAAGGGGGAGAGGAATAGAGGGAAGGGAGTGGGAGGGAGGTGGGCCTCCAGCGCTTTCACTAACCGAACGAAACGCAAAAATGCAAGCACTGTTACTTCAAGTCGGTTTTCTGTGAGAGGGTGGTACCACCCCGGGCGAGCCGACCTATTCATGCTGAAAGCAATCATAGCATCAGAGTGGCTCTAACACCTACAAAAAGTAGACATTACCACGGCCCAAATCGAAAAAAGTATTCTTTGATTTGATTTAATTTTGCAAATATTGCGATAATGGAAAATGTCACTCCATATATTACGATTGTAGCTTATTATCTACGATACTTATCCTAAGATCTTTTAACATTTGTATAACCTTGATTGATACGTCTTTATAACCTTGACCTTACCATGTATAAACTCTTTTGTTTTGACAACTTATAACTAGTACCCAATTTGCGGTACCGAATTCATCAAATCTGAAATCACCACTCATCAAAAAGAGCATTACAATTTTTTTTCTAAACTTTATTTTTAATTGATAAATTAGTCCTACCTTACAAATATTTGTAGAATCGTTCCTAAGCTCTTTAGATCGTTGATTAACCATTACTTGTATTAAATAGATTAAGTGAAACAAACAAGCTTTAAGTTGTTGAAACCAAAGTAGAAGTTATCAATAGAACAAGCTGAAGTATGTCTTGAACGTGATTTCACAAAGGAATCAATTTCTAACTCGGTTTCGTTGGATTTGCGGAAGTTTCGCTAAATCATAATATTAAAATTGTATCTATATATAAATATAACAAAACAAAATATTTGTGTATTAGTTCTAATAAACTATACAAATGGATTATGATATAGTTTTCATTATTGTTTAGATAAATGTATGTATATAGTAGATGTATTCTAATGAAGTCATTGCTAACGTGGACTAAATTCTATGCTATTTTATTCAATGTTATATTAAATATTATCTAAATTAATATGTCAGTTATGTTGTGTATTTAATGTAGATTGTAAAATTTTGTTTAATAACATTTCAATGAATATTACAGATAATACTCGAAGCCGCAAATCATGTGTTTAGATCAGTGTTTCCGAACGTGGGGTCCACGCCCCACAAGGGAGTAATTTGATAGTTATGAGAGGCAATTTAAAAATCGACACGACTTTAACCCTTTCGCTTTGGGTTATTTAAATGCAATGCTAGATATCGGTGACAAATTTAACAAAAAAGGCAGATTCTTAAAAAATTGCTGTTAATAATTATTAGGTATAATTTTGTTTAACGTTACCAAATATCAACTGGGTAATTAGAATCGTCAAGTTAAGTAAGTTTTTCATTATATGTTTTCAAATTTTACTTACGATGTTTTGATAACAATTTCATAGTGATCTCTTCCTAAAACTTATCATTTATATTTCTTAAGGGAAGAAAACAATTTTTAAAGGATCAAAATTATGTATGGGGGTCATAATAACTTTAGAAAAGTTAAGGTAGGGCATGACCTAAAAAGTTTGAGGAACACTGGTCTAGATTGATTAAATACTATGACGTCATATTAGTACATTGTACTTACGCGAAACCAGGGCGGGTCGTTAAATTAAGTTTATATTATAATGATAGACTTTAAATGGGTATTCCATTGTAAATTTCTTAAGCGTTAGTATTACTAACAACTATTACTAACAAGTATTATTAACAACTCGTTATATTATGGGCGGTTATTCCGAAATTGATAAATATCTACATAATATATATTATATTCAATGTACTGGATGTAACGTCGCAATATACTTCAATATAATTATTATTATATGCTTAATAAGACGAGAATATATATCTAATATTTTAAATTGATAATTGTTCGACCAATCATGGGTAATTTAGTTTAATCTATGCACTGCGCTTCACAGATTCCTGATCGGGTTCTATCATTATGCAAATATAAGCTGTTATGATAATAGCTTCAACCAAGCTCCCGTCTCCTAGCTGAATCATAATAAACGGTCAAGCATCCAGCGTTATTGATCCATTTTCACGTTATTGTTTATGGGGCATAAGATATTTTAATAATGTGACATCAACACTACATCATAATATTAATCGTTTTAATTTTCTTCATAATAATAGTATCATTTGTATATGTAATTTGTAGGTGGTAGAGCCGCGCTGAAGCTATTACTGGCTTCAGCGTGAATAAGTAGGCTCGCCCCGGGGTAGTACCACCCTCTCACAGAAAACCGACGTGAAGTAACAATGCTGGCATTGTTGCGTTTCGTTCAGTCAGTGAGAGTGCCGGAAGCCCACTTCTCGTCACCTACCCGCTTTCCTCTTTTCACCCTTCCCCCCTCTCTCAACACAGGCTGGCAACGCACTTGCGACTTCCCTATTGTTGCTGGTGTCTATGAACGGTGGTAATTACTTAACATCAGGTGATGCTCATATTCGTTTGCCTCCTGTGATATAAAAAAAATCTTTATAGTTTACTAGCAGACCAGCCACGCGTTGCTGTGGCTCAGTTATTATATCATTACATATTGATAAGAATTCATAATTACTGTTTATAATATGACCAATACCTAAACATCACTTAACGATTTATTCTTTTTTTTTTTAATTTAAAAATCTTCTTTTTGTGCCTTAAATATAAAAGTTAGATGAATGATGTCATTGATTTTTTGTAGGCATTATCTTGCTCTACAACTAAATATATATCTCTAATCGTTAAGGCGGTGTTCGTGTCTAATATTTTTGATCGATCGAATCCCTCCGACTTACTTTGCGAATCCGAGTCCCACAAAAAAATATGTGTGTGCATAAGTACATGTGTTAAAAGCTATATTTCTTTGGATTAATAAGATAAAAATCTTTTCAAAAATTTTATTTTTCGCCTTAATCTACGTTTGTAGAAAAAACGACACTAACAATAGAAAAAAGTATTCAATATATTAAAAGTTTTAATACAAAGAAATACAAAAAAAAAAAAAACAAAATGATAGATAACTTCAGAGTGTCGGTTTATCGTGACAGTGTGCGTGCGCATCGTAAAAATTTACTCTCATCATTTTTCCCTAACGCGCCAGAAGAAGTATAACTTCAAAGAGTAGCTTCATTTTTCGGGTTACCCTATGACACTTACAAATGGCGTGGTTTTGTATTGGTAAAAGAATTTTCGAAATCGGTTTAGTAGATTCAAATATTACCCCCTATAATTTTACAAACTTTACCTCTTAATAACATTTGTATAGACTATGTAATTGTTTTAATTGGAATGTAAAATAGTACTTCATATTAAATGTTTAGACACTTTTTACCTAGAAAATACGTTGTTCATTATATATAAATCGAAACAACACAGTTTAAAAACATCGTTTTTCTTATTTATTTTTTTTTATAAATTATTAAACAAACGTAATATATTTTTATACTTTCTAAGAGATACCACATAATCGTATTTATGAGTACAAAATTTGTTCCATTAAACTTTTCTCATTTCCTAATCTTCAACAGTTAATCCATTTAGTTTTGGAAATTCTTTTAACACATTTTTAAAAAGCAATTTTTGACGTTACATTCTTTAGGCGCGACTTGGAGATAACTGGATGACAATACAACGGAAGTCCGTTACAAGAATATGGCGTCAAGTTTCTTTACCATCCATTAGATAGTAATTAATAACCAAAACGTCTATTAAATCATAACTAAATTAATTTGTTATTAATCATAATAATCTGTTCATATTTTTCTATATTTTATTTACTTATAACAAAGATTTGCTCATAATATTTCCTGTGTTATTAAAGTTCCGAATTAGCTGATAGATGGCACTACAGATAATAAAGCTTTGATTTATTTTGTTACTTAATTACATTGAAACCAGGTGGCAGCACAGTCGCCCGCCCATATATACATAATTAATTCTATAGTATGATTTTTATTATTATTCATTTTAATCATTTCTATTAATTTTTTTTTTCAAATCATATAATTTTTATATTCACGAGATCAAAAATATTTAAAAAGTTTTACTTTTTTCGCATGTGACGGTTACACGCACTCATGTTTTTGAATATTCCCGGGAATAATAATGTGATACAAAATTACGATGAAATTCAAGTGTTAAATTTTATTACTAATAATAATAATAATTAAAAATAATATTAATAGATTAAATCTTAGGTTGTGGCAATTGTATCATTATAATTATTAAAGTTTTATTTATATAACCACAAAATATTATCTAAATCATCCTACGTCAAGAAACTAAGCACAATAATCTACAACACAATATTTTATTAAAAGAAATACTGAAAAATAATGATCAGATCAAGGAAGCTATGAATATATGAACGCAATCTTTCATCTTGACTGTTACGAGATAATCCACTTAACATTTTTGTATGAAGATTAAAATTAAAATCAGGTTTTCTGCAACTTTGTAAAAAAATATGCGAAGTCAAGCACAAGGGTGTCGGAGCGTGATATTTCAGCGTTGTGTAGGATCGTGGCAGCTATCTTGTAACCTACGTATATATTATCCATACATTATTGTACACGCATTAATGTGTATTTGAATAATATTTATGATATTGTAGGCTGCGATTAGTAAAATTTTTCATTAAACATATTGGCAAATAAATAGAAGCAAGTAATATATATTTTTTTGAAGTTATACTTATTTTGGCGCGTTAGAGAAAAATGATGAGAGTAAATTTTAAGATGCGCGCGCACACCGTCACGAAAAACCGATCCTGAAGTTACCTATAGTCAACATTTTGTTTCTTTGTATTTGTTATTTATATTTCTTTGTATTAAAACTTTCAATGTATTAAATACCTCTTTTCTATTGTTAGTGTCGTTTTTTCTACAAACGTGGAATAAGGCGGAAGTTAAAATTGTTAAAAAGATTTTTATCTTGTTACGCCAAAGAAGTATAACTTCTAACGTGTGTACACAAGTAAACACACACATTTTTTTTTATCATGGGAGGCAAATGAACAGATGCGTCACCTGATGTGCACACTAGCAACACCAGAGGAGGAGCAAGTGCGTTGCCAGCCTGTGTTGGGGGTGAGAGGGAGGGGAGGAGAGGTGAGTCTCCGGCGCTCTCACTGGCCGATCGAAACGCAACAATGCAAGCACTGTTACTTCACGTCAGTTTTCTGTGAGAGGATGGTACTACTCCGAGCGCCGACCCATTCATGCTGAAACCTGTAATAGCTTCAGCGTGACTATACCACCTACAAAAGTATCTTGAAAAATTAATAGTAATTACTTATACAATTTATAGAAAGGCACTTATATATTAAAGTTAATAAAAGATATTACACTGTTACAATAATCGTTTAAACACAAAATCCTATCGAGCATTACATTTAATGTTAAAATTCAACAATGGTAATCGGAAAATCATTAATATTCTCACATTGTTCTCGAAGTTCTGGTGCCCGAAGAATTGTAACTTGTCTCATAAATTTTCCGTTAAAATCGACTTTCCTTTTGTGTTAATAACCCAAACACATTAATCAAAAAGTATTTCATAACGAGAATATTACTTTTGGGACTGATTTTTAATCAGTCAACAAACTTATTTGACATGAATCATATAAAAGTTGGCATAAATATTTTATATCATAAAAATTGAACATCAAATACACTAGCTTTTAAATTTATGAATAACGATTGACTTCTTGCAAGATAACAGGCATATAAAACGAGGTATTAATATTTATACATAGTATAGCGAGTTATTTTCGACAGTTACGAGAGACATTTTTCTTTGATGAACGCTAGAATCTGATTGGTAGTGCCAGAGGTTAGTGTGTTCAAACATACAGAAACACAAACTTTAATCTTAACAGTATTGTAAGAGGTAAAAAATAATCTACAAATTAAAAAATCTTTATCATATATATAGGCTGAAAGTTTAAACAGTAGCAATTTTTATGGATGATATTCAGCACTCGATACTCGGTCGTTAACCGTTTTGTTATCGCAGTTTATTAACTCCGGTTCGCCCCTTGCAGCTTTCAGCACTAGCATGGCACGTAGGTTGTTTTTAATACTTTTGAAGGTCTTAGAACAAACGTTAACTTAGGTTCTCTTTGTTATTTATTAGTGTTTGTTTTGGTATTATTATTTTATATGCTAAATATTGACATGGAGTATCATGTTTTAGAATACTGTACGCGACTAACCTAACACCTGGAATATGTATTTTTTTGCAATAAAGGGTCATAGAAGTGAGTTGAATATTTCGCTTAGATATGTAAGAAAGCTTTAACCTGACAAATAATATTCCACCACGTAAATAAAGCAGCCACGAAACTCGACTATGTAAGTTACTCCTTTTCATTTGAACTCATTAGAATTCATATCTCGCGTTTACGAGAGTCTCGTGCAAGGTAATTTTTTTATAACTTTCTACAAATAAGCCTTATAGAGTGGAAATTTTTGAAGAACAGCGATATCGTTATCATATTTTTTTTATACGTAGTATTTATACTCTATAATACAATTATTAAAGTATAATATTTTATTTTCCGACTACTTCAGAGTTATGAATGTAGTTGTAAATGGTAAAAACGATAAAATAATATTAATTTATAAAAGACTTTTAAAAGTAAAATAATATTGTAATTTGTAAAACAAACCTTGTGAAATTGAGAGCTTCTAGAGTTTTGACAAGAATTTATATATAAGACAGCGAAGATAAAAGAGTTCAGTATGTTTGTCTCGTCTGTATGTCAAGCCATATTCTGTTTTTATTAGGTATTGACGATTGGGTTTTTTTTTAATGGGACTGAACTGTTTTGTTTTGGATTATTTATAAAAAACTTATAAATCACATTGCGCGTACGATGAACTATGAGTTTTGATATAGTTAAATTAATATAGGAAAAGAGCGTTAAAAAATAAAATGGATATATGTAGTAATTATTTCAAATACATAAAATGAGAGTGGACTAGTCTGAACTAGCATGGTCTGGCTCGAGCTGGGCTAAGCTCGACTGAAGCCTCAAAATTAATCGCATACTAATCTGTGGTGAAATAGTATAACCTATCAATACACAAGTTATAAATAACTAGTCTCTGCCCGCTACTTTGCCTGGAATAGTTATTTTGGGCTAATGCTAACACGCAACGGAAAAACACCTCAATTTTAAAACATTCTTCATTGGTGCTCCGCTCTTATTGGTCTTAGCGTGATGATATATAGCCTATAACCATCCTCGATAAATGAGCTATATAACACTGAAAGATTTTTTAAATCAGACCAGTAATTCCTGAGATTACCCCCTACAACGTCACGAACTCACGACATCACAAAATTTACCTCTTTATAATATTAGTATAGATATTTATTACGAGAAATCGAAAATTAATGCCAAATAACGAATTTACTCACGTTCGTTGCTGACGTTTAACAACAAATTCTAAATCAATTTCATAATTATAGAGATACCTACAGCAATGATTGAGAAAAGAACCTCTAATTCCAAACATAGATTAAACGGTAATGAATTACATATTAACAGCAAAATATAATAGATAAACACATATTAAAAAATAATCATTTATGGTTAGATAAAATCAACATGTAAGTAATTTACACCTAAAAATTATTCCAACCTACCATTTAATCATTGAACAGTAATACCAATAATTTATTAAATTAATCTAAATGTAAAAAGTCTATGTTAAAGGTATACAGCATGTTTTAGTACAATTAGAAATTAGGTTTTTTCACCCACATAACCAAAAGTTATCTTGTATAGGTGCATACGTGAAAATATAAAATACTATAACGTTTTAATTTATAAGGAATCATGATACAGCAGAAAAAGGAAAATAATCGAGTTAATTAACAAAATAAACAGGCCAACCTCTCGCGGTTAACATAAAGGACGTTCCAAAAATAGTTAGTTTTAACGTGACCTAGTTCGTCAAATCTGGATCGATAACCTACAATTTTAGTTCGTAACTGGAAACGGAAGTATGTTCATTAATAATTAAGTGACCTATTAATGTTTACTCAATTTGTCTTTTTAAAACATTAGGAAATGTGTCTGCCTAAAGCGTTAATGATAAATCTAACACAAATTGTTTTAATGTCTTATCAACGTACCTTATTAACTTAGCCTTTGAGAGATGTTTGTTAAATAATAATTTATTTACTAGTTTTGCCTATAATACAAGATAAAGAGTATATATGAAACTAGCATCAGTTCGCGTTAAATTATAATAAAATACTTAATAACATTTTTCTGAGTCATATTAAAATGAATAGCTTAAATTCCTTCTACTTTAAAACATTAGTGTGTTCCAACATTCGAGCTGGACGGTAAAACGGTGTTTGAGTTGTTTTTTATTGTTGTATATTTGTCATATATATGTTGTTATAATTGGTTATAAAAACTATTGACGTAGAAACGTTTTAGATGTTTTAATATAATTAAAAGCTATAATGCAATATAATATAATAAACATTGAACCGTTCTTCTCTCCCTGTAAAATAAACTTTGTGTTAACAGACCTCAATAGTAAATTTAAAGTAATTTATGTGTTAAAATAGCTATATAAAAAAAATGCCAACCACCAAAAATGCCAAAAAAAAAATGACAAAACCAGGATGAGTCGAATAAAATATTATATCAAAATTAAATTTGTAGGGTTTTCTGTATTTACAATCGTATATTCAATTTTTTTTATATCATATGAGGCAAACGAACAGATGGCTCACCTGATGTTAAGTGATCACCACTAGATAGATACTTGCAACACCAGTGTGCCGTTAGTGCGTTTCCAGCCTGTGTTGAGGGATAGGGGGGAAATGGAAGAAGAGATGGGGAAGGTGAGGAGAGGTGAGTCTCCGACTCTCTCACTGACCGAACGTAACGCAACAATGCATTGTTACTTCAAAACGTTTTTCTATGAGAGGGAGGTAGTACCCCGTACGAGCCGACCCATTCACACCGAAAAGAGAAATAGCTTCAGTGTGGCTCTACCACCTAAAAATGTAAAAAGATAAACGTGTACAAAAATAGGAAGCAATAACATTTATAGTAAAGAAGTTAGCTTAATTGACTCTAAATGAAGAAACATTAGGCGCTTTATTAAATTATACCAGGACTCGTTCCAAACTTTGGTAAAATAAAACAATCTCGGGTAAAAATTTTATTAATAAAAACCTCTCCTTCTCCAAGGCATAAACATTATTTCATCAACTTTTGAGTCAAAGAGTAATTAAAGGTTTTACAAACATAGTTAGATGTCTTAATCAGTGTTTTAAAGCGGATGAGTTTTGTTGCTAATAATCTAATACCTTTAACAGAGCAATTCTTGTATATTTTATATTGTTATATATTCAGGATCTCGGAAACGGCGTCTGCGATTTTAGGGATATTTAGGGAAAAATGATGAGATTTAATTTTATGATGCGCGTGCACACCGTCACGAAAAACCAACACCCTGAAGTTACCTATAGTCAACATTTTGTTTCTTTGTATTTGTTATTTATATTTCTTTGTATTAAAACTTTCAATGTATTAAATACCTCTTTTCTATTGTTATTGTCGTTTTTTCTACAAACGTGGAATAAGGCGGAAGTTAAAATTGTTGAAAAGATTTTTATCTTGTTACGCCAAAGATGTATAACTTCTAACGCGTGTACACAAGTAAACACACATTTTTTTCCATTTAAATCCAAAAATACAAAGCTACGCCTCAGATGTCAAACTTATATCGGTATGGAATTTAACACAATTTGCTACAAGAACCTGTGACCCGGTTATAACGTCATACATTATTCAAACCGACGCGCGGCACAGCCGGTAAATCCATACTTATATGTATTATAAATTAGTAACAGAATAGAATAAAAATAGATCACAATGCTTCTTTTTACATTAATGTTTAAAGTTAATAATACATTACTAATAATATAAATGCGAATATTAGTCTATGTTGCGCTTTGACGTCTGAATAACTTAACCTATTGTACTGAAATTGTACATACTTTTTATTTGGAGTACATAAAAAAGACATAGGGTAACTTTATTCAGAAAAAAGTATTTTTCTTTAAAAATAGGTAAAATATATTTTTGTAAGTAGTAGAGTCACACTGTAGTTATTACTCGTTTCAGCATGAATGTGTCGGCTCGCCTGGGGTACTACCACCCGACCCACAGAAACACCCGCGTGAAGTAACAGTTCTTGCATTGTTACGTTTCGTTCGATCAGTGAGAGCGCCGGAGGCCTACCTCTCTTCTCCCCTCACTCCTTTTCCTTCCCCTCCCCTCCCCTTCCTCATACACAGGCTGCAACGCACTTGCGACTCCTCTGGTGTTGCTAGTGTCTATGGACGGTGGTGATCACTTAACATCGGATGACCTACCGGTTCGTTTGCCTTCTTTGGTATAAAAAAAATGTGGGTGAAGGCTCGGGCAAAAACTAGTATGTATTATAGTTAGCTACTGTTTACCTCGAATTTCAACCTTTTCTAGATAAAATAGTGTCGTGATCGTAGAAAGGGACTTCAGAAGTGCGGTTGCCGGAATACGCCTATATTCACTATAGGCAGATGAATTTAGAAATAGTTGTATCACATTATAGGTTAATTAACATAAACAATATTAATTACAACATATATTATGTTTAATCCAGATAAATTCATAACAACCAATACCAAAAAAGAAATTGGTAAGAACTTTTACCAAATAGTGGGAACATTTTTCAGGATTTTTTCATTAAGTATCTTCTAGCATTAAACACAACACTATCCTTTTAATAACTACGAAACTGAATGCTATGTCTCCAGAAAATAAATAAGCATTCCTGTTTCATGAAAGGGTCATTTTCAATATATCTTCAGTACTTATCATTAAAACTATAAAGATACGAATGTATATAAAATATGTTCTTTATAAATAAAAAAACAATTGCCGAATGTATGTGCGTATCATTTCAGAGTACCTACATCTATTAACCTTAAGTTAACGTCTTCTTTATTACATTTAATATCTATAAAATTGTGAAATCAAATAATCTTAAATTTACTTAAAGAATCTTCGTGAACATAGGATTAATTCTTGAAATGAGCTATTCAATTATCTAGATTTTACTTTTACGTTTTCTTGAAAATATCGAATAATATATAAAATGATTATATTTTGCAATATTTTCTAATATTTTGGTATTACGAATAGGTTTTTATTTTTTTATTCTAGGTAAAATGATAAAGAAGTAAATGAACAATAATTTCTCAGAATTCGATTCTAATAAATATGGACATATTTCATTTACTGGAATCTGAGAAGGCTCGTAGCTGAAAAGGACCGTCGATTAAACTTACGTATATTGGCCATTATAATATTACTTATTTATTAAATTAATTTCTCATAATAGATAAACTGTATTTGGATAGAGTATAAAATGAGTTTTTTTTTATATCAAAGGAGGGAAACGAACTGATGGGTCAAGTAATGTTACGAAACTTGACACAGTGGTAACTAATATTACAAAGTTACATGCAGAATACTTTTTGTCCCATAAAACGCAAGGGGTCCTCGACAACGTTAGCAGAACAAGAATTTTAGAATAGCTGGTTCTTTATTATATCAATATATATATTTTTTTATATCATAGGAGGCAAACGAACAGGTGGGTCACGTGATGTTATGTGACCACCACCGTCTATAGACACTAGCAACACCAGGGGTTTCGCAAGTGCGTTGCCAGCCTGTATATGCGAGAGGGGGGAGTGGAAGAAAAGAGAAAGGAGAAACGAGGAAGGGAGGTGGGCCTCCGGCGCTCTCACTGACCGAACGAAACACAACAATGCAAGCACTGTTATTTCACGTCGGTTTTTTGGGAGCGGGGTGGGACTATCCCGGATAAGCCGACCCATTTATGCTGAAACCAGTAATAGCTTCAGCGTGGCTCTACCACCTTACAAATATGATATGGATGAGACACAGTTACCTAAGTGATGTCCTTAAATATCACGGTGTGTCCAGAGAGTCGGATATTAATATATTATGACTCTTCTTTTTTTCTTTTTTTTTCGAAGTGACTACGCTATTGACCCAGCAAGCTCTTAACAGCTTCACCGGACTACTAAGGCGAGCGCTTAAGGCACTCAGCCGATTTTATTTTGGCAACCAGCTTAAGGGTGCACGGCACACCTTGGCTTGGCTGTTGCCTGTTGTATGCAAAATCGCGACCTATCTTAGCTAACATAGCTAACTATTCATATATGTATGAGTTGTCGAAACGTATATGTGCACCAAACATACACGCCTCAACAACTCCTTTTGTCAGACTCAATTAAGTGCTAAACATGACTATTATACTGCCTCTAAGGAACTGCACTAAAGTCTTATTCCCCGTTGTACCATGTATGCTCAATTTAGCTTCTTTTTGGTGGAACGCCTATTTTCGAAAGTTGTAATTTTTTTGTATTTTAAAAAAGTGCAAATCTGTACATCATATAATGGTAAGATACTGTTCTAAAATTTTCAGAACTTCCATGTGGAGAGGGACGCTGTGGCAACTACCACAACCGTGGCGACGATTGACTTACAGGAGAAACTGATGCAAGCACACGGCAGAAAAGCTGAAAATCGGATGCGCACCATGGCGTCCATATTGGTAAATGGTTTCAGAGAACACGATAAACGTCCAAGATTAATCGTGGAAGAAGCTCTCGTGAACCGTTTCGGGGCCAACTCAAGGAAAATCACGAGATATTCATAGGTTTAGGTTGCTACTCATACATTGAAAACAATTTTATTCATTTTACTCTAACACTATAAGTCCAATCTAAAAAGTACATTTATAGGTTTTTTTTTTGCTTTTCACTAAAGAAATCGAATACATTTTTTGTTTTGTAAACAACTTCCGATCTTTACTAGAGAGGCAAACTACTGTGCGACGCGGTAACTGTTCAGGAAAAATAGATTACGTTTTGTATTAGGATAACTTTGACTTATGAAAAAAAAAACCAAAGATTTTTCTCACAGATTACCAAGATTTATTTATTTTATAAAACTATTAATTTTTTTTCAGTTTTTATGGCAATTTTTCAACATTATCAAAATTCCCTTTAAAAGCACTGCGTACCCTCGCGTGCCTTACAAAAAAAGTCTTATCTATATGTATCCGCGATTGTTGTAGTCATTGTTTTTATATATGAATCTTCATGTGGATGTAGTTACAAACTTAGCCGACAAAAGTAGATATCTACTAGTACTATTATATAACAATGTTTACATATAATACATTTAAAAGGCTGTTCAATTAATTATCCTGTTATCATGTGAAACACTGTAAAAGTTGTCCATCAAAATGATCCCCATAACGCCATAACATAGACACTGCATAATGCCTGTCATTCCAGCTAGAAATAAACAACAAATATTATAATCGATATTAATATTTACTCTAATCTACTACCACTATCACAACTACTTTTAAACTGACGTACACAAGACTATGACATATCCACCTGTAAAAAACCTAACAGATAAAAAACTTATCGTCAATCTGTATAAAGTATAGCACATTATAACTGAGCTACGGCTACATGACGTTTGCATGCGTAATTATCAACCACATATGAAATGTCGACAAAGTTAAAAGATATGTATAAACGAAATTGTACCTAATATGTAACGGGTTTATAAAAGTTTTAGGCTTATTATAAAAAATATTTCTCAAATACCAGCTGGGTATAAGTTGGAGTCCCTGGATAATTTGGCTTCACAATTGGAAACGGTAGATGTCGATGCAATCGGGTTTATTAAGATGTTTCGTGTTTAAAAATATAATTGAAACCGGTGATAATCGATTTGATGCAGACGAAATTGCACTAGCCAGCTAGTTGATAATAAAAGGAAATAATTTGTACAAAAACTTAAATACTAACAATATAATCTAAATCACATAATAGATACGGCTTCGATATAATGCTATGAAGAAAACGCTAAATTAGACTAAGGTCGGTACTGTAAATGCTCATTTGAATAATATTTACTTACTTCACTTATTACAACTTCAGTGGGGAAGAAAATGGATTCATTTAACACTGCTGCTTCCCACTTAGTGAAGATTTCTTCCGAGATAGGCACAGGCTTAATTACAATGTCAGTCCACGACATATAGGCAATTGGATACGTCGAGAATTCTAGTACATTTTATCTCATAGTACCTACAAATTAAGTTATATAATTTCCTCATTATGTTTTTCTTCGCCAACAGCCGATAGTATTACTAATGCAAATTAGTATTTAAATGATCATGTAAATAGAAACATTCCACTTGAAGCTGCAGATATAAAATCTATATTTACAAAGTACGAAGTAAGTAATAAGCCTGAATGTCGATCGTTTTGTATTCGGCCCAACATATTGTTTAGAATGAACATCAATCATGCATGCCCGGTCCGAGTTCCTGTACGTGAACATATAACTGGCCTTTCGAGAAGATTAATAAGGGTACAGCGTATTTTAAGTCAACAATATTAACTCGAAGAAAAAAATGGGACTCCATCGTAGTTGGACTTCGAATACATTTTTCTTATTTTTTTCATGATATTTCTTTTCGCGGTGAAACTACAATAGTTTCATTTCACCAGAAACTAATGTACTTAAGGGTATCAAATATTTATAACAAACTGTATAGGAAACGAACACTCTGGTAAATACAAGGAGCACTGCAATATTACAAACAAACAGGAAAGTTCGAGGAATGCATCCATGAAAGTACATATACAAACCATCGTATTCCAATGAAGCTGTTAAGACCTTACTAGGTCAATAGCGTAGTCAGTTCGAGAAAAAAAAATACAAGCACTCAGCTTTTTAATAGAGTAGCAATAGGCTTGCAATTCAGATGTAGCCTATCACTACGTATAGCCCACCTAAAACCGAATCCTGATGCCAGTGACACTGGCATAGAGCTTACTTCTGAGGACTGTATTAAAATGCCTCATCTACTAGTGTAAAGGTTCTCAATTATTTTTTTTTACTTAGCGACGCCTTAATATATATACTCTCTAACAATTCGCATAATCTGTAAGGGTTTACAGTCTTACATGCAAGATTTTTGGTAATGCAAAGTGCACGAACGTGAAATTTTTTTAATGTACCTATAATAACTGAATGGTTAGGTTATTTTGGTTTACAGTTTTGATTTAACTCAGCTTCATTATAGGCAACATTATAATAACTTTAACTCTTCTTATATTAATTTAACCGAATATCCGCCGCATGTTCCGTGGAACGTTTAATTTGTAAAGTTATCGCTATATTTCGGGACAACTTTCCAAGAGCCAAGCCGAGTTAATTTCGTTTAAATTTATGGAAAATCTATCCACATATAGAATTAAGCTCTCAAGAGAATATAATATGAAGTTTAACTTTAATCATAGTACTATAAAAATCCGTACATACAAATAAAATTAAAATATTTATTGTTTAACTGGATTTCTCTCTTAAATAACTGAAACTTAGGAGAGAGTTACCACCTACTCTATCGGCAAACAACTCTTTAGATCATTGCAAATGCTACATAACATTACAGTTCATTTCTATATTCTTCCTAAATGTTAACATTTAACAAAGCTACATTAAAATCTATAACCGAATCATAGAGATTAAGTACGAATGATAAAATTACTATTAAATGAACAGCTCATAATGTATCTAAAGAAAATACATAGATGTTATGAAGTAAAAAAGGTACAAATCCTTGCTAATGAGCCAGAGGTCTTCGTGAAAGAAAATATGATGCACCATAGCAATTTAGGAGAGCCTTTTTAAGATCAACTACTACCCTAAAAGTTGAAAATTTGTCGCCAATTACCTTTTTTTATTATAGGACGCAAACGAGTACGTCTCCTCATATTAAGTGATTACCGCCATGTAACACCAAGGGAGTCGCAAGTGCGTTGACAGCCTGTGTTTGGAGGGAAAGAGGGGAAGGGAAGAGGAATGGGAATAGAAGGTGGTCCTCCAGCGTTCTCACTGACCGAACGAAACGCAACAATGCAAGCACTGTTACTCCACGTCGGTGTTTCTATGAGGGGGTGGTACAACCGTGGGCGAGCAGACCCAGTCAAAAGAAAGTACGTTCAGTCAAAGGAGTGCCGGTTTAAGTTTAGCATGCTTACCATATTAGAGCATTATCATGTAACATTAACTAACATTATGGTTAAATGCTAAAAGCTGAAAAGTATAAAAAGAAAAAAAGAGAATTTTTAGTAAAACGAATAAACATGGTTTCAACATGAATGGGTCAGCTCGCCCGGGGTAGTACCACTCGACCCACAGAAAACTGACGTGAAGTAACAGTGCTTGCATTGTTGCGTTTCGGTCGATCAGTGAGAGCACCGGAGGCCCACCTCCCCTCCCCTCGCCCCTCCCTACTCCTCTTCCCTTACCCTTTTTCCGAACAAAGGCTGGCAACGCACTTGCGACTCCACTGGTGTTGCAAGGGTCTATGGACGTTGGTGATCACTTAACATCCGGTGACCCGTCTCTTTATTTGCCTCCTATGATATAAAAAAAAAACCTACATTTTCAAACATAGACAAGTGAATATAACATCATCAACATACAATCCGTGTTTATATATTATTAATTTTCTGTCGAAACGGTACTCGCTTGTGTAATGAATTATCAGAAATTCTATTAATTGAAAGGATTGTACTGCCATTTGTAAGTTAATAACGTTTGGTAACGAACATACATACAATAATTAAAGCAACAACATTCGGTAGGATTAAATTAATCTACTAGTTTCCATTAAACATAACTATCTGTACCCGTGACTTCGTCCGTATAGAACCTTATATAAAAAAACAGTGATTAATGAAGTCATTTGAATGTATTAAGTCCATTTACTTATCTACTTTTCTCCCGTACTTACGCCACGTCGCCATTAAAATTACAATTACTTTGATAAAGCGAACCGATTTTAATGAAACATATACTATGTTTTTCTCGAAGATATGCTTTATGAACTTCTTGATGTGGTTTTATTGTGAACCCAGTACTTTAGCAATAATGCCTGTTCATACAAACAGAGAGACAAACAGATAGACATTTCTAAAAATGATTTACATGTATCTTATTTCTTACTAACCCTCCCTGCCCGTGACTTCGTCCGCGTGGTAATATTTACTCTGAGCTAACGCTAACACGCAGCAGAAGCTCTCAATAGGAAAAAAGAATCCCGATTTTGAAACATTTTTCATCTGTGCTCCACTCCTATTTGCCTTAGCATGATGATAGTAGATAGCCACACTAAAGCTATTACTAGTTTCAGTATGAGTGGGTCGGCTCGTCCGGTGTAGCAACTCCCTCTAGCAAAAAACCGACGTGAAGTAACAGTGCTTACATTGTTGCTTTCCGTTCCGTCAGGGAGAGCGCCGAGAGACCCACTACTCTACCCTCCATCCAACCGCTTCCCTCCCCACCTACTCTCCCCCAGAGTCAGGCTGGCAACACACTTGCTACTCCTCTGGTGTTGCTAGTGTCTATGGACGGTCACTTAACATTAGGTGATCTACTTGTTCGTTTGCTTCCTATGATATAAAAACAATGTCGGTAGGCACATAATAACTAGGGCAACATCCAACGTAACCGTACAACATAATTTGATAGAGGTACAATAAATTAATACATTTCGGCGAGTCTGCGTAAGATGGTATTCTCGGGTCATAACGCTATACGCTACCTACAATCATAATGCCAGCCGTTAAGACTCTAAATTTTGTGTCAAATATTTCTTTTCGGGACAATCTATGGAAGCCAAACCAATCTCACCAGCCTACGAGTCACTGGCGAATTAAAGCGCTTATAAAATCAACAGTTGGATATTTTTTTCACATGCAGTATTATCAAAAGAACATTTCCCATTGATGGTTCCGTATGATTATTTTCACCGCTTGCATTTTAAATTATGAAATTTACGCATATCCCAAAAAAACCCATGGTAAAACGCTGAGGTTTGAACCTATGGGCACAGAATAGACGCCACTACTCAAAAACACTCGACTCCCATGATTTTTTAGAATAGTATCGTTTTAATAAACTCTTTATTTTGTACTAGCTGGCAGTTTTGTCTTCACGTGGGATTATTGAAATATCTATATATAAGAGTATACCAAACTTTCCTTTACAGTACTACGATGTAATGAAATGAGATGACAATTTAAAAGCTGAATGTCAATATGGTAATTCTGTCAATATTTTAAAAGTTCTCCTTATTGTCTTCTGTCGCAATCACTCACTTGCTTTTTTATATGGAGATTAT
This sequence comes from Antheraea mylitta, assembly GCA_014332785.1. NCBI lineage: Eukaryota > Metazoa > Arthropoda > Insecta > Lepidoptera > Saturniidae > Antheraea > Antheraea mylitta. The sequence goes on from JACEII010000012.1 coordinate 10,094,870, forward strand.
TTAATTAAAAATTTTCACTTTTTAATTTCTCTTGCATAAAAAATTTTGTCTTGACAATTATACACAAAAAATCATTAGTAGTAATTCACGTGCAGTCATTTTGAAGTATTATGCTTATATTTATTATTATGCTATATATATATATATATATATATATCAGCAATCTTCTCTTGTATACATGACGCTTTTTCACGAATAGTGATATATTCATTTGTGAGGTGTGTTATATGTCACAAATGGTTTACAGTCAATTACGTATTAATTGATGGATTTATATATTTTATCAAGTATAAAGAATAGATATTTGATAAGCCTCACTTTAATCAAACTGTTCTATTAAGCCAACAATAAAAGTCAGTCTTGATAGTGATCAAATATTTTTCATAGATTTTAGGCAGCTGACGGTATTTATGTACCACAATTATTCAGGGCTTAAAGGTCATATCGTAATTATTTTCCAAACTAAATTTTTAGTCTTTACAATTTTTAACATACAAGTAAAGTATTTACAAAATTTATCAAGTTACATACTTACCACATTAAGTGACTTCGTATAAAACGGAAGAACCAAATTTCAAACTCATTAGCATTTAAAAGTACAGAGCTATGTAAGACCTTACTCATAGGGTGTAGTCCGGTGAAGCTGTTAAGACTTTGCTGGGTTAATAGCGTAGTCATTTAAAAAAAAAAAAAAAAACCTTGCTCATAGAAATTCAATATCAAGTGACTCAATACTACCTAAAGATATTTTATATTCTCAGCTAAAGGAAGGTAGTTTGGTCGGTGGTAGAACCACGCTGAACCTATAACTTGTTTCAGCATAAATGAGTCGACTAGCCCGGGGTACTACCACCCTCTCACAGAAAACCGACGTCAAGTAATAGTGTTTGCATTGTTGCGTTTTGTTCGGTCAGTGAGAGCGCCAAAGGCACACCTCCTCTCCTCTTCCCCTCCCCCTTCCTCCCAATCCCACTAAACACAGGCTGACAACGCACTTGGGACTCCCGTGGTGTTGCTGGTGTGGTGGTGGCTCCTACGAAATAAAAAAAAGGAAAAAAGTGCACACTTAAAGTTAAAATCCAAGGATCAATAATGTCTTTGGACGAATTTTTTGCACGAATTGGAAAAATTGATAACCTCGGTAAAATCGAGAGTGATGCAGCTCACTTCAAAATACGGTTTTTGATTATGAGAAAAGTAATTATACGACCTAGTCACGAAACCATTTATACCCCGTTCAAAGCTTTCCTAGATTTATATGTAATACTAGTACCCCCCGCGAACTTCGTTTCGTCTTAATATGATTTTTTCTTATCCTACGTTTTTGTAGGTACCAACATATGGAACATTTTGCTATGTTACTCAATAAGGACTGTTCGTTTATCCGGAATACAATACAAGTAGAAATATAAGTCCGGATACTAAGAAAGTAAATTTTTTAAAGTAAACTACAGTAAAATGGTAAAATTACATGCGTCAACTTAATAATGAAAAAGGTATCGTAATTACAGATGTGTTCAAGTTGCTAATAGCAATTTGAAATTGTGTTCAAAATTAATATACAGAAAAAGAAATTTGTGGGTTTTTCTGTGCAATTTTACCAATTTTTCTCTCTATAAAAACCTTCCTCAGAGTTCAAGCAATAAATCCAGACCAGCCGTCTTCGAGTTTCGTGCTTAGCAACATAATTTGCGATTCATTTATATTTCTATAGATTAATACAGTTGCATTAAACACCTAAAAGATCTTATATAAGATATTTGGCTTATATATACATACTATATATATATAATACATACATATACTATATACATACACATAATAACTGATTATAACTGTAGATGAGGTTCCTCATTCGTCGAGACAGCAAGAAGGTACATAAATAACGATAAAGTAGAAAAACAATCTAGGATCTCCTCTTTGTAAACAAAACACAGTTGAAATATAAATACTATATTTTTCTTAGACAAGAAATTTTAAAACCTTGGTTTTGCGTGATACTGGTAACTTAAAAGTCGACGCGCCATTTAAACAAAATAAAATCTAAATTTGAAATCACCACGTCTAAGTTTATCAAACAATCTTGTACCATTCAGTGCCAACACACCGTATTATAGAAGGCCAAACTTTATTATCCAGTTTTATTTTTTTCAATAACCACGCAGCATTACTAACAATAGATCATTTAGACTTTAAATCAAAAATGACAGCGCATCATCTTTGCAGACGTCACGTCGATAACAGATCCAAACTAAAGAAGAGTAACAAGAGTAACCAATCATATGAATGATCTCAAGGAAGCGTTATGGAGGGCGCTTTTCCTTCCTCTCATTTGCCTACATCTTGCTTCATTCTACATTTATATATAGTTTTTTGGTTAAAGTATGCGAGGCACAAAGTGAGCAAATTAACCACACTTTGGACAGTGGGATGTCTAGGGTTTCTCTTATTCGAACTGAATCAAGTAGTTTAGTTCGTTTCATTTCTGATACACATATAAACGTTTGTGAATCATGCAATTTTAATCGTATTACTTACAAACGAATATATGTATGAAAAGCTTAGAATAGTTTAGCTAGGTTAGATACGGGAATACGGTAACAGCTCAAGCCGAGGTGTGCGTGCACCCTTGCGCTTGTTACTTAAACAAAATCGGCTGAGTTCCTTAAACGCTCGCCTTAGTAGTCTGGTGAAGATTTAAAGAGCTTGCAATGCCAATATCGTAGTCAGTTCGAAAGAAATGTCTAGGGTTCTTGTAACCCCTCCATTCGTCACGCCTAATGCGGGTCTCATCACAAGGTACACTCGCGAGGCTATACATCTGCCCTTCGACTCATGTAAGTAATATCAGCTAAAAAAAAAATCAAATGGCAATGAAACAAATAGTCATATATGTAACCTGCCATTTCAACATTAACCATACCTATTGTTGTTATGTGGTACTAAATTCCTCACTTTATTTTCAACATTACCCTAAACCGCTTTTTTATTCAATTGTTAAACTAAATAAATTCTCGTTCTGTTGTATATTTGTCCAAGTTCTGAACTGTCATTAATCATCGAGTATGAATATTTGTCTGGTAAGTTTACACAAGCATTATCCATCAGATTCAGACAGCAAAACGATATATACTATAGAGAATACAAATAAGTATTGTACAATTAAAGCAAGATTAACTCCATCGCAAATGGTAGTTACACAAACACGGATTAAGCTTAGTTAACATTCAAAGGTTTTAATTGGATCAAATAAACCCGTTGTGGTTTAAACTTGTATGATGAAAAACGTGTTGTGACGTAACGTAATTTAAGTTACTGTGATTATACATCACGGTTAAATTAGAATTATATTTAACCCGAATATGCAAACTTTTGATTAAGCTATTACACTCTGCATATCCTTTTTGATGTGAGGAGAGCGGAGGATAGACGAAGGGTAAACCTGATTGTTGTTGTGGCAATGCAAAACACGAACATTGCACTATTAACGAAATACTCAAAAGCATTTGTAACCGTATCTTGTAGGTCACTTGTTCTACTAGTGTTATGTGGCACGCGCCGACAACCTAGTGCCTTTTGATAAATGTCGCCAAACACACTGCGCCAGAGTCTAGTTGATTTTTTGTATTTAATAAAAATTAATATTTATGTACTTAAATAAATGATCAGACATTTTTTTATGGAACTAACTTGTAATTTTTAGCTTTTTCTTTTCATTCTGCCATAACTGATTCCTGTCGTAATCTGTTCTTTTATTCATATAACTTATACAAAACAATTTCGATGATTCACATCTGCCAGGTGTCACGTGACGGCTCAATTTTTTTTAATACTTTATAGGCTTTACCGCTTGGTCACAATCCCATATGATGTCAAATGATGAATTAGTTGATCTAAGAGGGTAGACACGCTAGAACCTTAAAGAAGACTGGCTAAGAAGTGCAGCACACTAGTTTGTTTTAACTAAAACATTTCCAGCGTACGAAATGTACGAAGACAAAGGTGATCACGGTTTGAAATGAACTTTTTCATTTAGATATATTTTACAAATACTTTAATCTAATCATCAGAATACATTAAACTCTTACAAAAAAAATATTATTGTATTATTATTATTAGTACCAGAGCGACCGAGCCTAGCTCGGTTCTTTAAAAAACATTTTTAATTTAAAATAAACTGTTAGGTTTGCCTCACAAAATTAGCATTTTTTCACATAAAAAAAAGATATCTCCCTTATAATTATAATAAAGTTATTTTTTTAATTAAAATAAATTGTTAGGTTTGCCTTAAGATATAATCATTTATTACAAAAAAAAATGTATACACTCGGATTCGAACTGGGGTTACATGGATATTCGAAGCAACCAACTCCCACCTGAGCTATTTTTGTTTCTACAGCGGCAGCGAAATTTACCTTCATATTCTAGCTATATTTTTTCATTGTCTGAAATCTCAGTAAAAAGTGTTTTCTATGAATAAAATCTAGCTAGATCGACTTATCGTTTCCGAAACTACCTACATACTAAGTTTCATGGAAATAGATGAGTCCGTTTCCGAGATCCTGAATGTGTAAAAATATACAAGAATTACTCGTTTAAAGGTATTAGATAGACTAGATAAGCGATTATTCAATACGTATATAACTTTTTCGCAATAACACCGTTAATGTGGTTGGTTTCAGCATTTAATTTTCTATAAGAGTTTCCTATATAACGGAGGTGAACGACAAAAAAGAAATTTCGAAAATTCCTCCCCATAGAGTTACATAATAAGTTGATTCTTGATATGTTGCCGATGGGAAATTTCATGGAGCACACGTTTATGTTTGTATTTGTTTATTTATTTTTTTGTTTTTGTAATTCCTATTCTAGACTATTATTCTCGTATTGTTGTTGTTTGTGTTTAGAACTTTAGTTTGGATTTCGAGACAACGAGATTATAACGAACTGACGAACAAAATTGCATCAGTTAGATTTTTTGAACTGAGTAAAACTGTTAATGGATTTTTCGAGCGATTGTTTAATGCAGCTTTTAGCGTTTAATGAAGTTCCCCTTTTTTTATTATCGAGGGGAAAATCTTACATGGGATACACCTCACGCGGCCGGGGGACAACTTGAGGGTTATGTCGGACTCCTACTGATTAAAAACCCCTCGGCCGCTAAGCTCGAATGTGGACTAGGGTGCGAGGAGACGATTAGCAAAACTCCGCTACCCTGGTCACGCGCCTGGGTCGCCTGTTGATGGATAAAAAACGGGCATCCAACTCTCAAGGACACGAAGTTCACCTAACTCAAGGGTGACATAGTAGCCGAATCTAAGTCAATACAACAACAATATTATAACAACGTAAATCAAGATAAATTATCCACATGACCTAAACTTGACCTTTTGTAGTGGTAGAGCCAAGCTGAAGCTATTATTGTTTTCAGCACGAATGGGTCGGCTCGTCCGGGGAAGCACCACCCTCTCACAGAAAACCGACGTGAAGTAACAATGCTTGCATTGTTGTGTTTCGTTCGGTCAGTGAGAGAGCCGGAGACCCACGTTCCCTTCCCCTTCCTCCTTCCCTTCCTGTCCCCCCGCCCTCCTCCCAAACACAGTCTGGCAACGCACTTGTGACTCCCCTGGTTGTTGCAAGTGTCTATGGACGGTGGTGATCACCTAACATCAGGTGACCCAACTGTTCGTTTGCCTCCTATGATATAAAAAAAAAAACTATTATACTCATGGGCGTATTCGGAGGATGTCAAACAAAAAGGTACTTCGTGCGTGTAAAACTGATGTACAAATTAATGACTAAAAAAGTCTTCTCAAAATATTAAGTCTAATTACTAACTACTTAGAATCGCGTTGTGAATAAAATTGCCAAAACTTTTAATAGACCGAACCGATTTATTGAAACAAAAAAAAATCTGTGTATACTTATGTACGCGCGCTAGAAGTTATACTTCTTTGGCTTAACAAGATAAAAATCTTTTGAAAAATGTTGTGTTATTTGTTTATTTATTCCATTTAAAAAGTAGGACGCTATCGAACAGCTGGGTCACCTGATGTTACGTGGTCACCATCGTCCATAGACACCTGCAACACCAGGTGAGTCGCAAGTTCGTTACCAGTCTGTGTTGCGGGGCGGGGGAAGGGAAGAGGAGAGAGGAAGGTAAGGAGAGGTGGGTCTCCGGCGCTCTCACTGACTAATCGAAACGCAACAATGCAAGCATTTTTACTTAACTTTTCTGTGAGAGGGTTTTTACTAGCCCACGCGAGCCGACCCGTTCATGCTGAAGCCAGTAATAGCTTCAGCATGGCTCTACGACCACCAAAATATTGAATAAATAAGCGACATTATACGAATAAAAGCAATGTCAACAGTTAATAATATTGTGAACCAATTCTTCGCTGTTTATTAATATTGACTCATGTTGATTTTTTTTAGACTAAATAAAGCAATTGTAAGCACGATACATCATAAATAAATACTTAATACTAACTTGTGTTTCCAGCTTCACTCGCGTTAACTTGAACCATCTGAAGGATACTATTTTTTTCAAAGGAAGGACTAAATACTTAAGGTCATTTTACCCTATGCCCTTTTTCTTACCGCCGATAACATAATATGCAAAATTTCATGGTGTAAGTTAGCTTTAATTAATTACTTAGTTAAGGTGTGAAATTGTAACATGCAAACAAATTTACATTTGAATTTATTATCTTCGCAACGATCTTTTATCTTTCATTCTACTAAGGGACTTTAAATAGTCAAAGCATTTCCTGTGAACCCAAACGGTTACAGGACAACCATTTTACAAACGTTCTTTATATTGTAAATTAAAATTATTCGATTTTATAAATTCTGTAACTTTTTTGGATGTTATGTAGATAACTAAAATAAACAGTGTTACACAGTTGATATACAAACTAACCCGATTATTAACCCGATTATAAAACTTTTATGTCTCACAACTAAATTAGAATTACAATTATTTATATTTAACACTAGTTGTGCCCGCGACATCGTTCGCGTGGAACCGTATGTAAAAAACAGTCAGATTCATAAAGTAATCTGAATGTATTAAGTATTGACTATCTACTTTTCTCTCGTATTTACGTCGCGTCGTCATTAAAATTACAATTAATTTTGATAGAGTGGACCGATTTCAATGAAACAAAGACTAAGTTATTCTCGATCCTCGTCATCATTTCTTCAGACATTTCTAAAAATAATTTAAAATTATTTTTTTACTCATTCCAAGACACCTGCAACAGTTTGTTTCATGAATATCGCAAAAGGAAAGACACATTACATTTAGATTCTTATTGTATGTATAGATAAGATAATTTGAGGCAAATTCCTGGAAAACAAAAAGAGAAGCACTTAATCTCATTTTAACCTACCAGGTCTTTAATAATGTAGCACGACAAAAAAGTAATTGGAGTTGTAAACTGAAAGTTCATTGAAATAAATGATAAGAACCTTTTAGTGAGACCACCTAAGTAATGTTTATAAAAACTGACAGAACTGGATCATAATAAAGTTTTTATTTGTTGTATACACGATTGTAGTATGCCATACATACATAGCATTCATTACTTATATTACATAATAATTATTATATTTATATATAACCAAAAATGTATATTCAAATGATAAAAAATGTATAGCTTTCAGTTACGAGTGAGATCGTTAGAAAATCAGTCATCGTATATGTTATTTACGCCATCTACCGAAACTATTTTAAACTACGTTGAGTTTTATTTAATAGCGAGAAAATAGTATACAATAAATCTAATAGGTGTCAGTAGTATAAAATAAGCACATACATTTTTTCTTTAATTCAAAAAATCAATAAAAAATATTCCTAAGAATTGCTTACAAAATGATATGTTATGTTATATTCGAAACATACTAGAAAAGATAGATTGAATGTATTTGTTGTTTTTTTTATAGTGGAATAATATTTATCTTGGTAACCAACAACTATTAATTAAGTCTTATGATTCTGTTCGTCTATCTGTATGAGACTTTTGATTATGTGACATTAAAATAATATTCATTATTTTGAAAGTATTTCAAAATTGTACGTAACTTGTCTGCCATCTAGTGTTGCATAGTCTTAACGTATTCTAACCTTAAAATGTGTTATTTTCAGTAGTTTCTGTTTAAAACACGAGATGGTAGTAGTGTAATTAGTGTTAGGTATTTTTTATAATTAGTCGTGCCCATGAATCTACGTGTTTTATTTACCATATTAGCTTCTGCCCGCGACTTCGTTCGCGTGGAATATTTAATTTGGGCTAACGCTAACACGCAGCGGAAGCTCTAAAGAGAAAAAGAACCCGATTTTTTAACATTCTTCATTGGTGCTCCGCTCCTATTAGTTTTAGCGTGATGACATATAGTTGATGACTGACTTTTAGAAGTATCCTCGATAAATGAGCTATATAATATTTAAAGATTTTTTCAAATCGGACAAGTAGTTCCTGAGATTACCCCCTACAACGTCACAAACGCACAAACTTTACCTCTTTATAATATTAGTATAGATAATATATTGATTTTATAAAATACGACATATCATGTATATATTGTTTTTTTTTTTTCGAAGTGAGAACACTGTTGACCTGGAAAGGTCTTTACAGCTTTACCGAACTATTGAGGCGAGCGTTGAAGGCACTCAGCCTATTTGGGATGTTTGGACAACTAACTCAAGGGTGCACGGCACACCTCGGCTTAGGCTGTCGCCTGTTTTGTGCAAAAATCGCGACCTATCTGAGCTAACCTAAGCTATCTAGATATACGTATATGAAATATTGAAACATGCATGTGCATCAAGCATGCGTGCCTCAACAACTCTTATATGTATTTTGTGTCGGAGAAATTCCTCTAAACTATATAGGATAGGATAGGGAGTTATTTTTTACAAAATTTCATTAACATCTTAAAAATACATTTTGTAAAGATTTCATAAACATTTGATAATTTTTCAAACTATCAATGTATAAATAATATAAACATGCATAGGTAATATAAGTATGCAACAATGGCATTAAACCCAGAAAAGTTAAGTGAAGACTTAAAGAATAACTTTTCCCATTTCTAACAACATCATTATCAATTCTTGTAATTTATGAATTGAGAGATCTAGCAGATTTTGGGAATGTTTAACGACGTTTTTATCAATTTAGCGACTTAAAAAAATTAGCGAAGTCTAGCGACATATATATAATATTGGAAATACATGTAAATTAGTAACAAAATATTTATGTAAGTACCTGGGCGATCGAGCCTAGCTCGGTTCTTTAAATAACATTTTTAAATTAAATAAATTGTTAGGTTTGTCTCACAAAATTATGATTATTTACAAAAAAAAATGATAAATATTCGGATTCGAAATGAGGTAACACGGATTTTCGAAGCAACCAATTTCCACCTGAACTATTTTTGTTTTGACAGCGCTGGCGAAATTTACCTTCATATTCTACCTATATTTTTTCATTGTCTGAAATCTCAGTTAAAAAAATCTATGAATAATCTTTTTCAATGTTTTTTACACAATATCGACCACCTGAATTATACCACAAAATTAGATGCCAGAAATTGCTAATATTTTAAGTTACAGCGATGACAATATTTAATTATATTGAATACCTAATAATTGTTTATAATAGAAATTATAGAATTGTACCTTTAACACCAATTTTTTTTTTTTGTATACGATATTGCTCTAAAACGATTTTTTATAGCGCATAAATTCAAAAAATACCCATTCAATTTTAGCAATTTCTCAAATATAGAACGCTACATTATCAGCCAGTAACGTGAGCTAAATTTATTTTTCAAATCTACTAATAACACGAGCGAAACCTCGAGCAAAACCTGATAAATAAAAACCTAACAAACAAACAGTTTATAAATCCACATATATGTTAAGAAACGACTGCAACAGAGAATAGAGTAAATAATAACGTATTAAAGAAAATTGTACCAAATACGTTTTGGAAAATAACTGATAATTGATTGAAACTTAAGACTGGAATTACACGATCATTTGTATAAAAGCCATGAATATATATGAATAAATGTGTTTAATTTTTATTTCTATAACTTTCTGTAAAACGCTTAAAATCTTTAAAATATTTCAACTTACTTAAAAATAAACACGCTGTGCTATTAAATATCCAGGCTCTTGCAAATTCCTAAGAGATTATTATTAGTAGTAGCGAAATGACGCGACGTCTGAAATTAGTCGACATATGTACGGACGGACAATTTACTTTGATATAGCTAGTCATGTGTCCCAGCTAACGTTGCTACGGTATAAATAGGATGCATACTTTATGCATGTAGTAATTTTATTACGAGATTAGGTCAATGACTCTCATTTTACTGTTTGAATCACTTATATTATAATTATTGCTTTTGTTCTCTTTGTTCCAAAAACATTAGATATTTTTAATACAGCATTAAGTACCTAAGATAACCTTTACAGCGTCATCCATTACATTATTGTATATAGCTAAATATTATACTGTTAGGGATTTTGAAAAACATTTATTGATTATTAAAAAACATAACTGGCCAATTTAGATAAACTGTTAAGAATTAACAATGAATCACTTTTTAAATAACCGACACGAATTAGGACAGAGTTACAGCACGCTACGACGGCCACCGAAAGAGTGTGTCAACACGACAAGCACCGCCCTGGGTCGTTCGCAGTATAACTACCCGACATTAAAATATAACGTTCGCAGTATAACTACCCGACATTAAGTAACACTCCCGATATAGTCTGTGTAAGTCATTATAGTACGGAGAGTGGCGAAAAATATTATCAACTAGCTATGGTAGGTACACTATGGTATTTGTGGATCTTCTCTTTTTTTTTCTCGAACTGAAAACGCTGTAGACCTAGAAAGGTCTTAACAGCTTCACCGGACTATACGGATCTTCTCTCGAACTTCTAGTCTCTTATTTAAAAGATCGCTGTCAGAAAGTTAGCAATGGGGTAACCTCTGCGAGATCGTTTACACGAATTGATGTCCCGCAGGGCTCCATTTTTATTGTTAATATATATAAACTGTTTTTTTTTTTCGAAATGAAAACGCTCATGACCTGGAAAGGTTTTTACAGCTTCACCGAACTATTGAGGCGAGCGCTGTAGGCACTCAGCCGATTTGGGATGTTTGGGCGACTAACTCAAAGGTGCACGGGCACACCTCGGCTTGGGCTGTCGCCTGTTTTGTGCAAAAATCGCGACCTACCTGAGCTATCCTAAGCTAAACTATCTAGATATGAGTTATTGAAACATGCATGTGTACCAAGCATGCATGCCCCAACAACAACTACTATATGTATTTTGTGTCGGAAAATTCCTCTAAACTATATAGGATAATATATGTAAACGATCTATTGCTAGTGGTTAATAACTCTGCTGGCATGGTGCTTTTTGCAGATGATACTTTGCTAATATTTAAAGTGAAAATTATAGATTCAGTGGTCGGGTATCTGAATAATACTTTAAATGTAATTTGTCATTAGTCTGCGTTAAATAACCTGTTGCTAAATGCAGATAAAACTGTATCTAAAATACTGAAAAAAAAATGAGATTTACTTTATCCAATTTTAGACAGATTGATAGTAGAATCAAGATCGAAGCGAATTTAGTAGGGTTAGTTGACAATACTGTATTCTTGGGAATTACACTAGATTCTAAATTACAATGGGGCCCTCACATTAAAATATTGGCGAGCAGATTAAGTTCCGCTGCATTCGCAATACGTAAGATTCGCCAGCTTACAGATATTGCCACTGCTAGGGTAGTCTATTTTGTTTATTTCCATAGAATACCATAAGACATTAAGCTTATGGTATTCTGCTGTGGGAGACTGCTGCTGAGGTAGACACCATATTTTTATTACAAAAACGGGTATTTCGAGCAATATATAATATGAGACCTCGCGATTCATTTAAAACAAAGTTCCAGGAATTCTGTATTGTAACTATACCTTCCCAATACATCCTTGATAATTTATGTCCGTAAATCTGCATTTAGTAAAAGACCAGCATAATCTAAATACTAGAAACTTTAACAAACTGGTCGTCCCATGTTTCAGGCTTACCAAAACCAGTAATAGTTGTTTTAAGTAATAGTTCTACAATAAAGTCCCAAAGCATGTTACCGATTTGCCGGACTGTAAATTTAAACGCCATGTCAATCGGGTTTGGTGTCAAAAGAAAATTATTGAGTAGATCAATATGTGATCGATGATGATGTTTGGAATTGTGATGGTGATCTCTATGCATCCACGATTGTGTGATGTATTGGAAATATACATATATATATATATATATATATATATATA
>JACEII010000012.1:10107334-10202885 GCA_014332785.1 Antheraea mylitta
TTTTTGACCATCGGGCATTCAAATTCAAAAAAACAGTTAAACACATTTTATATCCATGACCATGTATACAACAGTTTCCATATTATATTTTAATATTCATTATTTATGTTTGCTAACCTGTTCTTTATTTTTTTTCCATGGGGTAATTTTAGTTTTCATAATTGAATTCACTTGAACTTTTTCGTTTATTCTTTTATATATATATTTTTTTTAATCCAATGTTTCTAAATATTTAAACAATTATTATTTCCTTATTATTATTATGATTAGTGTAAGTTAAGTTTCTATGTGATAAAGCGTTTTAGGTCTGCAGTTTAGTGTATTTCTTTTTATTATTGCTATTGTATTATTATTTTTGACTGTCGACTGTTGCTTTATCCATGTGTAAATAAATAAATATATGTTAAAAAAATGTACTCCATCGAGTTTCTTGTCGGTTCTTCTCGATGAGTGGGTTTTTTTCCGAAGCAGTGTAGTTTACACGTTCATAAGTGCCTTATTAGCGTCTAAACTGAATAAAGTATTTTTGATTTTGATTTGGAGCTCTTCGCCGGCGAATTTATACGTGTATGCAGAGAAATATAACTTATTTCTATTTTCAATCGCTGAAAACATTCTTAGGATCGGTTGAGTAGTTTCAAACGTTATTCTTCCTACAATAACCACAAACTTTACATCTCGTAGTGTAGATAATATTACATGTCATTTATCTGTGTAATACGCAAATATTTATGTTTTGTTATCTCATTAAATTCCTATGAATATTCTACGTTTAAAATTTAATATTTAATTCACTCAAAAGCAATTGACTAAAAACAAAAAAAAACTATAATAATAAATATTGAAAATAAAATATCTGCTTTCTCGTACTATTATAGTAATTTAAGATATTTCAACGTTGTTATTTTGTGATATCCTAATATAAAAACATAATCACATGTATCTATACTAATATTATAAAGAGGTGTTGTGAGTTTGTGATGTTGTAGGGGGTAATCTCAGGAACTTCTAGTCCAATTTAAATAATTCTCACCATGTTATATAGCTTATTTATGAAAGAAGGTTATAGGCTTATATATCATCACGCTAAGGCTAACACGACCGCGGTGCACAGATGAAAAATGTTTCGAAATCGGGATTTTTTCCTTGTTTCTGCTGCGTGTTAGCTTTAGCTCAGGCCCCAGATTAACGATTACTACGCGGACGAAGTCGCGGGCAGGGGCTAGTAATCTATAATTATATAAACTATCTATCTAATAGGGGTGTAAGGGGTGTCGAGTAACATCTTAAGACTTGAGACACCCAAGGCAACCTCATCTGCACGTGGTGCACCCTGCTGAATAACGAACGAAGCAATGGCAAAAGCGGGGTGGTAGGGTTTTTCAGCCCGACTGGGTCGCAACCACCATGCATATAGCGAAAAAGCCCGTCATAGTGACTCGCTTCTGCGCGTCGCGTTTCGGGATCAGCCTGTGCATATCCAGTACCGGGTGACTTTCGTCATTATGGTCGGCATGACAGCGGCGACCAGCGATGTATAATCTGTCTCTCGGTGGTTGCCGATGTTTTTGGATTGTATTATGCTTAACATCAGGCATAGTGCAGTCACTATGTCGTGCTTTGATAAAAAAAAAAAAAAAAAAAAAAAAAAAAAAAAAAAAAAAAAAAAAAACATTTTTTAACTTTGTGATAGTAGCTTTTCACGGTACATTTTTTGGATGTAATTAACCTTGTTATTTTCTGTAGCCCTGAGAATGTGCATACAAAATCGATTAATGTAAGTTTGAGTAATGAAGGCGTAAAATCATAAAAACAGCCTTATTTTCGTATTTATATTACAAGTTATAATTACTAAAAAATATTCGAATTTATTGTGACTATGTCCTCATAAATACAGTATTAATATTTATCGCATTAAATACTGTAACTACATTGGGCGTTTAATGTTGATGAAGACGGTCCCTGGAGCACATAATTTCAATTAAAGTTTTACATAATATCACTAAATTCTATTTACGCATGAATAAGTTGTTTATGTGAACATTCTCACATAGTGTCTTATATATTTGATGAACTCTAAATACCATAGCGTTAAAAATAGATCCAAATCTGTGAGACACTCATGACGCCGTTCTAATACATTCCACCTATGCGAAGCCGGCGCGAGTTGGTAGTTTAACTTCATACTAGCTTTCGCCCACATTAATGAAAATTTGATATATCTGTAGTGAATAATAATTTTCTTTGTACATCAGAAGTACCTTATTCTCTTCTGAGTACTTACTCCTGTCAACGAGAAAGTGTAACAAACAAACTCCCTTTCGTATCTATAACTAGCCTCTGCCCGCGACTTCGTTCGCGTAGAATAGTTACTTTGGGCTAAAGCTAACACGCAGCGGAAACTCTCAAGAACAAATCCCGATTTTTAAACATTCTGCATTGCTGCTCCGTTCTTATTGGTCTTAGCGTGATGATATATAGACTATAACCTTCCTCGATAAATAACTATATAACACTGAATTTTTTTTTTAAATCGGACCAGTTATCCCTTTGATTACCCCCTACAACGTCACAAACTCACAAACTTTACCTCTTGGTAGTATTAGTATAGATATGAACTGTTTATAGTATTAGCATAGATATGAATTAGGATAGAATTAGGAAACAGGTTTTATATTTAAAATAAAAGACTGTTCTTTTTTATTCAATTTATTTCATCATCAATTTCAAACTACACCTTCAAAATTACATTTGATTACTTCTAAGATAAGCTATAAATGTTTACCTACCTTCTGATCCGGACCTACGTCGTATGTTGAAAAAAAATTTGACACATATCTATTACTTCCAAATGGTACATCAATCGTTTATAGTTATCCTACCATTTTGTTGTCCCTACATAATAATTACGCGGCCAAATTACATGAGAGGGAAAATAGGGTTTAATATTTTTCAAAATTTGGAATTGACCCTGTTGTAAAAATTATACAAGCCAGAATCTTGAAACCCGCTCATGTAATCTAAGCCATTACTTATTAATAAAATCCTATATTAAAAGTCTATTTTTAAATTAGTTGCACGCTTGCAAAAGCTGTTTCGCGGTGGTTAAGTATTTATTACGCCCATATTAAAAAATGTTTCACATACATTAAAATTCGCTCGTTCCCGTAAACAACTACACATTAAATCTACGGTTATCTAAAATTAATTACAGTAACAAAATAAATCTGTTAAAACGTAATTTTTAAGTCTCAAACAACGTTTAAAAATCAGGTACAAATCAATCAAAATTAATTCTAAGGTAACTCAATATTCAGAGGAAGTTACACATTGAGATCTTGTTTTTATTCATCAACTTCACAACTTCAATAAACAAACTCAATTATGATAACATAATGAAATACATAATGTAGATGAAATTATTATTTACACACAACATTTTTTGGCTTTTTCATAATTATTTATAAAACGCAAAATCACAGAAAGATAATATAATATTAAACGGTCGACCGAATACACGACGACTTAAAAAGAGTATATACTAAGACTACCCATAGGCTATAAGCCCGTGTTATATGAAACGGCTATAGCTCATACTATATGAAAACATTAGCCCATGTTATATGAAACCACTAGCCCATGTCATATGAAACGGCTATAGCCCATATTATGTGAAACAACTATAGGTCACACTACATACCACGGCTAAATCACATATTTATAAGAGACGGCTATAACCAATATTATATGAAACGGCTATAGCCCATGTTATATGAAACAGATATAGCCCATACAATATGAAACAACTGTACTACTAAATTACAGCATGCTAGTGATTTAGCTTAATTAGAACATAAAGCATTCATGTTAACCATTTAAACAGATATCTATGTTTAATCATGAACTTAATTTTAGGCAAGATTTTTTAAATATATGCGTCGGCATGTATTTTATTCTCCTACATGTATATAGTATATAGCTGCTACAATGTACATTTGCAATATCACTTGACTTTTCTATTAGTGTCGTTGTTTGAACCAAGTCATATCACAAAATGTACCGAATCTAAATATTCATCAAGGTCCCCCATATTCAACTTCTATCACTTAATTCTAATTTAACAGAAATCATAAATAAGTCCATGTGAAATTACATAACACGTGCAATTTCTTCTATACTTTTACGTATCAGTGCCGCATTAACTTTAAGATTACTAAGAAAAAAAATTCACACATCTCTACAATAGTATGAAAGCTATACCCAAACCTTAAATCTAATTATTTCATATAAGAAACTGTCGAAATTTTTGTAAATCTTACTCTTCCGTAGTAAACAGGCTACATTACTTTGTTAAACATGTTCGATGTTATTACAAGAAAGTTAAATACGTATTGAATACTTGCTTTGAAAAGATTACGTTTTAAATGAACCGCGCTCGCTGAATGTTCGCCATCTTGCTCTTTTGTCTCGCTTTAGTTAGGTTATGTTAGACTCGCGAAAATAGGATAACGCGAACTTGCCTCGGGCGAGTGAGGTGCATTTAGTACGAAACCTTTTTAAAGCAAGTATTCAATACGTATTTAACTTTTATGTAATAACACCGTTTGAATCTATTTTAATATTAAGACTATGATTATACAAATATAGTATGCGATGATCACGTGAGCTCGTAGTTGTATCACGCGATTTTGCATGTTTGGCATTGAATACGCCGTAATAGGCAAGAAACTATCTGTTTATCAGTGTTCTATTTTTACGGGCGAATAAAAATTAATAATCAAGATTATCTTTAGTATATTATTCACATAAAACTTTAGAATGGTATTTTAATCTACGTTCAGCTTCTATTTTCAACTATCATTATTGTTATACGTAAAAATACAAGAAATGAATCGTGTTTTAATAAACCATAGCAAAAGAAAAACGCAAGCGTTAGATCTACACTATTTTATTGGATACAATATTCCGTCAGTTTATTTACATAACTTCCCATTTCTTTGTTACGTGAACAAAGACAACAGATTACACACAGTATATTCAAAAATATAAGATTTTTATTATGTTTCAGAAAATATTTTTATGTTAAAAGTCGATATACTCTTCGTGCCAGTCCGACCACCGTGAAGATGAGTCATCGAGGTATATTTACGGTACAGCAAAATTTAACTTTATATCAAAGCAGACAAGGCTAGAAATACAACACAAATACAAGACAAATATGTTCACGTGTGTTTAGTCAACAACAAAATTGTTGGTTATACGAATATACTTCTTACATTTGCAATTCGATTCGTTTTCGACCTTGCTGAATTCTACACATAATAATTTGCGTAAGCATTTACGGTTGTTTTGATATTGTTAAATAGCTTCCCAGTGAATCACTTTGGTACAGCTCGTAATAATACATTACTTTATTATTCGTAAGTAAATTAAAACATTTTTTATTATTATGTTTGCATAATTTTAATTATATCTAAGTACAATCATAGCACAGACGAGACTTGTATCCAATTATAAACAGATCTCAAATACAATATCAGCAGTGCTACTAACAGATTCAGTCAATTTGAAACAAGTAAAACATGATACTACTGTTTCATGTATTTTAATTATTTCACCGAAGATTTGACAAAGTTCCTTAGAAATATTAGACCGCAAGTTAGAATTAGTTTCTTCTGACTTCCGCCTAAGATTGTAGAATTATAATTCATTCTAATAATAATGAATTTAAATGACAAACAACTTGCCGATTTATTATACATCTAAATTGATATTCAGTCAATAAAAAGAGTGAATATTTGTAATGTAAATATTAATAATTGACATAAAACAAAACCAACATAAAATACTTCATTATCGAATGAATAAACCATTTTATTGAGTTTTGTTTTACGTAACCGCTACTCTTAGGCCCGTGATACCGATTTCTTAACAATAAAATTCAACTAAAAAGTTTGTATCAAAGCGGTTTGATTAAAACTGCTTTAAGGTCATCGCTGAATAACAAAGTTTATCGCTCTCATTTTAATGTAGGTAATATCATGTTTTGCGTCAATCGATTTAAACAAACCACTATAAACACCGATAACACTGTCTAATCAAAGTTTATCAATTCGTTCCTTAGATAAATTACGAATGAGTAACATCGAGCTACGCAGTACACGTGTACTCACTAATCTACGAATATCTATAAAAAGGTTACATGCGAATATATAGTGCATTTTAAACAGTTTGCTGCGTTAAGGACTAGCATAAATATACATTCTGAGCATTTTTAAAAAGCCAGTGTAATTAGCAAGAACATTGCTTAAACCTAACCTAAACTCTTTGGTTATTATTCACTGGTTTCTCCTAAATCTACATCAATAAATAACTTTCTCACCGCCGACGTAATTACGACGGTAGAAATATATCATTATTCCAACTTCTGCATCGTGCAGTGTTGACGCCATTAATAGGCTGCCGCAGTTCCCCGCGATGTTTAATTTTATCCCCAGTAAATCCGTAGGAGATATTCAGAGTAGAACTGCTGGGAGAGGTGTGGACAATGCCATATGTTCCGCACCTCTTACTGGAAGTCTTTGGGCTGTGACGTAATGTCTCATGAGGGCCGGGACGGTAGGGAAGGCTGTGGTAGCACCGCCTAGAGTGTAACCGTCCGTACCTCTGCATATACGCATGTGCATGAATCCACGCGTTGATCTGTTAACAACACCAACAGTTAGTAGGTGGTAGAGCCACGCTGAAGTTATTACTGGTTTCAGCATGAATGGGTCGGCTCGCCTAGGGTAGTACCACTCTCTAAAAAAACTAATGTAAAGTAACAGTGCTTGCATTGTTGCGTTTCGTTTGGTCAGTGAGAGCGCCAAAGGCCCATGTCCCCCCCCTCTGTCCCCATCCCCTCCCTTCCCTTCCCACCATACACAGGCTGGTAACGCACTTGCGAGGCCCTAGGTGTTGTTAGTGTGTATGGACGGTAGTGATCACTTAACATCAGGTGACTCGCCTGTTCGTTTGTCTGTTATTATATAAAGAAAATGTGTTTTTCTTCATTTTTGTCTGCTTTTCTTGAAATAAACATAATTTTGGGAGTGTATCTTAATCATTTGTTCTATTTCAATTAGCTTTTTCAGTCATAAACATTGAGTTTTAAAACGAATATAGGAGGAAAAATGTTGTTTTCATTTGATTTTTTTTTGTTGTAATTTATATTACTTTTGAAAAGACATATATGAAAATTATCAGGGAAAATATTAACATAATAAAAATTCAGATATTTTAATTTGACTCTTTGGTAATAAAATATACATAGAAAAGGGAAACTTACTTCAAACTAAGCGAATAATCGTGTTTCGCCGACTCGCTATTTCGGACCAAAAAAGCGCCTTCCTCCGCCTCACGCAGCAGACTTTCAGCTTCTATGCGCGATAGGGTTCCGTGGTACCACCTGGAATATATATAACATTGTTAGCTTTATTTTTAAAAGAACAAGCTAGAAACTTGGAAGTAAATTGTAATAAACTCACCCTTGTCGGTCAAGTGGGAGAGACGAGTCGACGAGATCTCGAGGTGGAGCTATAGGCCCCAAATTTAAATGCAATCCCTTAGAGCCTCCGCTTCCGCTTTCAAAGTTTAGTTTCAGATTCGGTCGATGTTTATTACCTGCTGATTAAAAAAAAAATCTATACTAATATTATAAAGAGGTAAAGTTTGAGTTTATGAGTTTGTGATGTTGTGACGTTGTAGGGGGTAATTTCAGGAACTACTGGTCCGATTTGAATAATTCTATCAGTATTATATAGCTCATTCATCGAGAATGATTATAGGCTATATATCATCACGCTAAGACCAATAAGAGCGGAGCACAGATGAAAAATGTTTCAAAATTGGGATATTTTTTCCTTTTGAGAACGCGAACGAAGTCGCGGGCAGAGGTTAGTTTATTATAATATAATATTTTAACAGCGTTTACCCGTAGCTTTGCTTGCGTTAATGTAAACTTTAACTATCCTTTGAGAACAGTATTTTTCTGAATGTAAGATGCCGTGTGTCTTTTTCTATACCTCTAATAATGTGTACTCAAAATGTCATGATAAGCGGTTGAGTAGTTAGGGCGTAAAAACGTAACAAACAAATAATGAAACACACTCACATTTGCATCTATTATATTAGATTATGATTATGATTGAAGAAAATTAAATTGAAAAAGAAACTACTAATAAAAACATCCTTTATAAATAAATCCATATAAATCATAAGACCCAAGAATAACGAAGTGAGAAATCAAATCTTATTAATGTCCAACAACAAGTAATTCTCTTCGATTTCAAGCCACTTGACTCGAGTAAAAAGTTACAAATAGCTACATACGTATATAAGAAAAACTGCCCTCAAAAAGCACTCAAGCAAATTAAATATCGGAGGGCGTCCGACTAGAGAATTTCATGAGCAACCAAAGTCATACGTCTTAATCGGCATAATGCGGTGGCGGTCGCATTGAGTTAGGAGAATCTGTGGATTTAAGTCGACACACCCTCGGTAACTTTTTCACAAAATTGACATGTAAATCTTATCCACGTAATTGCGTTTTGACTAACATCGATCAAGTGTTCTTAAGTGACGTTCCCTAAAGAAGTCTTTGAAATAAAATGTACCCACCTTGATTTAAATCCTCAACGCTCTGACTTGAAGACGCATTAGAGATAGCTCCACCAAAGTCACTGTTCAGTTGCAGTGATTGTCCTCGTAACTTCCGACGTAATTTGGGCATATCAAACGGCAAGGTTCTCAAATCGGCTTCTGCTTCGGCTCGTCGCCTTCTCAATTTAGGCATGTCGAAAGGTAAATCAGAAAGATCTACATCTTCATTCTTATGATCCTCTTCAGTGTTACTATTCTTGAAATTAATAAACGCATTTCGTGAATCGACGCCTTCTCTCGAGTGAATGGATATTCCACTATCAGACCCTTGGATTTCTGCATCACCAGTAGCAGAGTGTCTAAAAGTGAGGTTCAGTAGATTACGATTTTGTAATGCACGGCGTTTCGGTTTAGCAACAATTTCAACGGTTGTTTGTACAGTGGTCTCACCGTCTTCAGGTGACACCTTCTGTGAGTTATTGTTTTTATTATTATCAGAGGTCTCTGATGCCGGTTCTTGAGATGACTTATCAGATATTGGGCTCAAAATGTTCAATTTAGTTGCATGGTGGTGTCCAAACCCCGATAACTGCATGTGATGGGATTTAGTGAACGGGACATTTCCCGAATCCGAGCTATGAGAACTGAGTGAAGATGAGTGACGGCTTTCAGAGCTGCTACTACTTCTATCCCCTTCGCTGTTACTACTTCGCAGAGATTCCATACTGCCACCACTGCTGCTTGTTGCCATACTCTCTGTACTCGAATATTTGCGCCTAGGGCGGGTTATGTTTGGCCTGCCCTTAAACTCCATTATAGGGCCGACCCCCTTTGGCCCGGTGTACCGATTCATTTCAGGTGTGTAAGAATCAGAAGTGGGTCGACCCTTAATCTCTAAAAAAATACCGTCTTTTGATTGTCCTCTCTCATCATCCCCATCACGAGACTCGCGGCTAGAATCTCTGAGACGCCCAATATCAGTGTCTACTGAGCTTTTTACATCCGCCATGCTAACATCGCTACTAGTTAGTGTCTCTCGAGCACGTAACGATTTTACAGGCAACCTTAGATCTTTCAAACGTGGGTGCGCTGGTTGTGTTTGTGGCAAGTTAGGGGCGCTTTTAATACTGTTCATTGCTGAACCATCTTTTTGTTGAAACTTTGTAGGGAGAGGGGCTGTCGATGGAGGCGATGGTGTATAACCTCGTAATGGAAGTTGTGAAGTAGACGCAGTACGATCATCGTCTTCAATGTGTATCTTCTCCATTTCCTCAGACAATGCAGAGGCATTATTCTCATTTTCTCTTTTTTGACGGATTGTCGGTATCTTCGAACGTCTTACGCTATCCGTTTTCATAGTGACTTTACGACGTCCTTTATAGTCAGGTTCGCTGCGTTCCACAGCTTCGAAGGCAGATGATGCCGAAGAAATGACTTTTCTCTCTTCTTGTAAGAGAACAGGATGGTTGCTAACTCGGTCAAAGTCGTCCAAGTCATCGTCAGAGCGAGCGATTTTGCAATCAAATGCTGTTTCATATATCTGTCTAGTGGTCATTTCTGGTGGCCAGCGAGGCAAAGGCGCTGGTACGTAAAAGACACTCCGAGAAGGACGATGCTCCTCTACATCTTCGGGCGCGGCGCACGCACAACCGGCCGCGTCGCGCCCGCGACGCCTCGGCGGCATCCACGCGCTCTCACCAGACGAAGAAGATGACCGTTCTAGCTCACGGAAACCATCTTCAGCAACAGAAAATCTCTTTGGTAAATTTGGACGTGGAGCTACGTGTGGAGCGTCAAGGCTGGCAGATTTTCGGTACCGCGGGCCTCGAGATGATGTAGTTGAGACAGTAGGTGCTGATGGAACTGTAGGCGGTGCTGCTGACTTGAATAAATCCCCGTAGTAATACGGACTAGGGTTTCTGCGTGGTGCGTTTGCGTAACGCGGATCTGAGCGACCACTATCAGGTGAATGTAACGATGGAGCTGTTGCGAACGGGTCAAATTCACCAAATTCGTCGTCTTCTTCTGATGATGATGAACGATCCTCTGATGATGATTCTAAAACAAAACAATAGATTTTTATGATATTTCTTACTAAATAAAGAAAGAAACAACAAATCTCCCGGAAAACAAAGGGATTTGTTAATGCAATATTGGAGTGTCTCGAGTAGATAAACTAGCTTCTGTAACGAACTAGACGGAGATTCACGACTTTTCTTTTACGTCTGAGGTCGTCTCAAGTGCCTCGTTTAACTGAGCACACATTTGTATACTCCCCGAAGCATTCAAAGAGTCCTCTAGTTATTTTCTCATCACATTATAAACAGTGGTTAAACAACTCTATAATTTAACGGTTAATTGCAACACGGATAACGATATCTATTCAAAACCTAACTTTTGGTCTAACTTACAAATGGACACTAAAAATATTGTTCACTATAAAAAATTAAAACTTTTCCGTTTATTACAACTTCACTTTTCATATAAAAAGGCCCGTATAGAGGAGTTATTCCACTTAACTAATTGTCATTTTCATTTTTCAATTGTCAAATTATTAAAGTTTTTGTTTACCACAACAGTTATCAATTGTACGGCATGAGTAATTATGAATTAATATTATGACTATGATGTATATTTGGCTATTACATTTGTTATTTAAATGTCCACTATTTATTATAGGCTGTTATGTAAAGATTATTAAATACTTTACATTCGAGGTTAATGGCATTACAAAAGCTTTGAAGTCCAAAATAGAGTAATCCTTTACGTCGTTGGCAAATAGCAGCATTCAGAATTACGAACACAAGAAAAACTGCATTTAAACTCTCTCATTGCGACGATGCTTACAAACCAAGAAACAGTAGACCAAGCTAGGCATGCAATTTTATAATAAGCTCTTTTAAACATTTCTCCACAACAACTTTTCTGCGTGCCTTTTGTTTTAATTCCGTGATTCCGTTCGTTCATTCGTATTACTCTGCAGAGCGTGCTCTGTTGTTATGAGACTTTTTACAATTTTAAAAATCATTTTAAACAAAACAATAATCATCATACAAATTATCATATACATGTAAACGATTTAAAAATTGAGCCGTCATGGGACGCCTGGCAGATGTGAAACATCGAAATCCGAACGATTTCGATCAAATTCTCAAATTACACTATAGGTATGCGAGTTCAGTGCCTTTGTTCCTTTGTTCCTGTCTGGTTCTTCTTTTGGGATATGCTATAATACGATAAATATAAACTCAAAGTGCTGGATACACTAAGTTGTAGAGTAACTTTCGTGTTTCAGGGTTTTGTAAAAACAGTAATATATTTTGAAAATGGCAATAATTAGATATCTCAAAAATCTTTGATCACAATCCAATGCTGTGGCGTGAACAAAACGAAGTCAAAACTAGGCAAATTGCCTATTAGCGACACAGCGAGAGCTACGGGTGGGTAAGTGATGTCATTACGAGAAGTGATTACTTTTCCGCGCGAATGACCCAACACCCGCTAGGTATTCGAAATTTGCTAAATTGCAACGATTAACATTTTAAATGTCTTTCTGGAACATGTTATCAGTGAAGGGTTGAACAAATTTACTGTTGGTTAACACGAAAATAGTTACAGTGTCGTCTGCTGCAAATCACTTAAAATTGGTAATGTGAAATTTAAGTACATTTCGAGATACAATTATTATTTATACAGTAAAAATATTTAACCCCTAACTGGTGTTATAAACAGGAATATGAGTTTGGTTGTTACGTTTTTACGTTAAAAAGTGTATTAGACTTTTTGGTGGTCACAGGGATTTCTTAAACTTACCGTATTTTTTTATTTTCATTTATTTAACTAAAACTACAAACATTCCAAATTTTTAAACTTAATATCCAATCACTACACTTTAGATCTTCTATTAGAGGCACCCAAAAATGATTATTCAAAATGAGATACACTAAGAAATAGTACTATAAATCTATCTACTACCTTTAAACGAGCAATTCTTGTATATTTTTATATTTGAGTTTATTCAGGATCTTGGAAACGGCGTCATCTATTTCCGTAAATGTTAGTATGTAGGTAGTTTCGAGGACGATAAATCGATCTAGATAGATTTTATTCATAGAAAACTTTTTTTAACTGAGTTTTCAAGCAATGAAAAAATATAGCTAGAATATAAAGGTTAATTTCGCCGGCGCTGTCAAAACAATAATAGCTCAGATGGAAATCGGTTGCTTCAAAAGTCCGTGTAACCCCAGTTTGAATTCGAGTGACAGGAGAAGAGACAATTTTTTTTTTTAATTTATTTTAATTAGGGAAACCTAATAGTTTATTTTAATTTAAAAATGTTTTTAAAGAACCGAGCTAGGCTCGGTCGCCCACGTACTATTATTTATAAATGGACGTTTCATTAATTACATCTTTATAAAAAAAGTAATGTTATTAACATTAAAACATTTTCACAACGACTAGTAAACTACAAAAGCCCAGTTATTACGGGACTGAGCATTTTCCCGGTCTAGACGAACGGACAAACGACAAAAGAGCTGATTAAAAGTTGCCATTGTTGTTTCAATACTGACTGGTATTAGCAAAAGTCCCCGGATAGTAAAAAAGCAATCCCTTGATTATACGCTGAGTATACTTTTTAATTAGTGATGCAACCGTATAACGTTTAATACAAATAATACCTCGAACAAGTAAAGAATGTTTCGTTATTTCATTTCTATTTTAATAATAACACTTTTTGCTTAAATACTATTCATACAATAACATACCTTTTTTGTTAATGTTTAGAGTCCTATTCTATTTACAAACAATGTGTAAAAAGTCTTATTTCTCTGTTTAATAAAGCCGGAAGTATAGAACTAGGCACGCCTACATTCTAACCGCAGAAAACAATGCCTTAACTAGGCCCGAGCACAATTGTTATACCAAAAGAATGGACTCTTTGTCCCTACCGTCCCAAGAGATGAGCTAGGACACAGTTCTTAAAACACGAGAGCTTACACCGAGTTGAAAATAAAGAGGAAGACGCAGCGTTTTATTTACAAACATTTCTCAACTGTCCAATTGTACTGTAAAAAATTTCATCTTATATTAGAATTATTAGAATTAAAATGTTTCACATTATTACTTGGATATATATTAATACTTATTTAAAGAAAATTCTCTTTAGTGTTATTTAAACAGCTTAAAGGTTTCAAATAATTTAAATATAATGTAAATAAACATGGAACGCTTGCAATTAAATAAATAATGCATGAGTAATTGCCCTAAGTCTATAAAATTTCCATTGAAGAGCAGATTATTTGTTATTTGAACTATTGTATTAGCTTGTAATGCCGTAACTATTGTCCTTAGATGCAGGGCAAAATGACTGCACTATACATTTTTTCGACCGCATGCTCGTTTGCCTTCTATTTGATATAAAAAAAACTGATTATAAGTGATAACCACCGTTCATAGACACCAGCAACACCAGAGGAGTCACAAGTCGCAACCTGTATTGGTTGGGAAGGGAGGATAGGGAAATGGAAGGAGGGAAGGGAGAACGCGGGGAGGTGGCCTTTTAAATAACTTTAGGATGTTATAACATAAATATATTAAGTTAACATCAAATACAAATTTTTACCGAGCAAACAACAACAAACGGGAACGAGTTAATATTACTCAGTCATACAGTTGTGAACTGTAGTTGAAGTTTCCAAGGTTTTAGAGAATCGGGAAGTTTGTTTAAAATCAATTGCGAATTTGTATGGAATAGACGGACCGGAAAACACAGTAGAATAATGATAGAGGTATGTACATAAACTAATATAGATAGTGCAATGAATTATTATTCCGAAGATCCTATTAAGCATCCAAATGGGTATAAATCAATAGTTTAGGTAGTTTTTCTGTTACCTAATGCATCCCAGTAATAAATATATAACCTAATTCCTAAAAATACAAAAAGCTATATACGATATGCGCAAAACGTAGAAAAAAAAAAGAAAAAGAAACGTTAAAAATTTCACTTATATGATAAATTTTATTTTCGTTAAAATTGTTCTATTCAGTTTTAACAATTATTAATTATACAATCGCTAACTAATTTACCGTTCAATTGGCAGGATGTTTTGTCAATCAATTCACGGTGTACACCGAGTTGTTACATGCGAGTAAGTACATTGTTAAGCACTTCAATAAATTTCGACATGAACGGAAGTTGAGTCTCGTATTTCAGTTATGAAAAAGCTAGGCTATGTTATAATTTATTTCGTTCTAACAAATGGTTAGTTGATTTTATTGTAATATTTTTGTTTTGCTTGAAATAATATTAATGTTGTTTAGGATGTTGAGATTTTAATGATTTTTTTTTATTGAGCGTATTATTGAGTTTATATTCTTTTTGATTTATGAAAAAGATTTATTACTCTGTATTTCCAAGTCGTAATCCCAAGAGGTTTAGTAATATTGTTTGAAGCATTTATATATTTTAATACTAGTTCGTCAAAAACCTGCAGAAGGTGATGCTAAATAGACCATAATACAAAATCAAGAACGACGTAACAGTTTTTATAGACATATCACTTCACGACTATGGTGAATGTCTTGTAGTAACATAAACACTATGATGAACTATGTTCTAACTCACCAGATTCGTAATATGGTTGCGATCTGATTCTAGACTGCCTCTCGCTTCTCAAAGGCGCCGACGGTGCTGGTTCCGGCGGTGACTCCGCTGATCCCTCAGGTGCGCTCTCGGGGCTTCGCCTGGACACGCCGGGCGCTGATAAGTCGAAGTCCGTACGCCTGGCAGACTCGTAGTCGGCGCGTCGCCGAGCCGACTCCGCATCAAATTCCGGTCGCCTGCCCGAATCACCGTCTAGTTGCCGTCCGTAATATCTCCGGTTATCGTATTCGTACGGTCGTCGGCAAGAGTCAAAGTCGTAGTTCGACCTACGAGATTCGTATCGCCATCTGGTGGCCTCTGGGGAGCGACGGGGCTCGCGGGAGCGGCGACTGCGCTGTGGAGATCTCCGTGCTGTGTCACGAGGAGTGCAGTACGCTTCTATAAATTCAACCTGAAACAATAAACGTAAGTTTCAATATAACTTTAAAATTATAAGTTTCTTTGCGATTTTATGCAATTGGATTTCTTGTTTTTTTTTTTTTTTTTGTTAGTATATTCATTTGAAATAGTAAAATTATTCTGTTATACTATAATATACTGACGTTAAATACACTTCAAAAACGCTCATTAAAGAGAATAAATGAAATTATAAAATAACAAACAAGGTTAAAGCAAAACGTTAAGATAATAAAAAAGAAAGGTAGTGATATCCCATAGATTTTGTTACAACGATTAACTTTTTATGGAACATTAGGAATTCATAGACATCCAAGCGATCCATGGACCGTAGATCCTACTAGTAAGAGTCATCGCATACCAACCGGCTATTAGTCGGAAAGAAGCCCTTCATCATGAAGGCCGATTATGTGGCAGAGTAAAGTGGTAATAAAATGCAGCGGTCACATATTCGGCGACCGTAACGGCCGGTTAGACGTTCTCTCCCCTCGAACAGGCGTCATTACCACGACCCGTTTGTGTTTATGGGGACCAGTATAAAGAATATTATGAGATATTGTGCCTACATCGACGATACTATGAGGTGATAACGTTGCGAGGGACGGACGTTGCCAAATTTAGTTCTGCCTTAGTGACAAATTATTATACAATTTATATTTACTCCCGTGAATTATCCTTTATAACATGATTTTTGTCAGTTAAAACGTGTCAAATAAAGTTTTTCTAACGTTTTTCTTTTCAGTCTTTGTGTAAATTAATCAAGTATCACAGAGTAAGTAATCAATGAAAATTGATGGAGTTTGAATGATATCCTTCTGTCCTATAATACGAAGCCAAAGAAATATCCTTTATAGAAATTTCTTAAAAGAATATAATTAACAGCAATTTTTTAGTGGAAAGTAATTGGTTAATTTATACTCTTTTTACTTAAATTACTCATGGCGCGTAGGTAAAAAATAGGTACCCTATTAATAAAGATTTCAAATAAATACGTAACAGACTATTCAGAGACTATTTATTACATATTGTTATCGTTAAATCATAGTTTCATGGCAAACTGATGTGGCGAAAAAATTGTGCTAAGCCTAGAAGAGAGAACGACTCTCAAGTGTAGCTTACCTGTACACTAGATAGAACACACCGACTTGCTCATTGCGATAGAATTTCAATTGCTACACCAATCACTATTTGAGAAATATTGCAAACAAAACTCGTACAAACATCCGCAGTTTGTTATTGTAAGTCATCCCAAATAATGAGATGACAACCCAGACACGTCTCGAATGTTTTTATATTTGAATCTGTTTATAAAATAATATCTGTTTAACCCGGGGGTGGTTTCGGGCCATTAGAGCCAGTGATGAGTTCTCGCTTCCGCGCCTCCGGTCATGAAGGGTCTCTCGTACCAAGCGCTCATTAAGGGTTAAATTAGTATAGGCTCAGATGGCATTACTATTTAAAGTTGTTTAGACGAATAGATTTCAATTCCGTTTTAAGTAATAGTGCTTCAACTACTAATCAAGAAATGCCATATTTAAATGAAAATAAGATCGTGCAATGTATTCAACTAAAAATGTCCTTTAACTCTAAAAAGAACAAAAGGTCTCGAAATCCAGCTCGAGGGCAACTCCCTT
This sequence comes from Antheraea mylitta, assembly GCA_014332785.1. Classification (NCBI taxonomy): domain Eukaryota; kingdom Metazoa; phylum Arthropoda; class Insecta; order Lepidoptera; family Saturniidae; genus Antheraea; species Antheraea mylitta. The sequence goes on from JACEII010000012.1 coordinate 10,124,672, forward strand.
TAAAAGTCCCACTATTGAAGGGTAAGCCTCATCTGGCGCATTGTTTAACGATCCTTGCTATGCATGAAATTTATTTCCATAATTAAACGTAGGCCGCGCCTCCCCAATTTTGATTTGCGATGTCTACACGGATTTCTGCTTCTTTATTTGCATATTTTGATGCTTAATTCAAGGCTCAATCTTAATTTACTCCTGTATTTCATATAACAATTTAATAAAACAATTTTATATCAGTTTACCATTTATATCTTATCAATATGATAAAAAGGAAACATCAGTGTACTTAAACTATCCATATCGATATCATATATAAAAATAGCAGCCAAATAAATAGTTACATATATTTTGAAGAGCTTTATTAACTTTATAGTACAAACTTGCGTTTTATTTTCGGATTCAAATCAATCCAATGCCTCCATTCGTTCGCAAGGGTTAACTTTGAAAGGCATCAAATTGAATTCTGCTCAAGCACACATGTTCGCATCTGACCATTCATCAATTGTATCGCATAATGGGGGAACAGTAGCCAACAACTCACTTCCTGCATTCAGTAGGCATGTATAAACAAATACGTATATCGAGTACAGACCGGAGTACTATACCGCTGTAATTAACTTCCTGTTGGTATTGAGTTCAGTGTAGGTATATTACGATTTATTGAAATTTTACATGCGAATAACTATAACATATTTAAGAAAGGCTATTAAGAGGCTAAATTCCATTTATACTTGAAATCATTGATTCCATATGTTCGTACCACAAAAATAAAATAGACTTTAACAATACTACTGATTTTAAAATTAACTAATTATACCACTCCGGCTACTACGCGAAATAGCAAACTATATGCTTATAGAGATAAACAGAGAATTTTGCAACTTAACAATTTATATGCACCAAATTTGTAAGTACTTACTCTGAATAGTATTTAAATGGATTCAATAACTAATTCGTATGCTAAATATGCTGAGCTAATTGTAATTCGTCAAGGAAGTTAATAAAATACACAAAAACAATTTCGACCTTGTAATATCGACTCGCTACAAAGGAGGATATCGAGTCTAACATTACGTATAAAGGCATCAGTGTTAAAAAAGACGAATGTCGTTTCTCAGAAACTGTATATAATAAATTCCACATCCAGGATCTAATAATCACAACTTTGAATAAAATTACAAAGTACGCTTCTAAGTTAAGGACAAACGTTCTTAAGAATGAGTCACTATCAAATTAATTTTCAACACTTGATTACACAGATTACGTTTTTTTTTAACGGCGAGTAACGTAATTCGACATAATATTATTAACAACAGAACAAAAATAATTGGCATCGCCGACATGAATTTTTTGATCTAAATACCGAAGCAGTCTATTCGATTCCGGGTTCGCCCGCAATGAGTAATACAAACAGTATGAAGGATATGGGACAAGACGAAGCTTTCAGACGTCCGGGTGATTCACCAGTCCGGCCTGATATATAAATATCCGAGACACGCCTGCTGGGATCCCGAGCTAAAATAACTCGGTTTAGTGTCGCGTGACTTCGATATGGTAATGTGAATAGGCATCGGTTTTTTTATTAAATTTCCACGGTAATGTTACGGGCTCGGTCGTTTATTTTAGGGTGGTGAGTCAATGGAAACCCAAATATGGTATACGTTTTTACGCTGGGCGTTTATAATAAAGGATAAATGTGGTTATCGAATGTTTGTGTTTGGACATCGAGTATTTGTTTATCAATACAAATAAATATGTTATAATTGTCAAATGGTATTGGTATGAACAACAATAATCTATCTATACTAATATTATAAAGAGGTAAAGTTTGTGAGTTTGTGACGTTGTAGGGGGTAATCTCAGGAACTACTGGTCCGATTTGAAAAATTCTTTCAGCGTTAAGGAACTCATTTATCGAGTATGGTTATAGGCTATATATCATCACGCTAAAACCAATAGGAGCGGAACATCAATAAATAATGTTTAAAAATCGGTTTAATGTTTAAATTTCCGCTGCGTGTTAGCGTTAGCCTAAAGTAACTAACTATTGCACGCGAACGAAGTCGTGCGCAGATGTTAGTATATTGATATATTTATAAGTTATGTTTTTTTTTTCTAAATTATGAAAGATTATTAAATATTTTAAATTAAAAGTAACGATTGGTCGTTATTAATTTATCATACTTTTAAACCAAGGATAATAGAGACAGTAATTACTTAAGAGATTTAGCAGTTTTATTTTACAGACGAGGCCATGAGTCACCATTTGACGTCGCCGGCTTTGTTTACAATAACAATGATGACGACAGGCAACTATATACCATATTAGTATATTCCAAAGAACCTTCCAACTAACAATAAGATAGAAGGCAACTTAAATAAACGTGAGACTTTAACATAAAATAATAAAATATAACTATTCCATAGGAATCACATTTAACGCACAGAATCGGGATAGCCATTCCTAAATCGGCAACCGCTGTCTGGTCACGTTCAGCAAACCAGAGACTGCAAACAGGTTCTGTACGACTGAATTAATCAGACATTTCTTTTTTCTTTTTCACTTTCAATAAATATTTCAGTGTGCATTCCGATTATTCTTTACGCTGGTTTGACGCCTTGTACGTCTCATACATGTTTAGCCATCCAGTCATAGTAATGCAGTTTACTTTCAATACAAATAGAAAGGAGAAATTAAACTGTTTAGAGTTAACGTTAGTTTTATAAAAATTTAAAGATATTTACACCTATCCTTTAAATATAACTTCATAAGGTTCAAACTTAAAAATCGTTACTTGCTAAGGCAGGTTAAGTAAACTAAGCACGCAATAGCTCGAGATGACAAAACAAACGAAGGAAATAAGCCTAATTACTAAGTTGCCAGTCCGAATCGCCTAAAGGACCGAGGGTTCCTTAAGTACACCCTTACGAATGTTTCTGTGAAGGGAGCAATTATAGAAATTTTCAACAGCTCCTTGAAAAGGTCATCGCTCTCTAAAATATTTATAATTAAGACATGAAAACGGTCCGACTTTATTGTTCACAATTTTGTTAACTTTACTCAATGATTGATCCTGCTTGGTATAAAAAAAACTTTTATTATACAACAGGTATAAAAACTTTACGACTTATGACGAAGAATACGTTTTCAACGATCAGGTTATTCCAGGTTGCTCATCTCACCAGTTTTATATGTTACTAGCCACTGCCCGCGACTTCGTTCGCGTTCTCAATAGGAAAAAACATCCCGATTTTGAAACATTTTTCACCTGTGCTTCGCTCCTATTGGTCTTCTCGGTGAATGAGCTATATAACAATGAGCAAAAGAATTATTCAAATCGGACTAGTAGTTCCTGAGATTACCCCCTACAACGTCACAACATCACAAGTTCACAAACTCACAAACTTTATCTCTTTATAATATTAGTATAGATTACTTCTATCCCAGCATCATCCCAAATCAGGTAGTCCAAATACATTTAAATGTATTATCCGTGCTTGTAAAAGAAGGTAGTAATACTTTTGATTATGTTATAAAAATGTACATTTTATATAGCAGTAATAGGCATCTAATATTGATCGATCTGTAAAACTGCTTTCGATGAAATAAAGACCGTTATTTTCCATTTATTTGAACTTTATTTTTACTTTTAAAATGAAATATTGCGTTCATTCGTATCAGGGAGTAAACTTTGCTCTTTGAACTTGTAACTGAGTTAAGTCAACCCCGGGGATCGCCTAAAGCACGAAATCAATATATATTTACTCTCTCTCTGATTTGTAGTTTATTATACGGTACTGTTAAAAGCAAAACTAGTTTCATTCGTTTTTATGATTGTAAACATATCGAATACATTATTACAAAATGAGTATAAATATATAAAATGAATATGAATATTAACTTCCCAGATACATTTTTAAACATAATACATACACAAATTTCAAACCCATTAAATATATACAGTAATCCAGCATAACATATTGGAAGTGTATAACTCACCACGTGAACTACGAGTATCCATTGGACGATTTGTCGCATCTTAGATATCAGCTTCTTATTTGACGGCATTGTTAGTCAATAATATATCCAAGTTGTCACAAACACACCGAATTGTATGTAAGGAATCCATCCACAAATAGCACAGTACGATCGTTAACTTTATCGACCGTTTCACTTCTGGCACGCACACCTACAAAACTAGAATCACACTTTCACACAAACTTGTTCTGCGTACCTATACTAATTGTTATTTTAAAGCAGTTAATCTTGACAACAATTTGTAAAATTTAAGCGTTTGGCAGTAAAACCGCGATATAAACGCCTAGGACCGCTCGGTTATTCGACGAGTCCAACTGCAGACTGACAACACTACACAAACGCTATACGCGAATGTGTAAAACGGTGACTCATCGCCCCGCATACTGTTTACCGAGGCTTGAGTCATCGTGGTTTTAATGGAAACTATAGCGCTGTAGCGCTACAACAAATCGACCACAGTAATAATACCGCGCTGTTGCTAAGCGCTGGAATATTCTGTAGTAGACAAGCGACTCCATTAATACTTCCATTCCGCACGTGTCGTCAATACGGTATTCGATTATATACTCTATTGCTAATATAAATAAGTTAGAAATTCGTACATAATATTTTAATGCAACGTAAACTTTCGCGTTCGTATTTCGATTCGATTTGAATTATGTTAGATCACGCTCGGCTAGGTCGAATACCGTTTTGAGGTCGTTTACGTGATAAATACATTCAAACATCCAACAATGGTTCTTGAGAATTGTCTCTTGTTTTGAATTTGGTATTGAGCACGTAATTAGAATAGATACCCACGAACTAAATTAGAAATGTTACAAACGCTTTTGTAACAAATATTTCTGTGGTCAAATCACTTTGAGCAATATAAGAGACGGTGTAACGATAAACATTCAGTTTTGTAACCAATGCATATTTTTGTTATATCGAAATCATACTTACGTTACTGTAGTGTGTGTGTGATAACGACCATAAAGGAAAAATATCTATTCAACTTTCAAAGAAATTGTCAACGAGGCACGATAGGTTTCACGTCTTTTCAACATTTAAACAAAAAAACTGAGCCACCACGGTACGCCGGGCAGATGTGAAAAATCGAAATTTTTCGAATCGAACTAATCTCAAATTTTCAAATTACACTATAGGTATGCGAGCTCAGTGTGGCAAGAGAGATTGCGCACAGTCAGTTGCGCATGGCATCGCGTCGCCACGTCTCACACACTCGTCACGCCAACTATCAGGTTTACCCGCGCCTATAGATGTTTTACATCAATACTACTTCATTTTTACTTTATGTCGTACTAGCCCCTGCCCGCGACTTCGCCCACGCATAGTAATAGTTACATTGGGGTAACGTTAACACGCCGCGGTTGCTCTCAAGAGGGAAAAATCCCGATTTTGAATCATTTTTCATCTGTGCTCCGCTCCTATTGGTCTTAGCGTGAAGATATAAAGCCTATAACCTTCATCGATAATTGAGTTATATAATACTGTAAGAATTTTTCAAATCGGACCTACTAACTCATTAATACCAGGAATTACTTCCTGATATTACCCCCTACAACATCACAAACTCACTAACTTTACCTCTTTATAATATTACTAGCCTCTGCCCGTGGCTGCGTTCGCGTGGAATAGTTACTTTGGGCTAACGCTAACACGCAGCGAAAGCTGTCAAGAGGACAAAAATCCCGAACTTTAAACATTCTTCATTGGTGCGCTCCGCTCCTATTGATCTTAGCTTGATGATATATAGCCTATAACCTTCCTCGATAAATGAGCTATATAACACTCCGTCGTCTCAGGTGCACGTAAATGGTGGGAATATCCTACCTTCTTAATTTTTGTAGGTGGTAGAGCCCCGCTGAAGCTATTTTTGGTTTCAGCATGAATGGGTCGGCTCCTCCGGGGTAGTACCACCCCTCTCACCGATAACCGACGTGCAATAACAGTGCTTGCATTGTTGTGTTTCGTTCGGTGAGAGAGCCGTAGGCCCACGTCCCTTCCTCTTTCCTGCTTTCCCTTTCCTTCCCCTCCCTCTTCTCCCATATATAGGCTGGCAACACACTTGCGACGTCCCTGGTGGTGGTGGTGGTGATCACTTAACATCACGTGACCCACCAGTTCGTTTGCTTCCTTTGATATAAAAAAAAAACCTTCACGGTAAATATGCGATTACACTTGATATAGGTACGTTAACCATGTTATGAATGATGGAGACGTTTAGAAATGGAATTGTTGTAGGTGGCAGAGCTACGATGAAGTTATAACTGGTTAGTACCACGGGGGTAACTTAGGGTAGTACCACCCCACGCCCGCGTAACCACAGATCACGCCGCCGTGGTCTGGGGGTTAATTTCGCTCCCACACACCCGATTAGGCCTCCCACGGCAGCGGCTCAAGCCTAGGTTCGATCCCTCGGTAGGAACCCCTTGAGTGCGTTGCTTGCGCGATACGGTGACACACAAATATACATCACCGCTACAACACTACACGACCACCCCCACACACGTGCACACCTACACGCTTACACATGAAAGTGGAAGGGTTTATTTTTTTTCCCTTATCGAACTGAAAAACCCTCATTTTTACGATAATAAATATATAGAGGAGTTGTTGAGTACTTGCTTGGTACACATATACGTTTCAACAACTCATACATATATGAATAATTAGCTAGGTTAGCTAAGATAGGTCGCGATTTTGCATGCAACAGGCAACAGCCAAGCCGAGGTGTGCCGTGCACCCTTGAGCTGGTTGCCAAAATAAAATCGGCTGAGTGCCTTAAGCGCTCGCCTTAGTAGTCCGGTGAAGCTGTTAAGACTTTGCTGGGTCAATAGCTTAGTCATTTCGAAAAAAAAAAAGGTAGTACCACCCTCTCATAGAAAACCGACGTGAAGTAACAGTGCTTGCATTGTTGCGTTTCGTTCGGTCAGTGACAGCATCAGAGGCCCACCTTCCCATCTCCCTTAACTCCCTCCACCTCTCCCCTAACCCCTACTCCGTCACCCTTCCCCACCAACACAGGTTGGTAACGCACTTGCGACTCCTCTATGATCTCAACATCAGGTAACCCACTTGTTCGTTTCCCTCCGATGATATAATAAAAAATGTCCCCTCTCTGTGCATCCACCAAACTATGTTTATAATTATATATGTTCGTAAAAGTATGTTATATTATATGTTGAAAGATAAATCAGATCGAATTTCTTACCGGTTCTTCTCGATGACTAAGCTGTTTTCCGAACCGACGGTAGTTATGACGTTCACAATTATCTCTTGTGGGCCTAAATTAAATAAAGTATTTTTTTTTTTTATGGACAGTGCGAAATTTAATTGATTAACGAGACATTGACACTTTTTGCACAACCCGCACCGTCGCTATTACTCTCGCTAAGAAAATCAATGATTACTGTTAGTCCAAATATATATATATTTTTTTTTAATTTAAATTAAATAATAATAATAATTTTTATTGTCCAATAAGTTTTACATAAATAATTTACAGAATTAGAATGTCACTTACGGTGCCAATTTAAGATCACGTTGACGTCTGTACTAGTCTTGAGACTGTATCACAGGCGCCAGCACAAACTCCTCTGATTATTGAAAATATTTGGTAAAGATTATTTGGTAAATCGTTATGAATCATCATGAGCTCCTACTATATAATTTTTTATTGCTTCGAATAAACTTTATATCATTTGTAACATTCCAATGACTCAGTCGTTCCTATTGAAAACAATAGGTTAAAAATTGGCGTAAAAACAATTAAGATAGTGAATTGAATGAGTCACCTTGTGTTTTAGTTCATGTTATCTAAGTTTAATTAATGGCTTCTTAGCAGCGGTGTTTAAAGGGCCAGAATTATCAAGAAATGTTATTTTGCTCATTCTTATGTAGTACCTTTTTAATTTATTAATTACATAATTTTACTTTAGGAATCACTACACATGATAAAAAAAGGCCTGCGTCTGTCTGTTCGCGTTAAACTCAAAAATTACGGATCAGATTTTTTATGGTTTTTCCCCAGTAAATAAAGTAATGAAATAATGAGGAATATTTAAGGATATAATTTCTCAAGATTTATTTTCTTATCGGGGCGGGGTAATATTCATCTGGCCCGCTAGTACTATATACATGTAGATATGCTTTTATGAATACAGAAACTTTTTCATACACGCGAATGACAACCTATCTAAAAAAACTTTTTTATAAATAAAACAAATCTATATACATAAAAATGAATCGTAAAATATTTTGCTAAGAGCAAATCTCTAAGACGGCTGGTCCAATTAGAGTAATTTTTGATTTAATGTATGCCCTGAACTCTAAGGAAGGTTTTTATGGGGAAAAAATACAGGAAAAATCCTGCAAATTGATATTCTTTTTCTGTAAATGTGAACGTAACTTCAAATCGCTATTAGCAACTTGAACGCATCCTTAATTACGATGCTTTTTTCATTTTTGAGTTGATACATGAACCATTTTACTGCACTTTACTTTAAAAATTTCGCTTTCTCAGTTTCTATTTCGGAAAACCGAATAGTCTCTATGGAGTAGCATAGCAAAATTTACCATATGTTGGTATGTATATACGAGAAGGGTAGGCTAAGAAAAAAAAATCATATTAAGGCGAAACGAAGTTCGCGAGTGTAAGCCCTGATGGGGGGGGAGGGGGCTTGATTTGCTTATTTTTGATAACATAGGGGTTGGGGTTCTGGACAGTGATAACGTCAGCAATATTTATTTACTGAATTACGATACATTAAATATACAATAGTTTATGTGAGTATAGGGGGATGAGTTAAGATCATTGATTACTTTTCCTGACCAGGGGGAGAGGGCGGTCAAAAATTACAAAAAATCTGTTTACGTAATACTTGAATAGCCCCCAAGCGTCCTCAACTTTGCGTTATTGACAACATAAGAGAATATAATATAAAGCTATGTCAACAAAAAAAATTAGGATCAGAATTAATTACCTTAGGGTCGTTTCACATAACGCGGAAATCGCAAAAAAGAGTTTCTGAAATTAGTTAACGTTCGGTTTAATTATTGTAGAAGATATAAATTTGATTTATTGAAGTCGAAATTACTTCCAAAAATCCAAATTTCAGAATCGAATATTCTTTAAAAGCTGATATGACAAATTAACATCATAGAAAATCACATTTTTACCGCCTAGGAGTACAATTAAAATGAATATTTGAATATTTTTTTTTGTCTCGACTAACTTTAACTCTTTATACAGAGTATAGATGAATTAGAAAAATTATTTTTGTCAATTATATGCAGTCTAAGTACACTGAAGATAATTAGATAACTTCGAAAATTTACTTTGACATAATATTCACATTCTTTTTTTTATATCATAGGAGGCAAAGGAACAGACGGGTCACCTAATGTTAAGTGATCACCGTCGTCCATAGATACTTGCAACACCAGGGGAGTTGCAAACGCGTTGCCAGCCTGTGTTTTGGGGGAAGGGGTAATGTAGAGAGGAGTAGGGAGGGGTGAGGGGAAGAGAGGTGGTCCTCCGGTACTCTCACGGACTGAACGAAACGCAACAATGCACGCACTATTACTTCACGTCGGTTTTCTGTGAGGGGATAGTAGTACACCGGACGAGCGACCTATTAATGCTAAAACAAGTTATAGCTTCAGCGTGGTTCTACCACCTAGAAAACATCTATATACAAGTTTTCCTCTTCAAATAACTTTGTATAATTTCAAATCAAGAAGATCTTTTACTAAACGCAGGAATGAAATCATTGTATTTACTTAAGTAAGTAAATATCTACCCACTTAATATGCGCATTAGAACTTACACAGATCTATGCTAACTTGTATGTGATAATAAATATCTAAAACAGTCGTCATAGTGATGTCATACCGATGGAAACATTTTCCGTAATCGTATTAAATGTACATAAGACAGATACAATAATTATTATAATGTATTTTACAATTGTACAAATATAAATATATTAATTTTTGATTTGAATAATTTAGAGTAGGATTATTAATTCAAGGTCAAACGAATAGTTGGGTCACCTGATGTTAAGTAGACACTGCCGTCCATAGACACTTGCAACACCAGGGGAGTCATAAATGCGTTGTCAACCTGTGTTTTGGGAGAAGGGGAGAGGAAGGGAGAGAGGGAGGAAGGTAGAGAGGAGAAGGGTAGGGCCTCCGGCGCTGATACTTCACGTCAGTGTTTCTGTTTGAGGGTGGTACTACCCCGAGCAAGCCGACCCATTCATGCTGAAACCAGTAATAACTTCAGTGTGGCTCTACCACCTACAAAATTTTAGTATTTAGATTTTAGTAAATAGTTGATAACTATTATGAATTATTCTACGATCTTTTACATGGCATAAACATCTACCCCAAATTTTATCAAAATCCGCCGAAATCTTCAAACTTGATTAGTACATTCAATAAGACATACATATTAATAATATTGGTAGAAAACGTAAAAGCACTTAAATGAACAATTTTGTACCTGTTAATTATCTTCTACTTTCGATTGCTTTATCAAATTTATATCTACCCTTATTACAATATTGTCCACAATGTTTATATCAACCTCTTTGTTTATTTTTGTTGATGAATAAATAATTTGGATACAAATGTTTAAAACAGAATATTACTAAAAATTTAACCATCAATCTCACAATGTCAGTGGCGTTAATACTATGATTTAGAGATTCTAATATTTAATCTAGATAATCTTATTTTGAATCTTATGTAGTAAGATTGATCTTAGCGACCGTGCAAATATGTATTGATGAACATGCAATGTATTTTCTTGGTCGATATAATTAAATTGGTTTAATATTATTACTTACTCAGCTATTATCATTATACATGGAAAAGATTAAACGTAAAATGTTATATATATTTAATGCATCGGTGTACTTACCATTATTATCTATGTATTTTTGCCATTTTATAGGTTGTTCATTAATTTTATTGCTGTAAAAATCTTTGAAGGCTGTTTGGACTGCTTCAGCGGCATTTACATTTTTTCTTTCAAAAAGTTAACGCGCAGTTTCTACAGTGCTGATGCCACGATGGAACTCGTGTTCGTAAATAACGCCATTAAGTTTTCCTTTTTGTGAAATGGACGACGCCAACGAAAAATCAAATGGCGTGAAAACAAATGAATCACTTAATTCTAAATACAAATACACAGGCCTAAATTTTTTTTTTTTACTTTGTTTTTGGCAATCAATCTTTCCGATTATTACTGCCATTGTCACGTAGTCAATAATATCACAAACTTCGTGAGATCATTCCAATATTAAGCATCGTGTGAAACCATATTCTAACAAGATGGTGGATCCCTTGCTAGAAACTTCCAGGGAGTTTTTGCGGCATCTCAGAATTTCATGCTCCGTGTTATTATTTTCCATTCACTTCACTTATGCATAATAAACTAACTATATTACGTAAAACACCACCAAATTTACACAATATATAGTCAAATAACACAAGATTATGAATAAAATATAAAATCCACTACATGACAGACTAAAATCCCGCCAAAAACTCTCATGGCCTAAATTTGAAATAAGTTTCAATGTGGATTTTTTTAATTTGAGATCCAGTGGCCAGTTTGACAAAACGAAAATTTCATATGTAAGTACCTAACATATTAGTATATTTTTGATTCGGGTTAATAAAAACCGATTAACGTAATCTTAATCACTTCAGGTTAACTAATAATTTACTTAATTTTTAACGAGATCAACTAGCAACAGTAAGAAGTATTTATAAATCTCTACCGTTACAAAAAAGTTAAATACATATTGAATTGAATGCTTGCTATAAAAAGGTTTCGTACTAGATGCATCGCGCTCGCCTGTAGCAAGTTCGCGTTAGGCTATGTCCTACGTAGGCGATTCAAAGCGAACACAATTGCGAAGCGATTCGATCCGGTGATACGCGAATTCAAAGCGATGCGGTGCGACGCGGTGGTTTTGTCCTTCGTGCGCACGAATCGCTAAATAGCATCCATATCAGACAACGCAAACGACTCGGACAACCGCCGCGGCCGCATCATATTTGCGCGAAAATATCAAACCAAGTGATGGCGTTCGCTTCGCGCCGCGCCGTTTCCACTCCGCGCCTTTGTTTGTCACGTAGGACACTTCAATACATGTCGCCTGTTTGTATTTTTCGCGCCGCGCCACACCGCTTCGCATTCGCTAGTAAATCGCTCACCTAGGAAACTGCGTTATCCTTTTTTCGCAAGTCTAACCTAACCTAACCAAAGCGAGACAAAAGTGCAAGATAGCGAACATTCAGCGAACGCGGTGCATTTAAAACGTAACCTTTTTAAAGCAAGTATTCAATACGTATTTAACTTTTTTGTAATAACACCGCTAGTATCTAAAAATTTACGCGGTGAATATTTAAGTAACGTATAATAATTATACACTCACTAGAAACAACGCTAAAAAAATTACGATTGTCCAATGATGATCTAAGCTCATAGGTGAATGTTCTCATTTGTAAGAACTAAACGTCAGCCTTAGCACATATGACGTCACTAAGACAATGTAAACATGACGTACAAGGGTATTGGTCAAGCATGAGTACCAACAGTGATGCGTTGTTCTCTCTCGTCACCTTAAATAATAAGGACGTCGGGAATTTCGCAATGAGTGACAGCGAATGGGTTCTAGCTTATATATTTTATTACTATTATTGCTATGTTCTTTATTAAAGTATTTTTTAAGAAATAATGAAAAATCAGTTACGTATGATAATAGGTACTTGTTGTGCTCACAACTTCATCGACATGGAACCTGATGTACAAAAACTAATAAAGTCATCTGAATTAGGGATGATCGATATTCATCGATGTTGAAGAAACATCGGTGTTTTCCTGAAAAACAACAATTATTTGATGTCGATATTATCGACACATCGATGTTTTGATTTCGTTAACATCGACGTTATGAGAATATTACATGTACTAGCTAGAGACTAGAAGATTATCAAATTTGTAAGCCGTACGAATTGTTTTTTCTTTGGACCTTTTTTTGACAATTTTAATTGCTGGCAAAAACATCGATGTTTTGCTTTCGATGTTTATCGTACATCGATACTATTGATCGAAATCGATCTAATATCGCTCATCACTAGTCTGTATCCATTTGCTTATCTACTTTTAATGAAACAAAGACTAAATGTTTCTCGAAGGTATGCTTTATGATTTTATTGAAAAGGTTTTACCATGAACGCAGTATTTTAACAGTGATGTGTTTATACAAACAGATAGACAGACAGACGTTTCTAAAATTAATTTATATTCATTACTTATTCATAGACACCTGCAACATTTTTTTAAAGTCTAAAAAGTATAGGTGCGTTAGACTTACATTCTTATCATAAGTTGAAATTTAATATTGTATTAAATTAAAGTTTTGTAGTAAGCCAAAGTAGGAAAGGTAGGCCTCCGGTGCTCACACTGACCGAACAAAACGCAACAATGCAAGCATTCATACCGATACTAATAATAGGTTCAGTGTGGCTCAGTTACCTAAAAAATGATCAAGCACAATGCCATTTTGGATAAATTAACTTATATCTTATAAGAATTTTAATCTATTCCTTTATCTCAAAAGTATATTCATGGAAGTTGTCTATAACTTATATATTTTCATACAAAAATGGATAATAAGATAATTAATAAATAGTAAAATATCTGAAAGAAGGATCAAGAGAGATGTGAAGTGAAAGATAACAGATTAGCTTTTGTTAAGTTACAATTATCGTAATTTCTTTGGTAACTTTTGTCCATTCTTCGTAATCAGCCCTAAATGTTTCTATATATTTCGTTTTTAAAAAAAGACAAGAAAAACAAAGATACTTTTTTGTTTGAACATTTTGGCTTCGTTAATTCTCGTGTGTGCGTTATGCGTAAATAAATTTATTTCTGATTTTTATTCTCAACGGTTTCTACGTAAATTGAATTTGGCTTCGGATTTTGACAATTTGCAACCTTACCGTTTATTCTCGAATGGAAAAATGACAAGATGATAACATATTTTGTGAGCCCTTCACATATTTGTATGCGAGATTCAATACAATCATAACAATGTTATCTACGTCTCCTCAATTTTCAACATTTTATTACAAAGATTTATTTATATTTATATTTTAGTTGTTATATTTAATTTAATTTGTGTGATTTTTTTTTCACAAAGACATTGTATCAAAAACATTTTCAAGTAAAAGTTTAACATAGACGCTTAAAGCATTGTGTATAATTTTTATATTTTTCTAGATAATTAGATCAAATATTAAGCATCTTAAGACCGAACGAAACGCAACAATGCAAGCAATGTTACTTCACGTCGGTATTTTTTTGAAAGGGTAGTACTATCTCGGGCGAGCCGACCCATTGAAACGAATAATCATTTCACCGCGGCTCTACCACCTACAAAAGACCTACAAATACTACAAAAGTAATAAAGATATTTCGAAATAAACCTTTTCATGACGACCGAAACATGCAGAATATTACTGAGTGTTACCACATCAAGAAATTCGACTACCGTTTAACGTTTGCGATATATCAATACGACATTATGACGAAAATGTAAAAATATTTTTTGCAAGAATAACAAACTCCTAATGTATGCACACAAAGGCTAAGTAAACACATTAATGGTGTATTTACATTCTTTTAAAATTTGTACCAACAATGAGTCACATATACCGGTGTTCCCGGCCTTTCGTCTGCCGTCTGGGCCACATATGGATCTCACGTGTGCGTGACTCACTGTAACGCAGGTGTTCCGTTTTTCACGTTATGCTACTGTAGTTACACACATGTGCGTGTTACAATTGATAAGCGAATCGCGATTTTATTGTCACTTCCAACATAAAATAAATAAAATAAAAAGGTTTTTATTTCTTGCTTCTATTTCAGTAAAATATGTACATAGAGTTAATTACATTTTAAACTTACTAATTATGGTACATTAGAAAAAATAATAATAAAAAATAGCAATAACAAGAACCCTCTATAATAAAAAGTAAAGACCTCCTCCAGAGATGTCCAGTGTTCTCTGTTTTGTGCTACTCGCAGCTATTGAGTACCTGCTACTCTTGTTATGTCATCTGCCCAGCGTGCATAGGGTTTTCCTCTTTTTATCTGTTCTGGTGAACCTGTCCATAATGTTGTATTTTTGGTTCAACGGTTGTCGATGAGCGTCACTATATGTCCAGCCCATCACCATTCCCTTCACTTCCAACATATGGAACCGAAATAGGATTTAAAAGGTTTCTTAGTTTTATTTCATAACTAAATTCTACTTCAATTAATTCTAATATTATCAATGCAATATGAAATTGTCTGTTTGTTACGCTTTCACGCCGTAATTACGTAAAATGATATTATGAAATTTTGTATCCACGTAACCAAGGGTACAGAAAAGACGGGGTATTTCTAATTCAGAAATAAATATTTTTCATTAATTAATTCAGAAAAAGAATATTAATTGACGATCCTCTATTATAACAACTCTGCCTACAAACACAAATAATTTGGAACATGATGCATGTTGTACAGAAAAAGGATCTGTGATATTCAGGAAGAAAATCTGACATGAATTCGCAGCAGAAATATCGAATAAAGTAGGTACAATACAACTCAAACAGTCTGAAATAAAATAATCTTTAAGGATATCGTGGCCCAAGGCTTAGATCACTTTCAAACGCTCAAAAAGTCGAAAAAGAACAATTATGTATAAATTTAGATGTGATGTTTGGTTTGTATTTAATTCCGACTTAGTATTTTGTAGAAGTCATATATACTATATCTTTATCGTTTAACACATTTTAACCGTTTTAAACCGAATTAAAATTTCGAATGACAAAATTGAATACAACGAATAAAAGTATGAATAAATAGCATATAAATTATGAAGTAAAATCTATTATAATGTATACTATAAATTATAAGGTAACACTAAGTTTAACTAAATTGTATTATGTGATATGTCAAAACAAACTGTTTATCAACTAACTTCATAGTATGTCACATCACAATTACTGTTTAAAGCTTAAAACTTCAATTTTTGCGATTTCTCATAACGCGTCAAAGGAAGTATAACTTAGAAATAAATAAAATACTAGGCTGAAATAAAACCACGTTTCTTTTCTCATTTTTGAAGTTATACTCCTTTTGACGCGTTAGGAAAAAATGATGAGAGTAAATTTTTACGATGCGCGCGCACACCGACACCCTGAAGTTAACTATAGTCAACATTTTGTTTCTTTGTATTTGTTGTTTGTATTTCTTTGTATTAAAACTGTAAGTGTATTAAATAACTTTTTTCTATTGTTAGTGTCGTGTTTTCTACAAACGTAGAATAAGGCGAAAGATAAAAATTTTAAGCCAAAGAAGTATAACTTCTAACGCGTGTACATAAGTACACACGCACTCTTTTTTACATGAAGCCTATGATTAAATTATAAGCGGACTAGCAAAAAGTGACTAATAACTTGAGAATTTTTACATAAATTGAATCGGTAACTAGTTTTTATTTCACATATTGTGTGACAAATAAATATACGAGTATTTTTAATAATTTTAGAATATTTTATGTATAATTATCTCCAATCCTTTTAAAAGTAACAGTTTATTTCAAAACATATTTTTCTGACTATTATCGCTTGTATCTTTTAATCAAGACCAAATCATAGGGTGTAACTTCATAATAGAACACTGCGTACCGACAGATGCACGTTGGAGGGGCACGTTGCAGCAGTTCCACCCCTCGAACACTGGGAACTGACTTTTTGGGAACCATGAGTCACATTGGATTCTTGTTTCCTGTTACAATGAGTAACACTTAACGTGTCATTATTTGGTAACGTAGTGCGTGGCGTTGAACCATTTTATTAAAAAAATGTGTTAGCCCTCTTATTATTTATTAAAAAGTATATTAAAATATATATTACACATTTACATGTTCATTGCTTCAAATTTTGCAAATAAAGTTCAGTACATTTTTTAACAAAATTTTCAAAAGTATTTTAACACATATCCTTTGTAGCTTAGCAATGTTTTATGTATTTAAAAAGTCTTGTTTTGAGAATAAACATTTTTTTATAATGTATGGGAGTACTATTTTGTAGACTCAGGAATTTATTGTTGATATAAAAACAAACAGTGCATGAATCACGTCAGGGAAGTAAAACTTCTTTGGCTTATATGTATTAAACCATACATATATATGTGAAAATGCCCGTAAACTATATCTGACGACATGGTTAGCAGGTTCATCTATTGGACCGTGCACGCTCTGGCGCGGGACATTGTGGATTATAACCTAAAGATGACCATAATGGACCAAAATGTAACCGCTATAAAGGCAATAACATATTTCAAAATAAATAATAATAAATAAATAAAAACACCCTATAGTTGCTCACAGATACGGTTTTTCACGTACATAATAAAAAATATGAAAGCGAAAAAAGCTGCAGACCAAGAGTTCGCTAAACAGAAGGAGAAAAAAAACTATATCTTATACAAAGTCGTGTAGTACGAATACTTACTATACATTTAATCATTTTGGTATAGTACTAGACCCAGACCGACACTTATACATCCAAATGATAAATATTATAAAAAAAGGATAATATTTTTAACGTCAATTTTTTCCCTACCATGCTTCATAAAATTTCACATCCAAAACTAATCGCTTACATACTCTCCATACCTTTTACAGTTTTGACCTTAGAATAGAACACCATGGACCATGACTGAAGAACAAAGGAATTTTTATGTTAGGATATCCCAAACCATCTTTTTATAGTAAGTTACGTCAGCCGTTTTCGGAATACACACAACGCAATAAATCTGAGGTTAGCACGCTGTAACGTCACGATGATGTCACGTGTACCGAGGAAGCTTTTATGACGCATTTTCAAACCATCTATGGACGTATGTTGCATATGAAGT
This sequence comes from Antheraea mylitta, assembly GCA_014332785.1. Taxonomy (NCBI): domain Eukaryota; kingdom Metazoa; phylum Arthropoda; class Insecta; order Lepidoptera; family Saturniidae; genus Antheraea; species Antheraea mylitta. The sequence goes on from JACEII010000012.1 coordinate 10,142,704, forward strand.
AATTTCTTTGAAATGTCTCCATTACATACCTTTTAAGTTATTTTTGTACCTCTATCTAGGCATCACGTATTCGCTACGGGCCTGACAGTAACAAAAGTATGCGTAGGTGCGTCAATACTGACACATGATGCGATCATAGCTCCCTGGTACCGTATTCAAATAAGGTGTTGCTGAATGTAAAAAGAATATCGTAATGAGACTATAGCGTGATAATAAGATATATTCTAGCACTTGACTGTTGAATTATATTCGTGAAGTTAAACATCTGTCACCAAGCATGTAAAGTTGTATGCCGGTCTTTATATCTGTTGAGAACTAACGCATTATTATAATAAGCCCATTATCACATTTAACTACGTGACGTTTTAAAACCTAACCTTATAAATTATGACAACACGGCAGCGGTTAAAGCCTAGGTCCGATCCCTCAGCGTGGAGCCCTTGAGAACGTTGCTCGCGCGATACAAAAACACAAAATCTTACAACACTGCGACAACATTACACATGTCATCTCTACACATGTGCACGAATACAAGCTTACACATTAAAGTGGAAGGGTTTTGTTTCTTTCCCTTATCGAACTGAAATAGTTAAGAAAATTATCTGATACGAAATATATATAGGAGTTGTTGAGGTATGTATGCTTGGTACACATATATGTTCCAACAACTCATATATGTATAACTAGTTAGCTTAGGTCAACTCAGATAGTTCGCGAATTGCACATATCAGACAACAGCCCAAGCCGAGGTGTGCCGTGCACCCTTGAGCTAGTTGTCAAATAAAATCCGGTGAAGCTGTTCAGACTTAGCTAGGTCAATAGCGTAGTCAGTTCGAGAAAAAAATAACAACACTGTTATTTACTTTTTAATTCACTTTTACATAATGGTACAGATGTAAGGTAGTCTTTTTCGAGTGTTTACATGATCACTATTATCTGTTTATTACCGGGCACGCATTACCTAAACGGTTACATAGATTCATCTGAATTTTGGGAGCAATGTAGGCTACATAATATTTACATATACTAACGTTTGTAAAAGAAATAGACATGCATAAATGGCAGTCGAGATCTTTATTATCGTTTCTGATCCTAATATTTTACTTGTCATAATAAATCAAATTATAAATATCATACTCCGCCAACTTACCTAAAACCTACCTATTGTTAGAATTATCACTGCATATTATAAAAGATAGTTCTTTGCCACGTCTGTCTGTTTTTTTTTATATTATGAAAGCTGAGTTTTGGAAAGAATGTGTATAGTACTTCAGCAATTCTTTTACTGTAAATATTCAAAATAGAAATAAATTTCAATTCAAAACTAGCAAGATAAGAGTTCATAAAAAAACGGAGTAAAATATAACGCCGACGCCTCAAAATCTCTAATATATAGGTATAATATCTCTAAGTAATTAGTACCTTATTTTAACATTTATTACATAGTTTGCTTTTATTACAGATCGTGTTGCTGTTTATCACTCCAAGGCTAACTATTAATATAAAACTATTCTACTTTGAGTTCAATGACCCCGAACGGAGTTTTTTTTATAGTACCACGATAAATTATACGGTGATTAACAACAATCACAGTACAGTGTAAGAACACCGAGGACTATCAAGAGATGGAGAACTTTTGTTGGTCTTTGTGTAATGTCTGCTTGCAAACCTTACGACCTGGTATATACTTTCTAAATTCGAGAACATTCTATTAAATCCTATGTGTAAATAAAGTAGCCATCTTTGATTATTGTCGTTAATTAATTAGTACCTGGGCGACCGAGTCTAGTTTGGTTCTTTAGAAAACATTTTAAAATAAAAATAAACTATTAGGTGTGCATTATAAAATGAACATTACAAATATATATATATATCTCTTCTGCTGTCACTCGGATTCGAACTGGGTTTATACGGATTTTCAAAACGACCGATTCCATCTGAGCCATTTTTGTTTTGACGGTGCCGGCGAAATTTACCTTTATATTCTAGCTATACTTTTTCATTGCCTGAAAACTCAGTTAAAAAGGTTTTCTATGAATAAAATCTAGCTAAATCGATTTATCGTCCCCGAACTACCTACATACTAGCTTTCATGGAAATAAATGACTCCGTTTCCGACATCCAGAATATATACAAATATAAATATATACAAGAATTGCTAAGGTATTGGATAGAGAGATAGATAGATTCTATTTATCGCTGTCAATATTATGTGGAACAGTGCAGCGGTCGACAATTTTGTAACTCTTTAGCACCACCCGAGAAGCACGCGCTGGGTAATGAGAGATACAATTTCTGCGGACACGAGTAACATTAGTAAGATAAGAAAGAGTATCTGTCACTGCTATATAACCAAGCTCTCTCTGTTCTCAACTCAGTCAGTTACAGAACTGGACTACTCCATTTGGTTATATGATATGTGGCAACGCACATGCGACTCCCCTGGTGTTGCATGTGTCGGTGGTGTCTATGGACGGTGGTGATCACTTAACATCAGATGATCTACCTGTTCCTTTGCTTCCTGTGATATAAAAAAAACTTTTCGATATTATAAATTTAATAAACAGAAGTATTACTGTCCCGAGACGGTAATTAAAATGTATGCCAAAAATATAAAATAATTTATTATATTATCTAAAATGTTATATCGTTAAAGAACACGATCTTGTAAAATAAGACAACATAATTTAAAATTAACGAGTATAGTTACGTAGTAAGTTATAAATTCAATAAATATTACATATATTAGTATAAACAATGACACACCCCCAGACATAATATGTACAATCGTGTTACACAAAACATGACGTGTGAGCCAACACTTAGGGATGTACTTTATTGATTCATTATCTGACTCACCACGGGATCATGTCAATTGCGTGTTTCATTTATTGATGATTAATATGGAGGACTAATTGTAGTCATCTAAGGTCAGGCAGTGGTAATTATGAATGAATTTCATTAAAATTCTACACTCGTAATATTATGATTGGTTCGTGTTAATCAGTAATGAGTCAACTTTAAAGTGATACATGATTTCTGATTTATATTAAGAGGTGATTAAGTATAAGTTGCCTGTAATTGTAAAAAAGTTACAATACCTATATATTTTTTTTTCCAAATATTCATCAAGTTATCGGTTATTTTATGTAAATTCGATAGCAAAGATATAGGCGCTAATCATTAAGTAATAGTGTTCGAAGAGTGGATAATGGATAATTTCTACAGCGATAACAAATCTTACTGTTCGTGACAAAACTGAGTTTGTATTACACTTAACCAACGCTCGCAATTAACTCTTGTATAAGCTAGCGCTAATATTTGGTCGCTTTTTTTTATGGCACCTAATCCAAAATAATTTAATTCACCAAATATCCCAAAGAATTTTTTTTTTTTCGAACTGACTACGCTATTGACTTAGCAAGGTCTTATTGTCCTCTGGACGTTTTATAATCACTCCATAGTTTTAGTCAGTTTTAGTCGTGTCGACCGTTCGAAAGAGCAAAGGGTTTAGGGTTGATAGAGATCCTTTAAACACCCACTATGTCTTTTTTTTCTCATCTGTTATTTCCGGTCCATACAAAACAAAGCAATTAAAAAATCTGGCACACGAAGCGATCCCACTCAACAACTCTTTGGACTGCGGTCTGTTTGAAATTGAGTATAGAGATTGTAATGACCACTCAGCGTCAGGTGGGTTACATGCTTGTTTACTATTTCATAATATAAAAAAAATGGTCTTTATTTCATCTCCATCATTAAATCGATCATTGAACCGAAAACAAATTCTGAGATATTTTTATATCATCAAGGATTTAATAATGCAACAATTTGAAGGTTTAAAGTTTCCTAAACTACATTTTTGAAGTTATACTTCTTTTGGGGCGTTGGGGAAATATGATGAAAGTAAATTATTACGATGAGCGCGCACACCGTCATGAAAACGGACACCCTAAAGTTGGCTATAGTCAACATTTTGTTTCCTTGTATTTGTTGTTTGTATTACTTTGTATTAAATCTTTCAATGTGTTATTAAATACCTTTTTTCTATTGTTAGTGTCGTTTATGATACAAACGTTAGAATAAGGCAAAAGATACATTTTTTAAAAAGATTTTTATCTTGTTACGCCAACGAAGTATAACTTCTAACGAGTATACATAAGTACACACACTTTTTTTTGCTTTGTACGATGGGATTTATAAGCAAAGAATATAATCTAATCAATACTAGAATAAATAAGTAAATTGTATATTCTTATATGTATTTATAAATATATTCATCCTCTTTCTATATATATTTTGAAGTTGTTTTGGGTGACGTGTCTATGAGTGAGTACTTCCAACTGAGCACCGCTCCTGCTGGCTGATGAGGGTCTTCACGATTGGGGTTATTTAATTAAAAGTGCAATCGTTAACTTGCTTTGTTTAATTTTAATATTCCCCGTGTCTACGATCTTTCGTGCGGCCCAGCGCGCAGTAAATGTTCGCCTTGGACATTCAATTAAATTAAATATTTTGAAAAATGATAATTATAGTTTCTCAAGAAGCATTTTACAGTAACTCATTCTACACGAGCTTCTGATTTGGTAAGAATCCGTATACTGTGGTGATCGTTTATCGTTATTCTAATCACATTTTTGTTATCCACGATCATGGTATAAAAAATGTGCCATGTATATATACAAGACCTAATGAGTTCAGTTTACTGAGCATGCTTCCTTAATTCCTTTATTCTAACTTTGTTGTATTGTCTGTACCAATGAAGATAAAGAAAGATTTAAAAATATATATGTTCTTTAAAAATATACGCGGTATTTCCATGATAATAAGTATGTAATTACAAATTTTTCAATAAGAAATTTAAAAGAGGTATTGGAATCTTCATTGAATAATAAATTAAATTATAGCAAATTCTATTTTATTAAAGTCAAAATTCTCTAGGCGCGACTAGGAGATTACTGGACGAAAATGCAACGGAAGTCCGTTACGTCAATATGGCGTCTCGTTTCTGTACCATCGGGTTAGGTAATAATTAAACATAACCAAAACTTATATTAAATCATAATTCATTTAATTCATTACTTTTCATAGTAATCTGTTCGTACTTTTCTATATTTTATTTACTTTATAAGAAAGAGTTGCTAATAATATTTCCTGTGTTATTTAAGTTCCCAATTAGTTGATAGATGGCACTACAGATAATGAAGCTTTGATTCAATTTGTTACTTACATTGAAACCAGATGGCACGGTCGCGCGCCCATATATACATAATCAATTCTATTGTATGATTCTTATTCAATTTTTTTTCAAAATTTTTTAATATTTATTGACATAATCCAAAATATGTAAAAAGTTTTAGTTCAATCACGTGTGACAGTTACACGCATTAATTTTTGAATTTAATACTTAATTGAAAATATTCAATACGGAGATATGTGGTTATAAACGAGATTTTAGTCAAGTAAGGCGTTCAGGTTAAATCGTTAAAATCATCAATTGCTAAGTAAATGTAAAGTACTTCCCTCGTTACTTAAACGAACGTGCTTAAAGTGAAACAGTTGAGTCACAAAACTTAAAAAGGATAGTGAGCCTCGACTTGACCGAGTTCGTTGCACAGATACAATCAGTGGAGTTGAATGACTGCATGAGTCACTCTTTCACAACTCAACGTTCTTGAAAGGTCATCTTAAGTTTGTTCATTGATTTTATTTTGTATTTTTAGCGCGGCGTAGGTGTTCCTTGTCGCTTTATTGTGGGAGAAATTTATTATCTTATGATTAATTCTGGACAGACTTTCACTTATGTATAATTTATTGCATTTATTAAAGCATATAGTGCCTTACCGCACTTTATTTATAGCTGAAACAGTGACTTATATGAATACATTATTTTTAACCCGTATATAAGTGTTTTTGAAACTTAAAAAATATTATTATGCATGTTTAGGACATTAAAATAAATAAAAATATTATTAAACAAATGAGTACATTTTCACATAAGACTAATTAATTTCAGACTAAAACATATTTTCCGTTATGGTAATCGACCATTTGATATAAATGTATACAGCTATAGATATCTAACACTCAGATACAATACTGACGAATAATCGTTGAGTATAAACTCATCACACAAAAGTCAGTGATGCGCTGAGATCAAAATGGCAACATTTAAGCCCAATAATAGAGCTTACTACCATTGGGCCCCAAAACTAAAATATATAATATCTATTATATATACACACTGAAGCTATTGTTGGTTTCGGCTCGTTTGGCTCACTCGGGGTAGTATCACCCTCTCACAGAAAACCGACGTGTAGTAACAGTGCTTGCATTGTTGCGTTACGTTCGGTCAGTGAGAGCGCTGGAAACCCTACTCTCCTACCCTCTCCTCTCCTCTCCCCTCCCCCCTATTCCTCTTTCCGCCAAACACAGGCTGGTAACGCACTTGCGACTCCTCTGGTGTTGTTAGTGTTTATGGACGGCGGTGATCACTTAACATCAAGTGACCCGCCTGTTCGTTTGCTTCCTATTATATAAAAAAAAAACATTAACAGGAATATTTACATTTAATTATCATATATATGGTCTAAGATATACCATAGACCTAAATATTGTGTTAGGTACTTATTTTGTTACGAAAAAAAAAATTATTTTATTTACTTACTCATCACTCAATAATTTGCAAGCATATACATTTTAGTATCATTTTGTCACCTAAATTCCATAAAATCATCCGGTACAACCCAATACTAGAAACTAAAATGATATATGGATGATTATTACAACATTATATTATGAGAGATATAAATATATATTATTCAAGAGAATACTCACTTTAGGCGTGGATATTTCATGGAAGGAACTGGGACGAGGCGCAGGACCGGCTGCCACGCAGTCTACGGGTACGCTGTAGTCGGCACAAAGAGCAGCCTGAAATAGACATAATTATATTAATAACTCGACTCAAAGCGTAGTTAAACCACAGTACAAATATTCATATGGGAACAATATAATAGGTAATCTTTACCTATGAAATTGCCGTTCTGCAGTACTGGCCATTTCAAATCAAAATAATTTTTGTTTGGCTAAGAATTCTAATTTCAAATTAATTTTATTTTAAAAACATGGAATTCTTTTTCCAAAAGCAGTCATTTGTTTATTGATTAGTGTTACATTTTCAACGCATTTCAATCTTTTTTGTCATCATGGATACGTTAAAATCCGAGTAATTAAGGAATATGAGTACCATCATGGCAGCAACGCGGCACAAGCGGCACGCAACATCAACGACGTTTACGGAGCTAACACTACAAACCAACGCACCCCCTGTTATTTGTTTGCTCGCTTCCGTTCTGGGAATTTCGACCTGAAAAATGAAACTTGCGGTCGTCCGAAGACTTTGGTCGACAATGATGAATTAAAGGCAATTGTGGAAGCTGATGATACACAATCTACGGCTAAATTAGCAGCAGCTTTCGACGTTAGCGTCAAAACCACATTGGTCCATTTGTGTCGAATTGGCAAGGTAAAAAAGCTTGACAAATGGGTGCCCCACGAACTCAATGATCGCCGGCGCGAAGTACGCGTTGAGACGTGCCTTGCACTGCTCAACAGACACACAAATGAAGGAATTTTGAACCGCATTGTTACCTGCGATGAAAAATGGATTCTGTTTGATAACCGCAAGCACTCAGCAAGTTGGTTGGATCCTGGTTAAGCACCTAAACAATGCCCTAAACGAAAACTTACCCCTAGAAAAGTGATGGTCATTATTTGGTGGTCTAGCGCCGGTGTGATTCATCACAGCTTCTTACCAAACGGGGAGAGCATTATTGCAAATGTGTACTGTGAAGAACTAAACACAATGATGGAGAAGCTGGCACATCTCCAACCAACATTGGGCAATCGCTCGTCTCCGCTGCTCCTGCACGACAACGCGCGACCTCATACTGCACAGCAGACGGTCTCCAAGTTGCAAGAACTGGGTTTGGAAGTTCTCCGTCATCCACCCTACTCACCAGACCTTACGCCTACAGACTACTACTTTTTTCAGAATTTGGACTACTCCATGGCAGGAAAAAAATTCAATACCCGAGAGGCAGTACGCCTTTGAAGAATTTGTTGCCTCTCGTCCAGCTGATTTATTTAATAAGGACATCAATAAACTGCGTTGGCAAAGATGCATTGATTGCATGGGTGATTACTTCGATTAATACAAATAAAAAATACTTGAAAAAAAATCGTTTAAATTTTTTCATACAAAACGGCAATTTCATAAGTAATGGCCTAAATATACTCGTATGTGCAATTTTTAATGAACATACACACTTATTAAAGTCAAATACCTTAAGGCTAGGTTTGAGAATATAAGCGTAGCCTAGAGGTAATGTTGGCGACTCTATACTAATCGATCGATCGACGGGGAGACGGTTCGAACCCCGTAACTTTTGAGTGCTCCTCGACACCTGGAGCGAGAGACTTACGAGGACAACTGCTGGCCTTTCAACAATTGAGGCAATCCGTCCTCTCTTAACAGAGTGGGTAGAAAGGACCCACGGTGTGCTCACTTTCCGGCTGGTGCAGGTGCTTACCGGCCATGGCTGTTTTGGGAAGTACCCTGCATCAGATAGCCGGGAGAGAGCCAACTGCCCGGTGTCATCACTGTAGTGGATGTGACGTGGAGACCTCCAGACACGTCTTGGAGGAATGTCCGGCGTGGACAGAGGAGCGCCGCGAGCTCGTCGCGATTGTTGGTGATGACCTCTCTCTGCCGGTTGTGATTCGTTCCATGGTCGGTGGAGAGAGGGCATGGAATGCCGTCGTCACCTTCTGTGAGAACGTTCTCACAGAAGGAAGACGAAGAAAGAGAGCGCGAGAGGTCTGCCGACGCTCCTGCTGTCCGTCGCGGGAGGACTGGCCGCAGAAGACGAAGGGGGGGAGGCTACCACCATCAGAGGCCTCCCTAGTTAAACTCCAGGTGATAGATGCAGGGGTGTCTGTCGCCGCGTAAGGAGTTCCCGTGCAGGCGAAGCACGGCTTGCCGCAGCCGCAGCTTCGAGAAGAAGAGGAAGAGGGGGGAATTTCTTGTCCTCTCTCGAGGTATAGGTCCCCGTCTTAACATTTACGGGTGACCATAGCGCGCGACCAGAGTTTAGAAGGAGTACATGCTCGCCGTCAACCCTCGACTCTGGTCCAATTACGCGCACAGGCGACCCAGGGGTTTTAGCCGGTAGGAGTCCGGCATAGCCCTCTTATTGTCCCCCGACAGTGGAAGGATATCTCATGTAGAATAAAAAGGTTTGAGAGTGAAAAGCATTGCTTTACGATTTCAATTACTCTATTAATCAATGTGTATAAATTAAACTAACCTGAACAATGTATAGTTAGGTAGTAGCTAATTTATAGAGGAAAGTGTGTGCTACATAAAACTCTCGTTTCGCCATATAGAATGATACTGAGATAGATTGTTAGAATAAAAAATATTGGTATTAGTGAAAAATACGGAGTCAATTGTTTTGCTGTATATTAATTTAAGCATCAAATATAGTACTTATAAAGAGTTAGAACCCGAAAAGTTTCATTGCTTCGTACTAGATTTTACTAATTATTTTAGTGTCCCATCGACACCATTTCAGATCACACTACACTTAAGTATTACTGAACTGTAATTTAATTAAAAAAAAAAATAAACGATGGTTTTATTTACCACCCAAAAATAAATGTCAGTAAGAAAACCCATTATCGATAGAGAATGTTACAGACAAATCGGGCAAAGTAAATAGGGCTCGGAACCAATAAAAGCGTAGAGACATAGTATCCCGCCCTTATTTATAAGGAGTCGAAATTAATTGAGGCAATTATCTTTTTGTTTAACCCCCCGAAATGAAAATGTATATTGATTAATTATAACATTGCGAAATGTCACCAAGTTTTAACAAAGAAAATACTTTTTAACAATACACTGACTCTAGTGTCTGAAAATTTTAATAAAACTGTGTTGATTTACGACCTTATAAGCGTGTTTGTAAATTATAGGTAACAATTTTCATATGTGTTGCCGCTCTTTGTTGCCATCTACTGTTGGAAACTTGTATATTTTTACATTAAGAACAATATTCCTTACATAATACTACCTCATTAAACATATGCAAACGCGTGATCACAGAAAGAAATGTTATTCAACAATCCACTATTTGCCCAGTATTAAGGAAATCAATGGGAAAATTCACAATCCTTTTAAATAAATACAAATATTATTGATTTTTCGAAATTTTTTTGAAACACAAAACAACCGTATAATAATAAGGCAAAAAATAATTATTTATATAAAAATAATCGTTCAGAAATTAATATATTTTTTTGTGACATGATAAATGATCACTAGAGTCTGCACCTTTGAGAGGTAATTCACGTTTTGCTCATAAGACGCCCGTCTGCAAATGTTCGTATATAAATTCTTGGAGCTATGAAGTTTTCATATAAGATAACGACATGCATCGTTAGTTCGGCTTGACGGACGATCATGGTGGATAGAACGCGACGCATACTTGTGATATTGAGTTATGCAGACAGCCTGCACTGGCATTATACGCTTGGCTATGAACGACGTAAATTAATGTGAGGAACAATTTTGAATATAGGTATTTATGATACAAAACTTCTATGAATTACAAAATATGAAGACCTAAAAATGTTTGAAAAGACATATTACATGAAAATGTTAAGCTAACGTATAAATAGGAAGGATTTTAAATGGATATTTAAAATTTAGAATGGGTCCGCTCGCCCGTAGTTTAACCATCCGACCCACAGAAACACCAACGTGAAGTAACAGTGCTTGCATTGTTTGCAGTGCTTGCACCCTACCTTCCCTTCTTCCCTCTTCCCCCTCCCATACCCCTCCCCACTTCCCCACCAACACAGGCTGTCTATGGACGGTGGTGATCGCTTAATATCAGGTGACTCACCTGTTCGTTTGCCTCCTATGATATATAAAAAAAGGACTTATAGGAAGTTTTCCTTTTTATTTCGGAGTGCTAAAAGGTGGAATCTATAAAAAAAATCAGTAGGGACCATTCAAGGATTACGTAAGCACTAATGGGTAAGGAAGGATCCTTGATTTGCTTATTTTTTATGACATACAGGGTGGGATGGTGATTACGTCGATAGTATTTAAACAGTACATAAACAGACATTATAATACTCATACAAATGTTTACGTAAGTATAGGGGAGGGGTAAAGAGCGTTACTTACTTTTACTGACCAGGGGCAGGGGGCTGTCAGAAAATACAAAGATTCTAATTACGCAATACTTGAACGGTCCCGTAAAATTAAAATTAGTTTGATTATTTCAGAAGAAAGTTTTCAAAGAAATCATTATTATCAAAGTTTACGTTAACTTCAACAAGCGTCAGCGTCAATTCCATTTAAAGGAGGACGACGTCGAATTTAGCTAAACGTCCTCTAAACAATGTAAACTATTAGAGCAGGGTTTTTCTTTCACGACTTGATATTTTTCTCTTAAAACTTTGCTGATAACGTTAAAAGTCCTTCACAGTTCCCCTTTGATCACTTATCGAGGGGCACGGTCCAATGGAGCGAGTAGATAAATGTCAGCGGCGCTAGGGACAATAATAACTAATTATTTTATCAACTTATTCCATTTTCGGTTCGGGGTTATCAACGAAGACATTTTGAAGATATTATTCTTGTTAAAATATTTACATAATATACTATTTGGATCTCTAAAATAAAACCATTATAAAAGCTGTCCTGATATGTTCATCTGTGTGCAACTGGGTGCTGGGTTTTCAAAAGAGATAGATAAAAAGATTGCATGTGCCAAAGCCGTGAATGTTGTGTGTAGTATAATTATAATGGATAAAATTTAGTATGAGTCTATCAGAGGATTAATCAGAAGATGGTCGGGTGGATTGACCGGATTGAATTTCAATTCGATAACCAAAAGTTGGATCCATGGCAAGCACCAACGAATTTTTCGGTAATCGCGTAGATTCACTAATTACTATAGCGTGATGGTGAATCAATCTATCGTGATGAAATTCTAAACCTAAGAAATATTCGTGTAGGACCATCGTATACGGGAAAAACATAGCATTATGGATTTACGGAGTTTGAAACCGCTAAGTTGTCGTGGGTTATTGTTGGAATTTGGCCCATGCCTTCCATCGAGAAAAATCCAGTGGCCTTTCAATCAGTCTCTTACAGGATGGTTTTTTTTATCGAAGCACGACATAGTTAATGCACTATGCCTGATGTTAAGCATAGTACAATCCAAAAACATCGGCAACCACCGAGAGACAGATTATCCATCGCCGGTCGCCGCTGTTATGCCGGCCATAATGACGAAAGTCACCCGGTACTGGATATGCACAGGCTGATCCCCAAACGCGACGCGCAGAAGTGAGTCACTATGACGGGCTTTTTCGCCATATGCATGGTGGTGTCGACCCAGTCGGGCTGTAAAACCCTACCACCCCGCTTGCGCCATTGCCTCGTTCGTTGGTCAGCAGGGTGCACCACGTGCAGGTGAGGTTGGCTTGGGTGTCTCAAGTCTTAAGATGTTACTCGATACCCCTTACACCCCGAAAATGTGATATATCAGAAGAAGTATAAAAATATATAATAATGCTAATTATGAAAGCGTGGGAACAAAGAATGACGGAAGAAGATATGAATTGATTGAGGGAAGAATGTTATATGTACAAAACATGTGATAGACAGTTGATAGTAAAGAGTAAAAGAGTAAAACATATTCTGGTGGCCCTACTCGGGTAAGATGTTTATGCTATGTATCTCATGGAAATATACTTAAACTAATTAGTGTAATTAATAAGGCATGAATTATTCTTTAGAACAATCTTAAATACTCGTACTATACAAAGTTCGTAAACAAGATTCGCATTTTTTAAAATCTTCTTTTAGTATTAAGCACGGTAAAATATGAAAGTCTGAGTTTTTTGTGGGATTTAAGTCTGGCATGTAGTAGATTTTTTTTTTTTCATAACCTTGCGTTTGACTCTAAATTTTTTAATTTGGTGATGTTTTACGTAATATGGTTAGTTTATTGTGCATAAATGAAATGATTGCAAAATAATACCACGGAGCATGAAATTCTGAGATGCCACAAAAACTCCCTGGAAGGGTCTAACATGGGAGCCACCATCTTATTAGAATATTGAAATAATCACTCGACGCTTGCAATATTATTAACTGCACGACAATGGCAGTAATAACTTGAAAGAAAAAAAAAGATGAAAGTCTTCATGTGATATTAATTCGAACACAAAAGCACTAACTAATAGTAGCTATCTATGAATGCATAGTCGCAGTGGCAACCATAAAGCGAGCTGATTTATTAACCACTGCGTTCGAAGGCTTAATGGTGCGGACTGAACGATAAAGATTAAGCGTTATGAATATTAATTTCATGGCTTTGAGATTTTACTTGGGTTATAGATTAGTCTTCAACATTGATTACTTTGTAAGAAAATTAAATAGCTAAGTATATACAATTTAAGTATGTATATATTTATAATTTATATATTTCTGTAGATGGTAGAGCCACGCTGAAGCTATTAGTGTATTAGTTACTTATTTAGTTGTATAAAGTTGAAAAGTTACTATGAGATATTAAAAGGTTATCCCCAAACTTAAATGTGTGTAAAGGTAGAGAAACCCACAAGAAAGATGGGTCTTTTACTTATCTTAATAAGGAGATTGCATAATCAAATGTAACTAAAATACAGCTTAGCCTATTAAAAAACAAGATAAATAATAAAATATAACAGAAATCTATTAGAAATTTCTGTTGATACTCTAATTCTAATTCTTCTAATTTCTAATTCTAATTTCTAATAATTCTAATGTATACTAAAAAGTTTCAAATTTAATTACATTACCGCAGAGTGTTGAAAACCAACGACATTGTCGTTATAACAATGTAGACACAGACAGACATTGTTCCGAGTTTTAATTTATAATAAGATTGTCCTCCTCATGAAAACCGCTATTCCAATTAACATTGTATTTTTTCTCCTTCCAAATCAGTTATTTTCTATTCTATTGCGTTTAAAAGAAAGGGAATTGTAAAGACAATTGTAAAAACTATTTGAGAGGGACGATGTAACACGAAGTACTACCGAGGTAGGCAACCTGATATTAAGTGATCACTGACAACTAAAGCAACCTCAAAACTGTAATCCTAACACCAGTTGTAAGATATATTGGTAATTGAATTGGACCGTCATGTTAACCATCAAGTGTCACCAATCCACACGTTTTAAGCTTGAATACACTTGTACAGTGGTACTGCTTTGTGGTAAAATTGCAACGTTTCCATGATCGAACTTTGCACTGGTTCCAACACTCTTGGCACGTGTTCTGACTTAATCAGAAGCATGGAGAAGAAATATGAATTTAAAGAAGCGTGTGCGGTAGAGTCCTTCGTCGTCAGGAACGGAAGAAGTACGTGAGACTACGTTTTAAGTAAGAAATCAAATTCCAATATTTCATTGAATATACCAGGAGAAATATTCGTTCATAAAAAGCAACATTTTGGAGAATAAACGTCACTTACATTTAAAATCGATGACACAAATGGTCACTAAATCTGTTCCGTTCATTGATTTCATAATAATATCGGTATTGTTTTCCGAACCTCTCGAAATGGTAGTCGCTTCTTTCATGACCATAAATTTGGGCTGTCTGTGCCTAAACTAGGTATTTAAAATTTTCTCTTTAATGTTAAAATTAGACAAAAGGATTCATAAAATGTTTTTATAGTTATTATTGGGAAAAATATCTTTCATGGTTATTTGACCCCCAAATGGGACATAAATTCCGTAATCAATTCTTAGTGGATAAAGTCCAATAAAGATATACGGTGTTATTACAACAAATTTAAATACGTATTGAATATTTGCTATTAAAAGGTTACGTTTTAAATACAACGTGCTCGCTAAATGTTCGCCGTCTTGCTCTTTTGTCTCACTTTGGTTAGGTTAAGTTAGACTTGCGAAAAAGGATAACGCGAACTTGCCTCGGGCGAACGCGATGCATTTAGTACGATACCTTTTTAAAGCAAATATTTAATACGTATTTAAGTTTTTTGTAATAACACCGAATATGTTTAGCTAAACAGTAAGAGCATTAATATCTTATCTTGTAAACTCTTGGATATATTACGACGAATATCGTGTTAATTACGAAATTAATCCAACATCTACCCAAATTAGTTGAATATTCAGGAGTTTATATACAAAGAATTAATTAAAACCATATGTTGCAAACGATACGTGTTGTGTAACTAGATAGAGAAAGGGTGTCGACTTACAAGAAGGATTGTGAAAGCTGTTTATCTATACTAATATTATAAAGAGGTAAAGTTTGTGAGGTTGTAGTGGATAATCTCAGGAACTATTGGTCCGATTTGAAAAATTCTGCGTTATATAGCTCATTTATCGAGGATGGTTATAGGCTATATATCATCACGCTACGACCAATAGGAGCGGAGCACTAATGAAGAATGTTTAAAAATCGTTTTTTTTCTCTTGAGAGCTTCCGCTATCACCCATAGCGTTAACCTTAAGTATCTATTCAACTCAAACGCCGGCTGACGCTAGTCACAAATAAATTAAATCACTGTCTATATTATCGAAGAACAAATGGGCAGAGTCAACACGGTGCAGTATATTTTTCTCCTGTATCAACGGATTTAAAAATATATTACAAAGCTTTTGTTGAAGTTTAGTGTTAATAAAAATATTTGGAAGAAATTCGTTTATTTGTCTTTAATATTAAAACTTAAAAAATATTCGACAATAGCCCGTCTAAACTAAATATATATTAATGTAATTAATATAATATAATAGAAACAAAAAAAAAAAAACGGTTCAGTACCTTTTTCATCTTGTTTTTCAACCGATTTTCTTTTTTTTACTTGTACTATCTACGAGTCGAAATATTTATTTGTAAATCTCATTTTTGATACTTCACGATCTTTATGCCTATTAATCTACAATACTTATTCACTCTCTAGCATAAAAACCTATTGAGATTTTTTTTATTTGCTCTACGAAACTATGTTTAATCTTACAAATCAAAGTTATGTACACTTTATATTTAAAAATTAGATAATTTTTGACGTAAACACAGCTTACATTGTTGAAACGATGCGTATGCGTAAGAAAACATAAAAGGAAAATAACTAAAACTTAAATGTAATTTACAAAATACTCATTTACAAAAAGAATAAAAAACTAAATCAAAAACGAAAGGTTTTTTTTTGATGCAGCTGCTATGGTAGCAGCTACTATGCTTTGCCCTCAGACACGGGTAATCCATTGTTTACTTTTTGAATTAATCGCATATTTTTGTTTGGGGTATTGTCTATATTTTCTTTGTAACATAATTGTTTTTACCATTGCGGGATACTGAAAAAACGAACGGTTATAAAATTATATGATAATAGTATGTAAAATAATCTTAAGATACATTAATTTAGGTTTCAATGAGGCTAAAGGACAACAGAGAAACAAATCGATATCTTTTTGAATCTTATTATTTGAGTTAATATATAATTATATTAATTTAAAATATATGAATTATGATATAATTTTGTGTACTGAATAACTTCAAGTTATTATGCTTCATCAATTTTATTTACTAAAATAAACATAAACGAATGATTCAAACAACAAAAACTAATAATGTAATTAATCAGTAAGATAACAATAGTTAATTCTAATAAAATATCTATGAGTTAATTACCTAAATATGTTTTACTTTACTGAAGGAACTACTATTACACTACATAAAGCACATAGTCACATACATACGTTGTATGGCCGAAAAAAAAAGTGATTCATATCTTAAGATACTACCGGATAGTTTAAATTACAATTTAAAAAATGACTATGATGATATATTAAAAGTACCTAAAAATTAAACCTGTAATTATTATCGCCAGTAGATATTAATATCAAGTGCCAAGATTATTTCATGAGTCACCCATTTCTTTATGATATTTCTTGAACGCTTCATGAGTTTTGTAAATTTCACAAACACTCTTATCGCGCGTTCACATAAATATTAATAGAATAAATACTTCAATACGTAATGTCTTTTAGACGGATGGAATCTCTGAAGTATTTGAATACAGAAACAATACTTTACACCTACATCTGCCTATAACAGCAATCTTAGTTCTTCTGTGTACGTTTAAAGGGAATGGGAATAAGCATTGGCAATGAAATATTCCAATTGATTTTTTAAGAGTAGCGATATATTATGGACGGTTCTGAATTAATACAGCAAAGCGCTTTGAGTATGGTTTTCATGTCACCTTATAGAAAAAAAAACATTAACATTTTCGGGTAATTAATAATCGTTCATTGCAAAATGTACTGTTATTTTGAATTGTCTACTACAAACAGTTAACCCAAATATCATAATTCAATTTCCAAATCATATAATTCATATAAATATCTAATTAACTTTATGTCTTGTACTCGTATGTGCAACTCAATTTAATAAATCACAATTACAGTACCCGACTTTTAATTTGGCACGTCGAAAAGAAGACTGAGATAGTCGGCTAAGTTCGATTTCGTATAGCGTTATCTTTATCTATCGCACTCATTGTACTGTACGATAGAGAGAACGCTTTACAATACTAGAGCAAGCCGATCGTAGTGGCACGTCTGACTGTTCTCTCCGCGACGTGCCAAATCATAAGCCGGGTAACCTACTGGTATCTGTTGTTAATTTTTTTTTTTTATAAACTATGCATATTTTGTGACAAAAATCTTCATTTTATTTTATGTTTTTTTTTCATGTTAACAACTTTGTGTCTGGAAATATAATAAATCTGTAAATATCAAACGTATAGCATATTATTACAAACGTTGTGAATCATTGAAGCGATAAGATACTGGCAGTAGGCTGGGCTGACATGCAATTACCTGTGCATGTTCACACCATTTCATTGTACTCTCTACTAAACACTATCAGACAGCGTGGAATAGACTGTGGTAGTATACTATAGGTACAATTGTCAACAATGTGTTCATCTAACACTTCTATGCTTACATAGTAATATATACAATAGATACGGATGAATACAATTATTTATGACTACTAAACATATTTAGAATAATTACATATATAATATTTTATTGTACGGTGTACATAGTTACGATATATGTTACAATTAACTAATCAAGTATGAAATATTACCTAATCTTAGTGGATATCCATTCTACGTCACATCCAAATAGTATCAACACCATGAGTCGTCATATAAATAATCTAATAATATTTTAAAATGAGCAAATTTTATACATATATATGCATGTAAAATATTGGGCTTCTCCGAAACAACTTTAGCGATTTGGACATAATTTTCTATTTGGATAATGTTTACATTCCCAGTTGACATTGATAGAATTTTTGAGCCAAGATGTCTAACGTTCGACGAGTGCGTCTCATGTAATACGTAAGTACCCAAACTTTTACAAAGCAAGTATTCAATATACTTAACTTTTTTGTAATTACAACGGAAGTGTTTTAAGAATGATCTCTTTAGGTGCAGGGGATATATATCGAAAATTAACTAAAAAAAAAGATTTATCCTATGTAGAGTTCCAGTTATAAATTAGTATGTATGTAATGTAAATTTGGAATAATAAACCTCCTCGATTACAGGCAAAAAACAAATTTATACTTAAGAAATTAATGAAACTACAAATTCTTGAGGAACATACATAAGGCCGTTTATAATTATATTCTATCAACAGATTTGACGCATTCTTATTATCACAATTTTATATTTTTCTCTTATTACTTTACTTTATTTTTAGTTAATTGTTATGTGTAGCAATAGATATAATATTTTAAGTTTATCTCCACAGTCGGGCGCGAAAAAATAATGCTTGCTTATATTTTAGCCGGAAATTTGAGGTCTGGCTGAAAACCTGCGCCGTTTTCAAAAACGTCAATACGCTGACGCACGGCCTCATTGCCCTAGTTTTACTTTTTTATGTTTAAAAGTTTTTTTTTTGGACAACTGTATTTAGTTATGACAATAAAACTCTTTCTTTCTTTCCATATAGGCTGTTACAAAGAAAATTATTTCCTTTTTTAAAACGTGTAGTGGCGATATAGTCATATACAGTTTAACAGCTAATATGAACTACAAGCGATATGAATCATAATTTCTCTCACTAATCTATTACCGAAACCCACTGACAGACACTATATCCACGTTACCAAAGACCGCAAAACAGGGATATCGCATTTAATTACGTGTTTTGTGCTACACGGCTTCAGAATTATAATTTGATAATGTAATAAATAGATTAAATTTGTAGACTGGATAGGGCCACCGTATGATTTCCTATTAGTAATAGCATTATTAACAACATTTATTCCTTTTTACTTACTTTACTTTTAAGACTTTTAAGTGCAACTGATTCATTTGCATTGTTTTTTATATTACATGAGCTATTATAGTTTATTTCTGGAGAACGAAGAGTTTCATTGTATTTGAGAATTATCAAAGATTATCAGTATTAAAAAATACTTATAATGTTTTTCTTTTCATCGTTAGATTCGTTTATATTAAATCTATACTAATATTATAAAGAGGTAAAGTTTGTGAGTTTGTGACGTTGTGATGTTGTGACGTTGTAGGGGGTAATCTCAGGAACTACTGGTCCGATTTGAATAATTATTTCAGTGTTATATAGCTCATTCATCGAGAATGGTTATAGGCTATATATCATCACGCTAAGACCAATAACAGCAGAGCACAGATGAAGAATTTTTCAAAATCGGGATGTTTTTTCCTTTTGAGAACGCGAACGAAGGCGCGGGCAGAGGCTAGTTGGTTTATAAAACAAGAATATTTAACAGTTGTTTCGATTATTATCAATACGACATCACAAATGGTCATCAAATTATTATCCCAAATACACTTATTAGCATAAGCGATAAAAAACTTTCTACTTTTTTTTGTATCTTTTTTTTTTGGCAACCAATCTTTCAGATTATTACTCCCATTGTCATGTAGTTAATAATATTACAAGCGTCTTGTGATTATTTCAATATTCTAACAAGATGGTGTCACCCTTTCCCTTAGACCTTTCAGGGAGTTTTTGTGGCATTTCCGAATTTTATGCTCAGTGGTATTATTTTCCATTCACTTCGCTAATGCACAATTAATTAACTATATTACGTAAAACACCACCAAATTTACAAAATATAGAGTCAAATAACACAAGATTGTGAATAAAATATAAAACTCTAAACTAAAACTAAAATCCCGCCAAAAACTCCTATTTCATGTTTCTTCAAGGTTTCAATGATATAACCTAAATACTACCAAAGAGGTGTTAAACAAATTTCATAAATTGCTAGTAACATATTTATTTGCAGGCCAAAAAAGGTTCGTTAACACTTATCCACAATAATTATGATCTGTGGTTATATACATACATACTCTTTAATTCAAGCTAAGTAAAAGGACTACATTATACATGAAGATCTAAGTACTTACAGCTTAATCTAAAAACTTCGCTGACCCGAGAGACAACATTTAGACGATATTAAAAATAAAGTAATCCCTACGGAGCGAGTAAAGAATTAGGGCAAATAACGTCTCAACCTATATTTTACTTTAACTATATTATCTACTCCATTAAACGTAATATCAATTTTCTTCTCTTATGTCATAGAAAAAATTTAAAAAAAACGTACAAATTTTAACGCTTAGGTGTTTACTATATTTAGTGTTATTAAGTATTTATATCAATGTTTGAAACGATGGAGGAGGATCAAATAAAAAAAAATAGTGTTGGAGTCCATCCGCGCGGAAGAAATAAAACTTTGTAATGTAGAAATGAAAATAGGAAGAGGTAGAAATTGATTTTTTAGTGAAATCTTATTATTTCTTTAAGGCGAACTTTATTAACATTGCTTACAATTCACAATTGCTAGCATCTTTTAATAATCATTTTCGAGCGGAGAAATATTGAAATCTATAGCATTTATAATGGGATTATGATAACTAAAGATACGAAATGTTTGATTTCAATTTTTTCAATATTTCTAGCAAAAACTGCATCAAGGAATATTAGACGCTATTTGTTGCTAACGTTAGCGCTGGCCTGTAACACTCTGTAACTATCTATTCCCCATCGCCAGGAGCGTTGAACGTTTAACGCAACAGTGCTTTCATCCCCCTCCATGGTTGCGTTAAACGTTTAACGCAACCATGTTGGAAGTCGCATTAGAAGTTTCACTTCAAAAACATCTCACATAACATAAAGTTATGCGATATGAAATTTGTTATGTGTAAATATTTATTAGAACACTCAACATATTTATGCAATATCAATTATACTGTAACTCGATTATTAAAAAACAAAAATCTAAATCCTGACCGCTGTAACTAATACTATTAATTGCAATGTTTGTTTGTTATGCTTTCACGCCTTAATTATTAAACCGATCATTATGGAATTTTGTACATGTTGTTCTCGCCAGGCTGTCGCAGGGGCAGTTTCTCAAGTTTGAGAGCAGGCTCGATCCCTGGCAGTCCCTACGGACGGTGCACCGTGGGGTTTTAGTCCGTGGGAGTCGGACATAACCCACCACTCTCTCCCCCAGGAGGGTGGCGTATCCATAAAGGATTTCCCCGCGTTAATAAAAAAAGGGGTACAGAAAACCCCAAAGGATTCCTTCCATTGAGATAAAGTACTATTCTGGAAAGATCGAAACTACATTAACGCTAGCACAATTGCACGGAAAGCTGCAAAAACATCAAGAAAGAGCTGATGTATATTTTGGTATTTGTAATAGATGACTAGATAGAGAGAATAGAGATATATTGTTAGCTAGATGTCCTTAATTAAATAGCCATTATTTATTTTTATATAACGGGTATAATTATAGTAAAAATATGAGCCATCTGCTTATTTGCAACAGGTGTATTACTTTACATTTCATGCTTTTTAATATAATGTTGCTATTTTGATGACTATTGCGTAGTAAAATGAAACAAGAGAATACATAATAAGTATTTAATTCAAAATTATTATTAATTACTATCTTCTAACTTATTTCTATTTATGTAATAATTTATAGATATAATAACAATGTAAATCGAACGTGTATGTACTTTTTCGATTTACGTGAAAAAGAATGTTGTAGGTATAAGTTATAAAATACATTTCAATCAATTTTAGAAATATTTCTCTGTCTGTCTGTCTGCGTATCTGTCTGCCTGTCTGTTTATATGGACACGCATCACAGCAAAAAATCTTAAGGCATATCTTCAGGAGTAATCTTCAGGAGTTTTTGTTTCATTAAAATCGGTCCACTCTATCAAAAGTTATTGTAATTTTAATAATAACACAGCGTAAGTACGAGAAAAAAGTAAATGGACTTAAAGCAATCAAATGTAGGTGGTAGAGCCAAGGTGAAGCTATTACTGGTTTCAGCATGAATGGTACGGCTCATCCGGGGTAACACCACCTTATCACAGAAAACCGATGTGAAGTAACATTGCTTGCATTGTTGCGTTTCGTTCAGTCAGTGAGTTCCTCTCCTCCCCCAACAGAGTTGGCAACGCACTTGCGATTCCTCTGGTGTTGCAAGTGTCTATGGACGGTGGTGATCACTTAACATCTGGTGAACCATTTGTTTCTTTGCCTCCTATGATATATATAAAAAAGATGACTTTTTATTAATCACTGTTTTTACATAAGGTTCAACGCGGACGAAGTCGCGGGCACAGCTAGTATAAAATATGAATATTTCCGTTATGGACAAAAAATATAGAAATCGCCAAATGTTTTATTCATAAACGAAGCAAAGAGTCATGTGCAAAGGGTAACAAGTTGAAACAACTTTAATTTCCGGTAAATTAACATTTCGACATTATACGCTGAGACAGGAAACGAGACGTGCCCTTTGAATTAACGTTAAACCCTTTTACAATGGTATACTTATGGTTTAAACGTTTTCCAGTGTTTTATAAAATCAATATACTCTAAAATGTTCCGTATATTTCATTGTGGTAGTAATTTGAAATATAATTTTTAAGTCAAACATTTTTTTTGTTAAACCTTAATCAGTTGTATTTACATTTCAATATTTACACTGACGGTGAAAATGAGACCAAACTGAACTGTACAGTACTACCATGTAATTAAACAAAATGAATCACCCCTAACTGAACGTCAATATCTCAATTCTGTGAATGTTTTCTGTCTCATTCAGTAACTGTATGGCGATTTCCAATCAAAATTACTTGCTCTTCCGTACGATTTTACAAAATATGCTCTACAAAACTTGTCCTGATAATCACAAACCCAACAAATCAATTAGCCAAATATATTCTTCTTAAGGTATTGTCATACATATATTCGGTGATGCTTATTTATTCATACATATATAGATTTCCTTAAAATGGTGAGGTTCCGATACAATATTTCAATAATGAAATAAATACACGTAAATATTGGCAAACCTGTGTTTCGATGCAATATTTTTGTGTTATTCATTGTACTATAACTTGGCACAATGTGACTATACCACATAGATTTCTATACCTTCCAACCGATTGTTATAAAAACTGACATGTGTAGAGATTTCAACATGAACAATAAACGGGTAAATTATATTGTTATAGGTTATGCAACTTATTAGAATAAATAATAATATTAGCAAATAATAAGAAAGACAAACGAAGCTATAGGTATAGCTAGACTAAATAAAAATGCTGATAAAACTGTATTTTTCTGAAAAGTAAATATTAAAAAAATCTAAAAAGAGTTTATGGTTAGATTTAAATAAAAATTAACTAAGATACTGACCCTAAAACAGAAGAATAAATTTCAATCGATTAACAAATATCTGCATCATTTTTCATCGTATCGACATACAAAAAATAGAGTAATCTCTTAAAATTAACGGAGTTCCTAAAATCTCGACATTCATGAGAAATATGCAATAAAATTGTGTTTGGATTCCATAATGCGTCGTGTAGATATATACTGAATCACTTGAATGCGTAGCATAGACTATCGCTGAAATGTATTGTGATACGCTGTCCAGTTTTCAATTACAGTATACGGATAATCGCAACCTTAGTTAATCGAACGTCCATTCTAAACGCACAGACCCCTTCACCACAGACCACATTCAATCGCCGTCGGCCCTCGCCTCGACCCTTCAGGGAATCCGAGCTATCTAGCGGTTTTAATTCCAAGTTTCCACTAGCCATGCACAATGTACTGACTCGATAAGAATGGAACAGCTTTTGTTGACCTCAAGAGAGATGTGTATTATGTGAGTACATAGAACTATACAAGTGCATTGTAGTGCACAGACCTATACAATTCTATGAGGCAAAAGTTTCCTGCTTTCATGGATAGTAGAAAAAGTGCAGTGTTTTTCCTTCCACTAATAGTAAATTCTTAAAAAAAAGAGTCATAATTATTTTAGTGCACATCGACTGAAAACGAATATAACAATTTATATTTGTGAAAATATATGACATGAAAAGATAACCAAATCGAGTTTCTTGCCGTTTCTTCTAGATGACTGGGTTGTTTTCCAAACCGGTGACAGCTTTAGTGTACATAAGCGACTTCTCAAGGCCTTCGTTGAACAAATTATATTCTGATTTTCAATAAAGAATTATATCTAAAATCCTTGTCAATCTTTTATACAGCTCTGTATACAGCTGTAAGTTCGCGCTTTAGAATAATATTGTCAAAAATGTAGTTCAAAAGAAGTTAAGATATCATTATAAAAGTCCAAAATTGTCATTATAATGCTATATGCCCTATTCAGAACAGACTTAACGTTTGCTGCGGACTGGACCATTTGTATTTTATTTTCCATTTTTTTAATTATTGGCTAACAGTACGAAAACGTAAAGTACCTCCGTAGCCAGAAGGTAGTTGATTTTATTATTTATAATTACATTTACAAACTTTGGTAATTAGTTACCTGAATTTAATAGTTACCTAAAACATTTTACACGCAATACCTTAGTAATGATAGCTTATACTATACATAAAAATAAATCAGTATTCATTTTACGATATAATAACTTATTTCTTTTTCTATACAGTTAATAATTACCAAAATCCCGTATTTGTCGATATAAAATTCAATACATAAGTTGAATTTCTGGCATCGACATCGAAGTGAATGCCAGATTAATTCCAGATGGAAATCTTGGCCGTTCACGGACTTCGTGGATACTTTGAATTCCCCGATATTGCCGTCTGAATCGAACTGAATATTGCATTGAATACGAAAGAGTAATCCTAATAAACTTTAGAATTATATGGAATAATAATACAGATTTGAAAATAATAACCAAGACTTGGTAATTAATTTCATTATAAGATGAACTATGTTTATTAATTGTTGTAATTACTATTTACTATTATAAATAGTTGAGTTGTAACTAAATCTATACTAATATTATAATGAGGTAAATTTTATAAATTTTATTAATTTGTAATTAATTTCATTATAAGATGAATTATGTTTATTAATTGTTGTAATTACTATTTACTATTATAAATAGTTGAGTTGTAACTAAATCTGTACTAATATTATAACGAGGTAAATTTTGTGAGTTTGTCACGTAATGAGTTTGTGGTGTTGTAGGGGGTAATCTCAGAAACTACTGGATTGATTTGAAAAATTATTTCAGTGTCATATAGCTCATTTATCGAGGAATGTTATAGGCTATAGATCGTCACGCTAAGACCAATAGGAGCGGAGCACCAATGAATAATGTTTCAAAATGGATTTTTATTCCTCTTGAGAGTTTCCGCTCCGTGTTAGCGTTAGTCCAAAATATCTTTTCCACGCGGACGAAGTCGCGGGCAGAGGCTAGTATACAATATAATGATTTATTCTATGAAAAGAAACTCCAAAATATACTAATTTTCTTGGAGGACGAGATACGAAGTTGGTGTAACATTTAACACCCATTTTTAAATAGATAAAAATTTTTACAAAAAAAAATTGAACCGACTTCGATATCAAAACTCATACGGCACTGAAAAGCGAAAAATAAATACATTATTAATTCAACCAAATAAAATAAAATATGAATATTTGCGCTACCTAATAATATATTTGAAATCGGTGCCAACCATATTTAATATCATCTACATACAACGTTTAGGTCCACTCTCGCGTCTATTTGTATAGTGTAATATACTTTTTTATACCTACAACAAATTAGAAATTTAGGTTGGCACCGACTTCCAATATATTATTAGGTAGCGCAAATATTCATATTTTATTTTATTTGGTTGAATTAATAATGTATTTATTTTTCGCTTTTCAGTGCCGTATGAGTTTTGATATCGAAGTCGGTTCAATTTTTTTTTGTAAAAATTTTTATTTTTCCATTTTTAGTGTATATAAATATATTTATCTGGTTCTAATTAATTATAAAATAAGTTCATAACTTGACAAACAAACATGATATTACACCGTACTAGATCCATCTGCTCAAATTAGGTTGATTGTGAACGAATTTCAGAACCTCATCTTTCCTAATGTCCGTTTCACGGAAATTGCCTCAACAGTCATAACCCCACATGTAAGTCCTCGTCAAACGAGTCTTATGTACCCAAACACAAGATAGCTGCTGTAAGCCGTTGAGGAGTTCCATTCTTCATTTTCATGATCAACTCAGGATTGATTAAATGATATTCTTATCATTACAACAGGTTGTTCCAAGTTTTCATTAAAATTGGCTTATGGGGAAGTTCATTTATTCATATAAGCTTTATTCATCCCTTTATTTTCAACCCTTATGATTGGATTTTTTTTTAATTTCAAGAACACCATTCCCAGTTATCAAATTTCAAATAAAATTGTTGAAATCGGTTTCAAGTACACGAAAATACGTAGACACGAACTGGGTGAAAATCAAATAAACGATATTTAACCCCCTTAGGGGTTGAATATTTTATTCAAATTTATATGGGACCACCTTGGAGTATAGCCGAATCAAACAAAAAAAGAATCATTAAAATCGGTTCACAATTGACGGAGATATCGATTAACATACATAAAAAAAAAAAAAAAAATACATACACCCGAACATATAACCTCCTCCTTTTTCGAAGTCGGTTAATAAAATAGAATAACCATATTTAATACTATACATTATTGTATATATATATGTATATAATACTACAAATTTATGGGTTTGAGAACTCAAAGTATTCTTGTCAAATTAATGATGTAAATTTTGCAACAGATTTCGAATAGTTTACATGAAATGGTTTTTAACTAATTTTACTACCATTAATTCGTTGACTTATTTATAGTAAACTCGATGTTATTGCTCACGGCTTAAGACGTTTTAATGTAAATTTGACTACAACAGTACTTTATCCTCGATGGAATTAAAACGCCACGTTTTTCTGTAACCCTGACAAATAAACACATTTTTGTATTTAAAATATTACTGTCCTTATGGTTATGTATTTTTATTACATTCAAAATATGCATGATGATAATAATAAATTAAAAAATCATGATAGTGCAGGTTTATAAACAAATATCACGTTAATAAAGTGTGCTCTTAGAAACAACACACGCATTGGCTGTTCTATTACGTTTATAGAATGATAAGCCTTCAATAATTATACCATTATGATAACGATAGCTTATGAATCCAACACTTTAATTCTCTTATCTCTCGTGATAAATATTTTTAAATATGCATTCTATAATGTTGAGCATGACTTTATATTACTGATTAAATTCACACGCAGGTGGGGTATAAAAGTTGCTTACTATTCATGATTTACGTTCTGAGGATGACGATAGCTTACTGATAAAAAATATTTCATTACTGTGTATGTATTTGATAGTGATAATGCTTACTTTGAACTCATACAAATGTGTATACACGGACAAAAGTAGATTTAGGTATCTTATTAACATTATCTATACATAAACATACAATAGGTACAAGAAATTACATTTCCTGTAAATATATAAGAATTTATAAGGAATGGTATGCATCTCATACTGCACATAAGCATTGTAAAAATATGAAAGCTGAAGTAAGGCAAATGGAAATTAGATTTGTATTAGTTTGAACTTGAATAATATTATAACTAAGAAGATACTTACCTATTATTGATACTGTTACAGCTGTAGATTAATAAATTACCGTAGTCACAGTACTTTTTAAGAACGTTTCCTTATTTCTCTTCTAATTCGTCTCCGATGTCAAAATCAAAGTATACTTTATTCAATTTAGGCTGTGATTTTTTTTAAAATATTATAGCGGGCAAAGGAACAAGCGGGTTACCTAATGGCAAGTGGTCACTGCCGTCCATAGACACCATCAACACCAGGGAAGTCGCAAGTGCGTTAATAATTATAATAATCTTCCTAGCCGATTGAAGCTTGATTTGTTACGCAGGATATATAAAGTGCATAGCTGTGTGCGCAATACATAAATGCATTCCGTCGTCCATACCCTCCTTGTTCAGATCGAGCCGCTACGATCAGAGGTGTGCGGTATGCAGTGTCTGGTGAGCGATGCATCAGCTCCTACCGTCACCTTAAGGCTGTTCACAGATGCCTGGCTGTCTCACCGCCGAAAGTGCATTGCATCGCTGCCGAGATAGACCGCAAGTGGTTTTTTAACGGAGGTGGACTTCCGGCGCTCTCAGTGACTGAACGAAACGCAACAACGCAAGCACTATTACTGTACGTCGGTTGTCTGTAAGATATTGATACTACCCCGAGCGGGAAGAAAGGTGCACAGAGCTGAATCAATTCCATACTCACCATCGTTCACATATTGATCCACTGTATAATAATAACCTTTTGTTACCAAAACCCGCTTGACATGGCGCTTAAACTCCGGCAAATCAGTAATATGCTTTGGGACTTTGCTGTAAAACCCAACATTATTTCTTAAAAACATTTTTTTTATATACTGTACTATCTAGTAGTTGTCCTCAATAGAACTCTGCTCGGATACCTTGCAGCGCGCTTTATATAGTTTTCATTAAATAAGGGGGGAAACTCTGGTAGCTTCAAGTGATTATTTCGATAAAGTTCGAAACAATCTATTTTTAGAACCCCATTGAATTGCGCTCCCACGGTCGATATGAATTCGACGTGAATACAGAAATAATGACTCATCGATCATGAATTGAAATATAATGGTTTTCTAAATATAGCCCGTCTTAAAGTTGTTGAAGCGATCGAATAATGACGTCAACTTTATAGAGTTTTCTACCTTCTTTCATTGAAAGATATATAGAGCGGTCTGCGGAGTGACTAACAAGAAATCCATTGTGGACATCGGAGGAAATATGATGAGAAAAAAGTGGGAGACATCTTCAAGTGCACTGCGATATAGGTAGGTATATAGTAATAGTATATAGTAGGTATATAAGGTGTAAATATGACTGCAGTGTAATTGTGTAATAGTGAGTCTATTTAATTTTCTTTGTTTATCTATACTAATATTATAAAGAGGAAAAGTTTGTGAGTTTGTGACGTTGTAATGATAACCTCAGGAACTACTGGTACGATTTGAATAATTCTTTCAATGTTATCATTTATCTCATTTATCGAAGGCTATATATCATCACGCAAAAACTAACAGGAGCGGAGCACCAATGAAGAATATTTAAAAATCGGGGTTTTTTTCTCTTGAGGGCTACCGTTACGTGTTAGCGTTAGCCTAAAGTATCTATTACATGCGAACGAAGTCGCGAGCAGAGTCTAGTAAGAGTATAAAATACCTTATCTTTGAAGCATACGATATTTGATTTACCTACAGATGTAATAATATATTAGATTCGCATTTCAAAATTTCACCGAGGATCGCGAACAAAATAATACTGTTACATCAAAATATAATTTATCATCGCCACTCACTGGCATTTACCCTAACACTTAGCTGAAGGAGAACTCGCCAGATAAAACTTTGATAAATTATCTGCGTGATAACACGTCGACTCAAAAATATATAGGCAAGGTAATTTTATATGTATGTTTATCTTTTGCATGCATCATAAGTAAGGGTTACCACAGCTTATCAGCTTCTTTGTCCATTATTTTGCTACGGGTTTCCTCATATTTAAACTCTAAGCCAATCTGTTTTGGGTTTTCGTTTCTTGAATGACACATTATCCTCTCTATATATTTTTATATGTTCATACAAATCGGGACATTTTTTGTTTATTTTTTCCGTGGTTGGTGCAATTTTGCCGTGGTTACCTATAACCTGTTATATAGCGATATTTCTAACTTTAATAGATACTTAGATATTATCCGACACGAAATACATATAACAGTTATTGAGGTATATATGCTTGGTACACACATATATCTCACTAATTTATATACGCATGAATATGTAGCTTAGCTTAGGTTAGGTCAGCTAGGTCGTGAATTGCATGAACTAGGCAAAACCCCAAGCCGAGGCTTTCTGTGCTCCCTTGAGCTAGTTGTTAAAATAAAATTGACTGAGTGCCTTAAGCGCTCGCTTTATTATTCCGGTGAAGCTGGTAAGGTCTTGCTAGGCCAATATCTTAGTCAGTTCGAAAATATATGTATATATATATATATATACACCGTTTAATATATTTGTAATCCATTTAATAAGTATTTTCTTGCGTTTGGTTTTAATTATACGACATTGAAGATATGTAAAGATATGGTATATAGTTAAGATCATTCATATTAACACTTATAGGTCAGATTTACACATCCACGTTGTAATATATTGATCACTGTAACTAAAATTATAGAGATAAGAAGTTATATATTAACTACGATTTATAAATAAGTAAATGAATGAGAGAATTCTGATTGAGACATTATAATGTGTATTTTTTTATATGTAATTAATTATATTCAACTATTTCTATGATAACTTAGTAATAAAAACCCTTACGTTGTGAATTAAAATAAATAAATAAGTTACTCTAATCTTGTACTCAGGAAACAGTACATTCATTGAAACAATTATACATTGTCAATTCATTGTCAATTCATTGTCATTCATATTACAGTAATTATATGAAAATCTAGTATTGAATATGAATATGAAGGTGTATGGTATATCTATTATTGATTTAAATTGTTATTAAATAAAGAGTGCTTAAAAGAGATTTTTTAGTTTCAAATTAAATACATTTTCTTTAATTCTCAGTAATATCACAATATTTTCTTATAAGATCAATTATTTTCTTTGTATATAATTTTTGAAACATTAGACTGTTATAATCAACAATCTCGAAATTATTATAGAAGTATTGCTTATTTTCAATCTGAAAATAAATAGAGAAACTTGTATTGCTTCTCTGTGAAGTTGATGAACTCCTTTCATAATTGCTAACAAAAGAAACCGTGGAAGCTCGACGTTAACCAAAGCTTTAAAATATATTGCGCTTGAATTGCGTAACTATTGCGCGTTTCATTTTACGCAAGTTTATGTAACTAGGTTACCAAACGGGAATGTAATACACATCGCGTAATATAATCATAACAGCATTTGTCAATCTATGACCTACACCAAATGGATTTATGTTTAAACTAATTCATTAAATCATGGATTACTTTCATGAGCAAACAAATTTTCTTATTTGGATTTTACAAAGTTATTTTTGACTCATTTTTTTGTAGAATCAACATTTGAAGTGAGTTCACCATAAAAAAAAACTTAACATTAAAATATTCACATTGACTTTGGTAATATTGCTTTACTCTTATGACGACATCAAGCAAAATGACATGAAGTGAAAGCAGTCCTGTCACCTAAAAATTTTAAAATTCAATAAGACCAAAGAGAATAAAAATTATTTCAGTGGTTCCATGAAACTACTAAAGATAAATTATTTATCAATTAATTACTAATGTATATTAAGAATTTACATATTATTATAATAGAATAAAATTAACCTACGATTTGACCAGTTGATTTCAAAGGGCATATAAGGCATGTAAAGTCAGTCCTGTTAAAAATATTGAAAAATAAGAGTAAAGTGACGGATCTGTCAAAACGTCTTTTTCATTTACATGTGTGTATATGTTGTGTAGAATTTAAGCAGTAGTGTGAGTAACGTATATTTGAATTAATTTAATATACTTTCAATGCATTTTATAATACAAAAATAGCTTTCTGCATTACTCCTCCAACTAACTATGACCAAACTTTACTATGCCACATTTCACGTTCATCCGTTCAAGCAATTCGCTTGAAATGGGGTTCAAAGTTTTGGCTTCACGAATTAATATATAAGATTTATTCTTATTAAAAACTAAATTTGTGTAGGTTCTCTCATCATATAATTTTATATTAAATGGTATTTTGTATATTAAACTAGCTGTCCAGTCTGGTTTTATACAGGTATACTAATGAAAAAACTAATCATCCCTTAATAATGCGACCATGTAAGGATATAAAGTGGCAACTGAACGTCAATCTGTCAATGCTGTAAATATTTCTATAACTATAGTAACTATCTTCTATCTTACTTTTTTATATGGAGATTTTTTAACCGAATTTGTCATTTATCCATACAATTTTTCAAACTTTGTCTTTCATAGAATCCTCGTCCTGGCAATTACAAGAACAAAAAAAAGAATTAGCCAAATATTTGCAGTCGTTCTGAAGTGACGCATGTACATACATTAGGCAATTGATTTTATTTATATGTACAGATATTATTACGCCATTTACGTACATATGTTACAAAACCTTTAATATATTTAGTAAAACAGAAACCTAACTAATGTGTAAACCTAAATATGTAAACATATCCGTTACTTAATTAGAAACTGAGTATTACATATAATTGTATTGTGACGCGGTGAGCTTCCTGCCAACCCTAGCCGTAGGGATATGAGGCTTCGAGTTACACGCATTTATCAACTTGATGGGCTGGATGTATCGGTGTGTAGTCGTTGATTTATAAAATAGTCAGAAAAACCCTGTATAACAAACTATAGAATTTATAAAACTCCGTACATATTATAATACAGTCTTTGATATTTATTTTATTATGTTATTTATATATTTAGTAGTAAAGAAGTGTCAATCATAAGTTTATTAACATTGTCTTTTATATTATTTAAGGTGGTAGAGCCACGCTGAAGCTATAACTGAATTCAGCATGAAGGGGTCGGCTCGTCCGGGGTAGCACCACCCGACCCACAGAAACACCGACGTGGAGTAAAAGGTGCTTGCATTGTTGCGTTTCGTTTGGTCAGTGAGAGCGCCAGAGGTCCACCTCCCTCTCTATCCCTTCTTACTCTTCCTCTCCACCTTACCCCTTCCCCACCAACACATGCTGGTAACGCACTTGCGACTCCTCTGGTTTTTCTGGTGTCTATGGACGGTGATGATCACTTAACATCAGGTGACCCACCTGTTCGTTTCCCTCCTATGGCATAAATATACTTTGTGTCATTTAGTTCGCTAGTGTGCAAACTAAACAGTGCAATAAAGGATTAATTAATTCATTCAAGTCAAGATATATTATTGAGTTATTGATATTGCTTATACTGCCTAAGTATTATCTATATATATAAAAATCAATTGCTGTTCGTTAGTCTCGCTAAAACTGAAGAACGACTGGGCCGATTTAAATGATTTTGGTGTTGAAATATTCGTCGTAGTCCAGGAAAGGTTTAAAAGGTGTAAGTGAGCACTGAGGGTGATTTATAGTAGTTTAAAGTTCGAGCTATGAGGCTGATGATAAATCTCATCGCATTCGATACACTATTAGTATTCACATATATAATGTACATGTTACCTGTTACAGTAGATGATGTGCGTGTCATACAAATATTTTTGAAAGAGTATTATTGTAATAAACACATCTAGTCACAATTTTAAATTTATTTAATATACTAAAAAAACGCGCGCGAAGCCTCGCGTAACAGCTAGTGAGATATATAAATAATAATATACTAAGGAATTACATATCTTAAAAGACCTATACATATTGGTATGCAGTTTTTTGGTATACTTTACTTATTATTGAAAAATAGTATCTTTTAATTTATTAAGCCTTATTCATTGAGATATGTTACTTAACCTGCGGAGTAAGTTATAAAATAATTACATATATATAGACCTGGTACTGATTGTATTAAGTGCATAGGATTTCTTGTCTATAACAATACTAACTCAACCATATTTTTTACGTTACAAGACACAATGGTATGACGCAAAGTCAAAATGAAATAAGACGAACATGGCACCTAGGTGTAAATATATTTTATCCATAGTTGTGTTAGCGTTTACTTGTGAAGTAAGCATTCATGTTTTTCCGTTGTTGACAACAACCTGCTTTTCAACTTTATTAAGTTTTACATATTACTATCGCATTATGTACGGAAATAAATATACAATAAGTCATTAACAAAGTCAAGTATTATTTGAATATTACATTTATGTTATACTGACATCCAGTTGCAAATACTAAATCCTAATACAAGAGGGAAACAAAAGGCGCTCGCAACGGAAGAGTCAACATCGATCTGATGAACAAAATACGTAAGACTTTCATTTAGGTAGATAAAATTTGAAAGAAATCTCACGTATTACATTGAATAGGTTTTCGCTTAAAGTCATTTCTGCATAGCTTTATTTTAATAACCCCACTAGTGCCAAGTAATATTCGAGACGCGAATGTGACTTTAGGTTTGTTACGCTTTCACACATAAACTACTCAACCCATCACCGTAATATTTTTCATACATATTATCAGGAGTCTATAAAGGAGATAGGTAACTTTAATAAAAAAGGGTCAAGCCTACAGTAAACAAATCGAAGCCGTGGCCAAAAGGTAGTATAAAATATTCCAAACGAGTTTTATTAAAAAACAGTTCCAGGGAAGGTATTCTCTTTATGTGTTAACCCTGCGAGTGATACACTTATTTTAAACACCCTCTGATACGCAGCAGACTGTTAACCCTTCTCTGTTTGTTAGCAAACGGGCACATGTTACACAGGTACTCGAAATTGGGGTCCGTTCGAGTATTTTTATTGTAAACATCAGGTGTACTAAGCTTTTTCTATGTAAATCCTCGTTCACATTACTATTCGCTGAAGCGCTTGAAATTTTTATCCACTCTGTTTTTTTTTATTCTAAGAGGCAAACGAACAGGTAATGTTAGGTTATCACCACCGCCCATAGACACTAGGAACACCAGAGGAGTCGCAAGTCTGTTGCCAGCCTATGAATGAGAGAGGTGGAGGGAAGGTGGGCATTTGTGGGTGGTAAAGCCACGCTGAAGCTATTACTGGCTTCAGCATGAATGGGTCGGCTCGCCCGGGGTAGTACCACCCTCCCACAGAAAACCAACGTGAAGTAACAGTGCTTGCATTGTTGCGTTTCGTTCGGTCAGTGTGAGCGCTGGAGGCCTACCTCTCCTCAACATCCCCCTCTCCTCTTTGCTTCCTCCCTCCCTCCCCCAACACAGGCAGGCAACGCGCGACACCCCGGGTGTAAGTGTCTATGAACGGTGGTGATCACGTAATGTTAGGTGACCCATCTGTTCGTTTGCTTCCTGTGATATATAAAAATTTGGCACTCTCACTGACCGAACGAAAAGCAGCAATACAAGCACTGGTACTTCACAGTTTACTGTTTCTGTGAGAGGGTAGTAATACTCCGGGAGAGCGGACCCATTCATGCTGAAACCAGCAATAGCTTTACCGTGGCTCTCCCACCTACAAACTCTCACTCACTCTATTATATGAAGATTCTTTATCATGTTTATTTTTGAAAGTATTAAAGTTAATGTAAGTACAATTAAATTCAAGGACAATGACGACTATCCAGCGATCAGCAATCCATGACCGTTTATCGCAGTCACAAGCCACAAGCCATGTTGCATACTGAGTATAACCTGGTTGATCTTGAAACGCGACAAACTAAGAAGCGTCACTCTGAAGAGATTAACATCAAGGACCTCTCTTGAATATGAATACACTATGAATATGTGCACACCGACTGACCGTGGAATGTATGTATGTATGGAATACAGTAGAAAAAAATTGTTTACAACACAGACGAATTTATTTATTAAAAATATGGGAAACTTATATGATCTGATCATAAAACGCTTTGATAAAATTTATTTGATTTAGAGACACTATGCTGTATTATATTTTGTAGAACCACGCTGATGCTATATCTGGTTTCAGCATGAATGGGTCGGCTCGCCCGGGGTAGTACCACCCTCTCACAGAAAAGCGACGTGAAGTAATACTGCTTGCATTGTTGCGTTTCGTTCGGTCAGTGAGAACGCTGGAGACCCACTTACCCTCCCCTTCCCCTTTCCCCCCCCCAACACAGGCTGACAATGCACTTGCGACTCCCCTGATGTTGCAAATGGACGGTGGTGATCACTTAACATTTTGTGATCCATCTGTTCGTTTGCCTCCTATGATATAAAAAAAACACTAAGGTGTTATTGTATTCTGTTCGTTCTAGTTAGGTCATAATGTCTATTAGTTGTATTTATGATACACATCTCATATTGAGTCTTATTACGTCAATAAAAATGTATTCATGGAAATTAGAGGAAGTTAGAGTCACGCGAGAGTTACTGGTTTTAGCATGAATGGGTTAGCTCACCCGGGGTTGTACCGCCCGACCAACAGAAACACCGACGTGAAGTAATAGTGTTTGCATAGTTGCGTTTCGTTCGGTCAGTGAGAGCGCCGAAACCCCACCTCCCCATCCCTCTCCGCTCCTCGTTCATTGGGAGGACCCCCACCTTCTCCCAAACACAGGTTGGCAACGTACTTGCAACTCCCCTGGTGTTGCTAGTGTCTATGGACGGCGGTGGTCACTTAACATCAGGTGAATCAAGTTGCCTCCAATAATATTAAAAAAAAATAGAACTGTAGGTTTCTAAGAGTTTGCAATTACCAAATACGTAGTGGGTTAGTGTGGTTATTATACACACGCCTTTTTTTGGAAAGATACCTATAGTGCTGCAGTTAATCTCCTGGTGATTATTTAAAAAAAAAACGAGTTCATATTATTTTACTAACTATTCATTTTATATGAACTACAAACTGGTATGAACCGGTAATAAAAGTTTACT
Organism: Antheraea mylitta; assembly: GCA_014332785.1. Lineage (NCBI taxonomy): Eukaryota > Metazoa > Arthropoda > Insecta > Lepidoptera > Saturniidae > Antheraea > Antheraea mylitta. The sequence goes on from JACEII010000012.1 coordinate 10,179,884, forward strand.
AAATCAATACAATTCATCAGCAACTACGAACTTCATAATAACAAGTTGTCATTTCTCACATCATCAATAATGTCGTTCTTAGAAATCTGTGGTCAAGGGTATAAATGAGTATATATGAACAACGTCGCATTTTCCTGTTGTAAATATAGATATATTGTGTAACTATTTATACCTATTTGAAACTTCGGAAGAGGGAAACACTGGTTACGTAAGTCCTATAGGAATGTAGTATTTGTAAATCCCCATTACAAATCCCGTACACGAATGAGTCAATTTAATAAAAAATGACCATATAGGGTTATACGTAACAACATCATTTTGTTAATTTATACATAATTTCCATTTCGATATAATTTTATTTTAAAGAAATTAACGTAATCATTCTTTTAAATAATTACATAATATCAAAGTGAAAATGGTATTTTCTTTAAAGATTGTGTCGCATTTTATAGCTTGTTCAGACATGGCGTCAACGGAAGTATGTTCGAATCCTTGCAAACGGAGTCGGAATATTCGGTAAAGGGAAATATCGTAACGAGACCATACCATGGTGGTAGGTCTATTTCTAAGTCGGCCTGACTAGCTATCACCCTCATGAATTAGTCCAACCGTTTCGAGGAATAGCCGAAAAAGCCTGAAAGACAGAATACAAATTAACTAGTTCTCGAATACAAAATACCATATATATATATATATATATATATATATTTAATTTAATAAAAATATATATTATTTTGAAATTAGAAACTAATACTTCAATTGTATTTATTTGTATGGATAATCATTATATAACAATGTATATTATAAATAATACCCTATTAGGCCTCCCACAGCAGCTGCTCAAGCCTAGGTTCGATCCCTCGGTAGGGAGCCCTTGAGTGCGTTGCTTGCGCGATACGGTGACACACAAATATACATCACTGCTACAACACTACACGATCACCACCACACACGTGCACGTCTACACGCTTACACATGAAAGTGGAAGGGTTTATTTTTTTTCCCTTATCGAAATGAAAAACTCTCAATTTTCCGATAATAAATATATGGAGGAGTTGTTGAGGCGTGTATGCTTGGTACACATATACGTTTCAACAACTCATACATATATGAATAGTTAGCTAAGATAGGTCGCGATTTTGCATGCAACAGGCAACATCCAAGCGAGGTGTGCCGTGCACCCTTGAGCTGGTTGCCAAAATAAAATCGACTGAGTGCCTTAAGCGCTCGCCTTAGTAGTCCGGTGAAGCTGTTAAGACCGTGCTGGGTCAATAGCATAGTCACTTCGAAAAAAAAAAAAAAAAAGAAACAAATTATAAATAATAATTATTTCAAGATTTTTTTAATTAAATATAGTACTTGTATTATGAAGTAATTTGTCTCTGGCATCTATGTATGTTTCTGTTAGACCCCTATGTCAAGTTTATTTAACACTAGCCTCTGCCCGCGACTTCGTTCGCGTGGAATAGATACTTTGGGCTAACGCTAACACGCAGCGGAACCTCACAAGAGGAAAAAAAACCCCGATTTTTAAACATTCTTCATTGGTACTCCGCTCCTATTGGGTTTAGCGTGATGATATATAACTTATAACCATTCTCGATAAATAAACTATATAACACTAAAAGAATTTTTCAAATCGGACCAGTAGTTCCTGATTTTACCCCCTACAACGCCAAAACGTCACAAACTTTACCTCTTTATAATATTAGTATAGAAGTATAGATAGTACTTGTATTATGAAGTAATTTCTCTCTGCTATCTGTTTCTATTAGACCTCTATCTCGATCTACTAATGTCAAGTTTATTTAACATAAATTGACGTAACACTTTAACAATCCTTCTGTAAAGTATATTGAAATAATAAAGACAAGATAACTCATCTTTTCATATATAACAATAGAGATTACATCACAGCTCAACAAAACAAAGCAGGCTGCCGCTGTACAAAGTTTGGACAGGGATTTTTACAACGCTGAAAACGCCGCGGCTTGTAAACAAAAGACTTGTGTGTTCGAGTGTACTTTGGCAGACACTATGTCATCGTGACGTAAGAGAGAAAGTGTTGACGCCTCTGTACAATCTGCGACATTATATTCTATTCTCTAAGCGCTTTTAACAACCACTTCATTTACGTACAGTTCTCGACAAACTTTTTGACCGATCTGAACATAGGCGCGCAGAACACAAATATAAATGCGTTTTATATTATATGTATAAAACTGAGACAACTTGAGGATAAACAAATGCCAATTTTAGATTCCTATTCATATTTAAATTTTGTTAAAGTTTATTCAAGTAAAACTTCTTTAGGCGCGTCTAGGAGGTAACTGGACGACAATGCAATGGAAGTCCGTTACGACAATATGGCGTCACATTTCTGTACTATCCGGTTAGATAGAAATTAAACAAAACCCAAACTTGTATTAAATCATAACTAATTTAATTCGTAACTTATCATAGTAATCCGTTCGTACATTTAGGAACGAAGTTCCTTACGGCAGGTTTGGAGGAGATATGGATTTTGCTGCGCGACCGACTGAAAAAAATGTGATAGTAAAACCGTAACGAAAAGTGCGTGGAATAAAACCGTTAAATGAGACGTGCGCAGTCGTATACACAAGCGAGTTGTGTATAATACCTTTCTCTTTCTCCTTTTTTGTAATTATTTCTATTTCTATGTAATTTTATGTTGTCAAACAAAAATAAAGAGACATATTTTGTTATTTTAATTGATAATTTGAATTACGATTACATAAAATTGAGCAGGATTTTTTTTTGCTAATTGTGTCGATTTTACATTAGCCGAAGGAACTTCGTTCCTACCTCTGGTGTCCCACGACACCACATTCTTTTTTTATGTTCTATTTACTTTACAACAAAGAGTTGCTAATAATATTTCCTGGGTTATTTAAGTTCCAAATTATGTAGTTGGTAGAGCTACGCTGAAGCTATTACTGGCTTCAGCATGAATGGGTCGGCTCGTCCGGGGTAGTACCACCCTCTCAGAGAAAACCGACGTGAAGTAACAGTGTTTGCATTGCTGCGTCTCGTTGGGTCAGTGAGAGCACCGTACGACCACCTCCCTCCTCCCCCCTTTCCCCATCCCCCATCCCCCTCTTCATTCCCACACCAACACAGGCCGTTAACGCACTTATAACTCTTCTGGTATTGTTGGTGTCTATGGACGGTGGTGACTTAACATCACTTAACATCAGGTCACCCAACTGTTCGTTTACCTCCTATGATATAAAAATAAAAATATAAAAAACTTGAGAGGTGTCAAGGGACACCCGGATGGAACGAAGTTCCTTTCGATTAATTAGTGAAGGAATTGTAATAAAATTTTATTTTTTTTAAGTTACAATAATATTTTTTTTATTATTAACAAATATAATGTTATATAAACTTAATCAGTAGGCTCAATTTTCGTAATAATTGGCTTGTGGTAACTGAAGTAGGAAACATATGTTTGGGATCATTATTATTATTATTTTTTATTATTTACAAAAAAGCTGTATACATTCAACAAAAATAATCGTCGCGACTCCACACTGTTCAATGCGAAATAGAAATGAAAATATCTGGCTTGCTTTCTATAAGAGAGAGAGAGACAGACAGAGAAACATGCGACGCCGCACAGCTTACAATAGCTTACTATAGCAAAAGTGTCGTGACAACTTTTCGTAAGATTTTTTCCGTCTAACCCCCTTTCACAACGCGCGATAAGGAACTACGTTCCAAAAACAATATTATCAAAAAATAATATATCGGTAGTTAAAATATTTCTCGATATGGTAAAAAAAATCCCCGCTTCTAGTAATTTCGCAAAGTTTTAAAATATAATTAATCAGCCAAAATGTAGATAACACAGTGACACATACTATAGCAAGACAAAGAAATTGATACCTACATTATTATATAAAATCTGATAAGAATCACTATTATATAAAATCTGATAAGAATATCTAATTTACCAAATCCATTCATTAGAACAATTCTACGTAAATCGATATCTCTAGATGTTCTACCGTTCGAATGAAACTGAACATGCTGAAATTAGAAAAAATACTGATTTCAATTAACGGTCGCTTGTCACACGCGACACTACATAAAAGAGGGAATTGCGAGCGACACGGCTGCTTAATTGCACGGGACTGTTTGCACGAAATATATTTCATTTTTTTCGTATTGCAAGCCCGGTTTCTGTACTTCAGTGCTAACGCAGCGTTTCGGTTGTACGCCGGATCCGGGATAGCTAAATACAGTATTGTGTAGCAAAGTTTTTTACTGAATGCATCGTTTTATGAAATAATTTTTTGTTACTATTTCATTTAACATTTGACTACTAACATAACAAGTTTACGTATGTAAGAGTGAACTAATGTTATGATTATATTAGGAGCCAATATCAATTTAAATCTGTTTCTTGGTTATAGAACATAACCATTCATAAAAAAAAATACGTGTGGCACTCGGGGACTGCCGCGGTAAAGCTATTTGCATAGCATTTTTTATTAACTTATGCAATTATAACAATTTTATTTTATTTATGCAGTATTTTTTTTCCTTTGTTTTTTTTTTCTTTGATATTAATTCAAGTTACACTTTTTGAACGTAGTGACCTATAAGAAAACAATTTTTTTTTCTTTTATTAAATAAATGAGAAGTTAATATTGTTCAAAATATTTTTATTATCTTACAATACATGTAACCTACATTAATATTCAGGAAAACACTTTGTAAACAAATTATACGAGTATTCGTAGATATTCACTGTTGTACATAGATGATAAATACCTATACATCAGTATACTTTCTCACAGACAGCTGATTACGTATTCGTCCGATTTCGGAGCAGCTCGTCTCGATCCGTGCGAGCTTTGTATAATCGTACCATATATACGTTAAGCGAACGCTCGGCCGAGCTACATGGTAGACAGAGTGGGAGGTGTTAGGTTTTTTCGTTACGGAATTTTTGGATTCGGTCTCTACGCTAGAGGCCCGCGATAGAAGCTATGCAATAGCTTAAAAATGTGTGTGTACTTTTATGTACACGCGCTGGAAGTTATACAAATTTTTTCAAAAACTTTATCTTTCGCCTTATTCTACGTTTGTAGAAAAAACGACACTAACATTAGATGAAAGGTATTTAATACATTGAAAGTTTTAATACAGAGAAATACAAACAACAAGTACAAAGAAACAAAATGTTGACTATAGCTAACTTCAAGGTGTCGGTTTTTCGTAACGGTGTGCGCGCGCATTTTAAAAATTTACTCTTAGAATTTTTCTTTAACGCGCCCAAAGAAGTATACATTCCAAAAGTTTTTTAAACTCACTTTTACTCGCGCCTTCGTTCTCGGAAATGTAACTACCTTTCTCACAGGAAAAGTATTTTTTCTACATGGCTGGTTTCGAACTTGTGGACATCGAATTAACTTTCCACATGTCAAATCTCTTGACCGCCGCGCTATCAACTACTACCGAAACAATCATTTAGTTATACACCATACCTGTAATAACCATAGAACTATTGTTTCTTGTATAAGAGGCAAAAAACGAGCTAATATTATCTCCATATCCGCCTTGCAAGTAAAAGGCGAGTCGGACGGGTTCGGTCTGGGAACTAACATGTGTACAATTAGCACCATAAATACTTTTCCCACTTTCAAGGAAACGTAATGCTTTTCCTGCATTCATCTGTGGTACATTGTATCGCAATATACAAAGGTAGCAGTAGCGTAACCCATATCCATGTAATTCTTGTTATTTTAAAGCAATATTTCATGTATATCTATTAAATATTGTATCGCTTGATGTTTTATATATTCTTCTGATACCTAATTATCTACCTCAATATATTGTTTCATATTTAACTACTCTACGTATTGTAAGGAGATATGCTTCTGGCAATTTCTAATTTGATTTAGCATGTTATTATTGCTTGTTACTAAAATTAACAAAATATACACAGAAATTTGGTCAAGAGAATATATTGTTTATAATTTAAAGCGAGAGACTAATTATCTAATAATTATTCTCGAATTATTAAATTAATATAGTGAGAGATATAACGTTTTCCAATATGTGAGGATAATTTATAATTTACTTAATAGAAAGCATTGTTAGTATACTTTATATACTTTGTCCAATTAAATATAGTTTCCTTTTACAGTATTACATAGTAATATGCTCATAAATAAACAATATGCATAATGAATTATAAAACTGTAACATATTTTTAGGAAGTTAACTCTAATTTATATTGTAAATAAATATATAACATATAATACGAATATATTTATAATATTTTTTTATTCCTTTTTCAACCAAACTCAACTAATTGTCATGGAAATAAATAGAATAGGAACACGGAAGTTGCAAAAAATAAAAAGAAATAGTCATAAATAAACAAATAAAGTCTCGGATAATGTCCAGGGGAAAAGGGGGACTAAAAAAACCAATCGTCATGAAATGTTGTCAAGGGCACAGAAAAAGGACATAGGGTATTACATAGGACGCGACTGTGAGCAAAAGCTAGCTAAGTATTATACAAAATAATATTTATCAGTGATATGACAGATAGATATCAAAGTAAGAGATATTTGCTCCTTACTGATTATACACAATACGTCACCAATGTATATCTCAATAACAATAGTACACAGTCAAATTTCAGTATAGTATTTAAATAAATGATTTGCTCCTACTGTTACTTTCGTACTCAGGCACTTAGAGTATCTGTGTAGTAAATAATATATGTATCTCCAGACAAGAAAGATTCAATTGCTTTAACAGCCACTCGCGTATAATTGTCCCAGTATAATGACACAATAAAAAGAGTATAATTTGAGACGCACTTTCAAAATGATTTTAAAGGCACTTCTTGCAGAGAATTATGAGATTTTCTGATTTTATATTTGATAATTCTTGTATGCTTAGTAAAAAATATTTTGAAAAATTTAGACAGAAGAATAGGTTAGATTTGAAGAAGTACCTATATAGTGACTTGCAAATCTAAATAATAAATTGTATTTAACAAACACATTTTGTTAAAACAAAATGTAGATATATAAAAAAAATGTTAGTTCAAAATTTATTATATTAATGTTACAAATAAGGCGCTTTTTGTGTCTGTCTCTGCGTTTCCTTAGTTCTTCTAAACTAAACGACGGATTTGAATTTCTATCTTTTACAGGATTCCTTTCATAAAGTTCACATGTACAATACTCGCTTTTGCCAGCGGCTTCGCTCTTGTTATTGTAGATTTTATTCACCCACGGAACCAGCACATTTTTTTTATGAAGGGTACCCTATATCCTTTTTTGTGTCTTTGAAGATGTGTATGCAAAAATTCATGAAGATCAGTTGAGTAATTAAGGTGTGATAAAACAAATTTACTTTAGTATTTATAAGTTAGGGTTTATACAAAGAAGACGAACGCCGACTTATTCTAATAAAGCCGTAAGAATAAATTTTCATAAGTTTACTTAATATTAATAACTCTAACCAAAACCCATGATATTGGTACATAAAATAATGCACTTAGGGATGTAGTACGTCTTATAATTTCTACAGAATATTCCTCAGTCGTTTATATTTATCTCCTAAATATAACCTGAAGTAAATATTTTTATCTTTACTAGTGGGCTGACGGATGTTGTCTCGACCTGGTAATAAAAAACTAGACAAATAAAATCCTCATTTTTTATATCATATAAGCAGCAAACAAACATGCGGGTTTTTTTTATCGAAGCACGACATAGTGACTGCACTATGCCTGATGTTAAGCATAGTACAATCCAAAAACATCGGTAACCACCGAGAGACAGATTATCCATCGCCGGTCGCCGCTGACATGCCGGCCATTATGATAAAAGTCACCGAGCTGACCCATTCATGCTGAAACCAGTAATAGCTTCAGCGTGGCTCAACCACCTACTAAATCATGAATCGCCTTATCTACTGGTGTCAATACGTTCAGTAGTTTTTGAGTTTGTAGTGGCAATACTGACGATATTTTTTGTAATGTAAAAGTACTACGCAGTCAGTCACAACACCCACTTAGATCAGTCGTTGTGTTGCCTCCGTCGCTAACCCATGTGTAATTGTCTAAAGTAATGAAACTTAGTTTTTAGTGTATATTTTGGAGTATAATTTCTTCACCTTACACTCGAACATCAAGTACATAATAAGATTGTTGATGCGTTTATCGCAAACATATAGACAGACGTGGCAAAGTTGTTTTATAATATGAATTGATTATTAATTGCGACGCTCTTCTAACCAATACAGTACTAATCATTATCTAATTAAATACGGTAACGTTGAGCATTTAATGTACATTATAAACACTATATAATTTTAATTAATACCTTAGAAGATATCACGGAAGTAAAATTATTCGCAACAAAAAAAGTTGCTAATGTCAAGATTTATATATAGCTTCTTTGATTTCAAAACTGTCTGTCGATATAAGAGTGTAGCGTTTCATATGTTATAGTGGCAACATCCAGACACACGGATACCTGTGTCTACTATACCGACGTGACTGACGACGCAATTAGTAGGTTTATCCCGATATCGGGCCGTAGACGCTGCGGCGCGGAATATTGTGGATTACAATTTAAAAATGGCAATAAAAGATAAAAATGAAGCCGCAATAAAGGCGATAATATGTACGAAAAATAGATAATATAGTAGTACACGTAAAATATGTAACAGTTAATTAGAAACAACAGTTGCTCTTTTGCAAAATGATTGTTAACTAAACTAACAAAATTACAGCGTAAAAAGTTTCGAACCAAGAGTATGCACAAAAAAAAAACGAAATGACTTAAAAACAAATTTACAGATTCGTGACGTCACATTAATATATTGAAGAAAGAAAGAAGAAAATATATATACACATGGAGAAACACAATAGTAGAAAAACAGAGTTACAAAGATGTATATAATATAAAAAAAGAATATATGTCAAAAACTATTAAGATTATACCACGGTTGAACTGCAAAGGCGTACAGTTCAGCATATGCTGGCTGTCATTTTTGAAGCATCATACTAAAACTCAAACTAAACAGGGACGGAGCACTAGCTAGCTATATTTAAATGTCTTAATAAAAATGCGTCCTCACGAAATCGCTGAACGAATTGTTTACATACATCCAATATAAAATAAAGTGCGAAAATAGGACGATATTTTTATACCAAATACTATAACAATAAATGTACGTTCAAAGAAAACAAAAGTATTCTGAATAAGATAGAATACAATGAATACATTATTGCTTATAAGCATTATGGTAACATAATGTTGTTCATATAGGACATATTACTTATCACAACATGTAATATATTCAAGGCTGGAATTTTATTTTCCTACAAAATCTTGTTTTCTATTATGTCTAAGTACATAGTCTAACATATATTTGTGCCAACTTTTGTGATCAGTCTATGATAATATAGAGTTGTAGTTTATGGACTGGTATTATAGTATGATTATACAAACCGGAGTTTTATAACGCCTACACTGTTTAACAAACCACCATGAATATAGTCCGGTGAAGCTGTTAAGACTTTGCTAGATCAATAGCGCAGTCAGTTCGAGAAAAGAAGACCACCATGAAAATTCTAGGCACTAGGCTATAAAAACATCTAAATGTTTTTGATGTAATTGTTACATATCATTTAAAAAAATCACCACCGCGTCTGTTTGATCGCAATATACTCAAAAACTACAACACCTAAGGAGGCTATCGAAGAGTATAAAAAATAATATTACTGAGGTCACAACGAAAAAGACTTCAATACACTTGTATATTGAAAGTACGGGAGAAAGTTTCGAGGAACAATAAATACATTTTAGCACAATAGTTATATTGTTTTTTTATTCATTCCAGAAATATCCATTGCGCTAATATCACTAATTATAACCATCAAAATAAACCAAACAATTCAATAAACATGTGCTAATTTCCTCATTTCATCCAGTGGCTCAGTTCGTTTATTAACACTTTACCCTACCTCGAAAATAAGAGTCACTTACTAAAGCCTTTCAGTGTATTACATAATGTAAAAAAAAAAATAGAAAATACTTTCTCCTTCATAAGTAAAAGTGTATGTAATAAGGAACGCTTGTGTTTACAAGACGTTAGCCAAGACTGTTTACTTTGTAGATTGCTTCGGCCATATTTGCGACAATCCTAATCAATGTGGACAAAATACTCACTCAGTCTTTCATATTACGTCGAATGCGTAAGCTTTATATTACGTTATATGGAATCAGACACTTAATGCCTCCATCATCGAGTGATTGCGAAAATGTATTATTTCCAATACATTCATGTTTATAATATTACGTGGTTGTTATTGAAAGGAATTGTTCTCCTTGATATGGATAAAATGATAGTGGTCTTTGTAGTCCGGTGAAACTATAAAGGCCTTGCAAGGCTAATAGCGTAGTCAGTTCGAAAAAAAAATAGGGAACTTACTGCATAAAAAAACTCATGGACAAATTTCGTTTTTTTTTTGTTTTATTTTACCTTTGAGACATAGGTCTTACATTGAAAATTATCACGATATCTTCATTGAGTATAAAGTTAATTGAGTTAAAAAAAACACGTTTTTTTGTAAGTACCCAACGTCCAGTGATGCGTGAAGTGTGACAACATATACAACTTTTTTGCCAATTTTTAACAAGTACAATTCCAAATACTTACTATTTCTTAGAATACGTCGATTTTCTCCACTTTATATAAATACTAGCGTTTTTTCGTGACTTAGCGAGTTAATATGGCTTTGAATTATAACTAATGAACGGCACTTATTTCCAGATGAAAGGTATAGGTAATATGTATGAGGTAATTTGCAAGAACTAGGAAACACATCCAAACGTGAAAACTAACTAGGTACTATAATATTTATGATAATTTTATTATGTAAATAGATAATAAATTACAAATAAAAAAGAAAACAAATTATTATCAAACTCAAATAGCAATCACCAATAATATTATAACTCAAATCACGTTTCATTTTCAAAGAAATCTAATAACTTCTTGTTTTCAAATAACGTTGTGATACTCGAGATTCACTGTCTTGAATAAAACAATGTTTTATTCGAAAAAGGAACATAAAGGTTCACATCCACGGTTAAGTGTTTTTCACGATCCAGACGCACTCGGTAGAAAATTGATATAAACCTGTTGTGGGGGCCCGTGCCGTTTACTCAGGTGACGACTGTGACTTATTTGTTTTATTTTCACACGAACGAATATTCACCTAACAGTACAAAGGATAAAGTCTGTATTACAATGACATCGAAAATAATGGAAGCCAGAAAAATGCACCCTGCATAGGTCTTGAGTATAAATGTTGTTCGCGAGGAGAAAACAAGTAGTGCAAAGTAACTCGTGCGCTTGACAGACTGTGTATGCTAACACATTTTAAATATTAAAAGAAATTTATACTCAGGTGATACCTTTTTATTTATGAATCATAAATAAATGTAATGCTCGTCTGACGACTTCTTTTCTTATTCAATACGAATAAATACTGAAAGTAGTAGTATTTTTTCGTTGGGTCGATAACATGGGTTTTGTTTTTGAAAATAAATTTCTAATGAGAGGGCTTTGAAATTATGATCGGCAACCTCTTTGTGTGACGAGGAGTGGTGGGAATAAACCCGGTGTCGCGTAGAGTGCTGAAAACACCGGTTCCAGTCCGATCACCGAAGTTAAGCTACGTTGGGCGCGCTCAGCACTTCGTTGGGTGACCGCCTAGATATTGTATTTTTAAAATTTAATTGTTTCGTTATAATACAAATGTTTCACTTCTATCGTCTCTTTACGTTACATCCTATTTTTAATGATTTAATACGAATTATTTAACTTTAAAATATGAGGATAAAGTATATGATTGAAGCTACGTACAACGACTAAAGTTGAAACTAATTTTCACTGGTACATTAACTTAGTAAAGATATTTTTTAAATAAATTAATTAATCTTATTCTGAATAAGCCCCACTTAGATAAACAAAAGAATAGAAAATAATTAATTTCAATACCGCAACCAGAGAAGTAATTGAATAGAAGGACATCTGAGATCAAAATTCTGTTCGCATCATCCAATGTGTCCGAGTAACGAAGACAAATCAAAGTCCGGCTGACCTGAGCGGCATGTTTCGGATGGACACCCTTCTAAGACACGAGACAGAAAGCCATTAAGTCAAGATGGTAGTATTTATCTTGCCTCGTCCCTTTTACCAGGTGACGTGGACACTTCGATTAAGCTCTCGGCATAAAATTTCCTTTATAAAAATCGACTTACAAAAATTCATTTAAGTATGTAAAGTTAGTTTTTCAGTTACATTTATGTTGTACATATATATGTATATAATATAATATATAAAATAAATAGTATATAATATGTAAATAATATAAACATAGTAGATAATTTATGAATATTACATCATATTGTATAATATTATATGTATATTTTTTATTGTGTAGTTTTAGTAGTAAGGAATCCTGCCTGCTCTACCATTCATTTGTTTGGAGCAAACAATACTCAGAATGAATATTTTTGCATAAATAAAATATTGTTTTCTCATTTGAATGTACTGTGGTATAGATATCATTTGGAATAACACTATTTCTACGTTACCTCGATTTTTATTTAATTGTAGAACTATATCCTTCAATTCATGATTTATATTTAAGTGTATTAAATTATTTATCTTAGGCTTAATATGTATGGAGGGTACAATAAGCAATAATGTAGTGGGCATTGTAGCTGTTACAACTATCTCTCTAAATGATGCTATAATTTATAATTTGTTAAGTGTAATAGATGATACATAGTTTGGTATATTATGTAAACCATCGACATACTTTTCTTTTGCTAAATTGCTGCAATACTGTTATATTTAAGCATTTGTTGATCTCTTAAGAATATTGGTACACAAAGCTTTGCAAAATTAGATTATTACGAGAGATGAAGGACAAGAAAGAAATTTCTGTAAGGCAGTATTCTAACCTAAACAGAAATAACATTAAAAAGATTTTTATATTAACTTCGTTCCCTATAGGCTGTCTACACTAAATAAATGGTATTGCGAATATAATAGAGAAATATTTAGGGTATATAGTGTCAACAATACATGGATTATTTCAAGGTATGCGTGCCTTAGTTGTTCGTGCAAAAAACGTTAACGTTCATACTAATGTATGTAAATAGCTTTGCCTATTCACTGGAATAGCTTGCACGAAGGTATCGCCTAAGGCGAACATTTATATATATATGATTATATTTATCGCTACTTATTAGACTATTTTTAAATTTGTGAACAAACGGAAGTTTACACCTTTGAGATTTAGGAATATCTTAGGGGCCACATCATCAAGTTATAGAACGATAAAGAAACAGCGATAGCGAGTTTTGGACACTTCGTAGATCAAGGTAAATTTGAAATCTTCGAATCATGCAGTTTACTGGAACTTTTGGTAAAGAAAAACATCTCGATGTAATCGTAGCATGGCAGTAGGCAATGTTTTTTCTATTGGCCGTCTGAGTAGCCATTACTCTCAAGCTTAAAATCAGTCACTAAGCGTCTACTAAGCCTCGGTTGAAAGACAGACCTTCTCTGTTAGACACATGTTACCTTATTAAAACACATCGTCATTTCATATCGAGTTACTAAATACTTAGTTGGTAGGTGGTAGAGCCCCACTGAAGCTATTTTTGGTTTCAGCATGAATGGGTCGGCTCCTCCAGGGTAGTACCACCCCTCTCACAGATAATCGACGTGAAATAACAGTGCTTGCATTGTTGTGTTTCGTTCGGTCAGTAAGAGAGCCGGAGGCCCACGTCCCTTTTTCTTTCCTCCTTTCCCTTTCCTTCCCCTCCTCGTTCTCACATATAGAGGCTGGCAACCCACTTGCGACGTCCCTGATGTCGCTAGTGTCTATGGACGGTGGTGATCACTTAACATCACGTGACCCACCAGTTCGTTTGCCTCCTTTGATATAAAAAAAACTTAAATGAATTATACAACACAATTAATCATAATTTAACATATAAGTGGATGTTACTTATTTTTCTTTATGAATGTTACATATCCTGTAACAATATTGTTAGTATTTTCCAAATTACAATACCAAATTCTAAATCTTATAATTGGATTTATTGAAAAATGTGTTGTTTTTTAATCCTTTGTCATTATTCTAAGTTTCTTCTTTGATTCATTTTTAAGTTTTTTCATAGTTCAAACTATTATTTTATCCTAAATGATTCAAAAAAGTTCAAGGTTCAATGGTTTATCAGTCGACTAAAGTACAAACAATGACTGTAAAATTAGCACAATTTCTAATGTTAGTCATAGGTGGTTACGGCTACCTCAGTTTGCGTGCCACTACGTAAAACGTAGTAAATGAGTATATTTAAGGCGTGTGTATAATTGTTTTCTTGATTTTTATTTTTGCAAAAAAAAATCAGCTAAGGACATAATAACGTTGTTGTAATTTTAATGTATCGTTTAAAGTTTTGTAAAACTGCCAGGAAGCATGTTATAAAATTGTAGGCTTTAGGAAAAATCTTGTAATTTCAATTATTACACGGCATAAAAACTTTTTCAAATAAATGATGAATAATAGTTTAATGCCGGCTTGTAAGAATCCCATAGCTGGCCTAAATGCCACTTCTCGGACGCTGGTATAATCAACTTGCCAGCCCATAAGGTATTTGTGATATATATAGGTAGATCTATATAATGTAATATTTTACAAGTAGTTTTATACTGTCATGTTAAACCGGCCTCTCCGATTATAATACGTCTTGTGGTACGGTTGCGTTTCATTGAGCTCGCTGAAATATAACCTTTTGGACATTTATATCAGTATTAGCTCTCTTAACCTCGGAAAAATCATAGTTCTATATATATACAACATTCATAGGTTACGTATTACTTACAGTATCTTCTTTACACAATCAGCAAAAATGTTATCAAATTAAATTGCTTAATGTGCAACAATTCCGGAGAATTCATTATAATACGACACACAAGTTCGAACTTTCGGACATCGATTCGACTCACACAACTAAACTATAAACTAAACTAAACTAAAATCCACAACTAAATCATAAAAGATTAAGATGAATAAATTAATATTGAATTGTATTATATCGAGCACATAAACTGAGATGCAACATGTCAATACTCTGTGTG
This sequence comes from Antheraea mylitta, assembly GCA_014332785.1. Classification (NCBI taxonomy): domain Eukaryota; kingdom Metazoa; phylum Arthropoda; class Insecta; order Lepidoptera; family Saturniidae; genus Antheraea; species Antheraea mylitta. The sequence continues at coordinate 10,195,112 of JACEII010000012.1, forward strand.
AAATCCCCTTAAGCCAAAACGAAATATCCTAATTTGTAAATGAGTCAGTCCGACTTCGACCGACAACCTTCGGCTGTTATAAATTACACTTTTTGCATAATATCGATTGCTTCATGGGAAAAGTTATTAATATACGCGAATAACACTTTCTTTTTTCGTAGTATTGTATTCGTAATCGTCTATATCCGATATCCTTGAAAACGTACGTAGTTTCTGCATATGTTGTAAATATTTACTGCGAGCATTAGGTATTGTAAATAGTTGAACGGAAAGAATGGGCCTTTTAACAAGGAAACCACCTGGTTACGATGAATACCTACTTAAGTCCTGAATTTACATATTGAGTTCTTAAGTCTCTGTTAATTGATTTTACTCTTGGAAATTTCTATTATTGTAGGAAGGTTTTGGGTATTGATTTTTAATGTAATGTTATTCGACTCTCGTTTTTTTTATACTAATTTTATGCTGAATTTACTTAATTTAATTATTTCTTTCAGAATCTAATTACAAACAAAAATTAAGTAAGATATACTAGCATAATTTATTTAGAAATATACTAATAACCTATTACAATTTTAAGCATCTTAAGTAATATTATAAATGTGAATATGAGTATGTTTATTTGTCTGTTCGTTTGTTACGCTTTCACGCCTTAATTACTCAACAGACCACCACGCAATTACTCAACTGACCAGCATACAATTTCTGAACTGACCACCTCGGAATTACTCAACTGACCACCATGCAATTACTCAACTGACCACCACGGAATTACTCAATTGACCACCATGCAATTGCTCAACTAACCACCACGTAATTACTTACTGACCACCACGTAATTAGTCAACTGACCACCACGCAATTTTCCATATACATTATGAGGAATACTGAGACTGGAATAGAGTATCTTTAATCGAGACGTAGAAGATTTGATAAGACAAATTTATATTACCAGAAGTAAAGCTAGTTCAATATTATTAAATTTATTTACAATGAAAAATAGTATTCTGAGACATTGTTATTTACTATTATATAGAAGCGAAGTAATACTTTAAATGAATATTCCATATAATTATTAGACCATCGAGGTTTTAAATTTAGAAGAATATTTTAACACATTTTATATCCAAGACTATTTCAAAAACATTCAGTAAATTATATTTCAATATTCTTAATAATATTTGCCATTTTCTTTTACATATGTTAACTTTAGTTTTTATAGATGAAATCATTTTAACTTTTTATTTCATGTAGTCTTATTTATTCTATTTTTTTTATTCAAATGTTTAGCAAACGTTTAATGTTACATAACTAAAATTTTCAATATTATTCAATACTATAAGTTGTATCGATGTGATAGAGGTTTTAGGTTTTCAGTCTAGTATGGTTCCTCTTATTATTTTTATTATATTATTCCTCGTACCGTTGACTGTTGCATTATCCAAAATTATATGTAAATAAATAAATAGATATAAAAATCTTGCCTCTAATAGTAGGTGATATAAATTGCTTTTTTAAAAACTAATATTATTAATTAAAAAATAGATGACAAAGTAATCATTTGAAAAAAGGGTGTTTAATAGCACTGCAATTTAGAATAGACAGATTCACAAATCGACAGCAGAATAGCTTATTAACTGACGTCGAAATATTTTAAGAATAGTGGTAAAGATATAAATAAAAAAAAAAAAAAAAAATATACCATACCATTTGTTATGGTAGAGCCTCGTTGAAGCTATAACTGGTTGCACCCGATTAGGCCTCCCACGGCAGCGGCTCAAGCCTAGGTTCGATCTCTCGGTAGGGAGCCCTTGAGTACGTTGCTTGCGCGATACGGTGACACACAAATATACATCACCGCTACAACACTACACGATCACCCCCACACACGTGCACGCCTACACGCTTACACATGAAAGTGGAAGGGTTTACTTTTTTTTCCCTTATCGAAATGAAAAACTCTCAATTTTCCGATAATAAATATATGGAGGAGTTGTTGAGGCGTGTATGCTTGGTACACACATACGTTTCAACAACTCATACATATATGAATAGTTAGCTAAGTTAGCTAAGGAAAAAAGGCAAGCCTAAAAAGAAGCCGAAAAAAGCGCCCAAAAGACCGTCATCCAAGGAGCGTGCCCTGAAACTCCGACCTCCAAAATCAGCTGCAGTGGCTATAACACTGCAGCCTCAGGCACAAGATAGGGGCGTCTCCTACCTAGAAGTGCTCCAGCGTATAAAGTCGCAAGTGAGCATGCAAGAGCTCGGAATTGCCGGCGTCAAATGGCGCAAATCAGCCACGGGAGGCTACCTATTTGAGGTTCCCGGAGCCACTAGTAGTGGGAAAGCGGATGTTCTGGCCGCTAAAGTCAGGGAGGTGGTCCCAGAGGACGTGAAAGTGTCCAGACCAATGCTCACTGCTAATGTGCGCATTTCGGATCTGGACGAGTCCGTAACGCCCGAGGAAGTTGTTGCGGCGGTTGCCGCAGCTGCCGACTGTCCACCGGGCCACGTTAAGACTAACGGCGTCCGCCCCGGCTTTAGGGAACTATATACGTCGGTAGTCACGTGCCCGGTGGCAGCGGCAAAAAAGTTAGGCGACGGGCGAAGAGTCCTAATCGGGTGGGTTTCGGCGCAGGTGAAGGTCCTGCCGCCTCGACCCCTGAGGTGCTTTCGCTGCCTCCAGAGTGGCCATCTGGGGGTGAAATGCACCTCCAGTGTTGACTGCAGTAAACTCTGTTTCCAATGCAGTCAACCGGGGCACAAGGCCAGCGGATGCAGCGCCGAAACGCATTGAGCGGTCTGTGCAGCTGCAGGCAAGGCCGCCAGCTACCGAATGGGGAGCAGGGCTTGTATCAAACCCGTAGAACCACCTAAAAAGAGGACTAGAAGGAAGAGGGTTCGAAGGGGTAAAGGTACCGCGCAACCCTCCACGTCGACGGCTGGTCAAGAAGCCGCGGCGGCACAGGCGGTGGAAACGGAGTGTCCATAAATATGGCGCTTCGTTTCCTCCAAGGAAACCTCAATCACTGTGCCAGGGCCCAGGATCTTCTATCCCAGAGCATGGCGCAGTGGTCGATTCACGTTGCCGTGATGGCCGAGCCGTATTTTATCCCGCCCGGGGACAACTGGGTGGGAGACACTAACGGCTCGGTAGCCTTAGTGTCCCAGGCTGCCGCTGGCTCCACGCCCTTCGCTAACATCTTGAAAGGGCGGGGGTATGCAGCGGCTCGTCACGGCGGCACGATGGTGGTGGGGGTTTATGCGACCCCAAGCATGAGTCTCGCCGACTTTGAGGGATTCCTCGGAGACCTACAGATTGTCGTGGGTCGCAGCCATCCTCACCCCGTCCTAGTGCTAGGGGACTTCAATGCCAAATCCACGGCTTAGGGTTCTCCTGCCACGAACCGGAAAGGTGAGGCTCTGGAAGAGTGGGCCATAACCTCGGGCTTACTCGTTCTGAACAGGGGGTCTGTCAACACGTGCGTGCGACAGTGCTTTAGCGCGCCGTGTTCGGGGCTGGAGAGTCCTCGAGGAGGTGGAGACGTTGTCGGACCACCGCTACATAGGGTTCGACGTCTCCACCCAGACCTCGGATGGACCAGCCCGTGGGACCCCCTCAGAGGAAGGACCGCGTTGGGCCTTGAAGCGCCTCAATCGTGAGGCACTTCTGGAAGCGGCGGTCGCACAGGCCTGGGTGACAGATGAATCACCGGACAGGCCTGCCGACGTCGACTTCGAGGCGGAGTCTCTTCGGGCGGACGTGACGCGTATTTGCGACGCGGCAATGCTCCGAGTCAAGGGGCCAACACCCACCAAGCGTCAGGTGTACTGGTGGACCGCCGAAATAGCGCAGTTGCGCACAGCATGTGTAGCGGCCCGTCGCCAGTACACCAGACAACGACGCAGGCGGGGCCGCTCGCAAGTCGCGTCCGCACTGGAGGCAGAGCTCTACGAGGGGTACAGAGCAGCCAGACTGGCGCTCCGTAAAGCCATTGAGCAAGCTAAAGCTCTGGCTCGAAAGGAGCTGCTCGAGACGCTCAATCGGGACCCGTGGGGGTGCCCGTACCATATGGTACGTGGCAAATTACGTCAGGGGGGCCCCCTGGTAACCCAGAGTCTCGAGCCAGAGCTCCTCGATGAAGTTTTGGCTGCTTTGTTCCCTTCAGCAACAGAGAACATGCCTCCAGCGATGGCTCTGTCTGCAATTATGCCCAGCGCAGTTGGCTGCGACGAAGATGATGACGAGGTCTCCGAGGTGACCCGGGAAGAGTCGAGGGCAGCGGTGAAATGCCTACAGGCTAAAAACACCGCCCCAGGACCCGACGGCATCCCTGGCCGTGTGTGGGTCCTGGCTTACGAGGCCCTCGAACCCCGACTGCTAAGGATCTTCACTGCATCTCTTCAGCAGGGCCGGTTTCCACACATATGGAAAACCGGCCATTTGGTTCTGCTGAAGAAGGAGGGGCGTCCGGCGGACAGCCCGTCCGCTTACCGGCCCATAGTGCTGTTGGACGAGGTGGCAAAGCTCTGCGAGCGAATCATCGCAGGCCGCCTCGTCCGGCACTTGTCAGAAGTTGGGCCGGACCTGTCGGAAAACCAGTTTGGTTTCCGACAGGGGCGCTCCACCGTCGATGCAGTGATACATGTTAAGATCCTGGTGGATAAAGCAGTTGCCCGGGGTGAGGTTGTTATGGCGGTGTCACTAGACATCGTCAACGCCTTTAACACCTTGCCCTGGGCCAGCATTGAGCAGGCACTCCAATACCATGGAGTGCCTCGCTACCTCCGCCGCATAGTCGGGGCGTACCTATCCGAGAGGTACGTAATCTTCCCGGGTCAGGGAGGGAGGATAAGTCGGCGAGAAGTAGTATCCGGTGTTCCACAGGGGTCAGTCCTGGGCCCCCTTTTGTGGAACATCGGATACGATTGGGTGTTGCGCGGTGCGCTCCTCCGAGGCGTCAGTGTTACCTGCTACGCTGATGACACATTAGTGTTAGCCCGGGGGAAGACGCACCGCGCGGCCGCGATCCTTGCTACGGCAGGAGTCGCTCAAGTCGTCAGTAGGATCCGGCAGCTGGGACTGCAGGTGGCGCTCAACAAGACCGAGTCCCTGGTCTTTCATGGCCCTCGGAACGCGCCACCTAGACGGTCCCAGATCGTCGTGGGAGGCGTGTCCATCGGCGTCGGGTCGAGGTTAAAATACCTCGGCCTGCTACTCGACAGCCGATGGACGTTCGAGGAGCACTTCCGGCAGCTGGCCCCCCGTTTAATGGGCACAGCGGGCGCGCTTGCCCGTCTAATGCCCAACTTGGGGGGGCCCAATTCCATCTGCCGGAAGTTGTACCTAGGGATCGTGCGGTCAATGGCCCTGTACGGGGCCCCCGTGTGGGCTGACGGCCTGACGGCTACCAGCATCGCCCACCTGCGCAAATCACACAGGGCGATGGCCGTCAGAGCCATACGTGGATACCGCACAATCTCATACGAGGCGGCCTCCCTATTAGCCGGATCGCCACCCTGGGACCTGGTAGCGACAGCCCACGCGTCCCTTTACCAACTACGCGTGGAGGCGCTGGAGGGGGAACAACGACTCGTGTCTCGGGAAATCGAGGCACTGAGGTCACAGCTCCACCAGGTCCTAGTGGTTGACGAGTGGCGACGACGACTTGAGCGGCCGAGCTCGGGCGTGGCAATTATCGAAGCCATTCGGCCGGTCATGGTCGAATGGCTCACCAGGCGGAGTGGCACCCTAAGCTTCCGGCTGACGCAGGTGCTCTCGGGGCACGGTTGCTTCGGGAGTTACCTGTGTCGCATAGACCGGGAGCCAGTTGCAGTGTGCCATCACTGTGACTGCGCTACAGACAACGCGCAGCACACGCTAGAGGTTTGTCCCGCCTGGGATGTGCCACGTCGCGAGCTCGTCGCGGCCATAGGCCCGGATCTCTCGCTCTCGTCTGTCTCTTTAAGATGGTTGAGAGCGAGACCGGGTGGAACTCCGTTGCCTCATTCTGCGAGGCAGTTATGCTCGCTAAGGAGGCGGCGGAGAGGGAGAGAGAGCAGACCGCCAGGCTCCTCTCCCGCGGCCGACGAACACGGCGGCGACGGGTCGGAGACGATCTGAGGCCGCCGTAAAGGGCCTGCGGGCGACGTAACGCGGGCACGTCCGTCGTCCAGCACTAGAGCAGGCCCCGCAGTGGAGTCGCATTGTGCCGTGTGACTCCCACAGTTCGTCGTGGGGGGGTTTAACACCCGCCCCTCCCTGAGGGTTCTTCCATCTTTACCCTTAGGCCGAAGAAGGGGCCTCTTATGAGGGGCCGACACCTGCCGGGTGAGCAGAGGTAGTGCCGTAGGCAGTTCCTGCTCCCCGGCCAACAGGTGTAAGGAGGCACCATGGGGTTTTAGTCCGTGCAAGTCGGACATACCCCACCCTAGCTGCCCGGCCAGGGTGGGAATCCGAAGGGATTTTCCCATGTAAAAAAAAAAAAAAAAAAGGTTAGCTAAGATAGGTCGCGATTTTGCATGCAACAGGCAACAGACAAGCCGAGGTGTGCCGTGCACCCTTGAGCTTGTTGCCAAAATAAAATCGGCTGAGTGCCTTAAGCGCTCGCCTTAGTAGTTCGGTGAAGCTGTTAAGACCTTGCAGGGTCAATAGCGTAGTCACTTCGAAAAAAAAAAAAAAATAACTGGTTGCAACATGAATGGGTCGGCTCGTCCGGGGTAGAGTACCACCCTCGCACATAAAACCGACGTAAAGTAACTGTGCTTGCATTATTGTGTTTCGTTAGTGAGAGTGCCGGAGACCCACTTCCCCCTTCCCATCACTTGTCCTCTCCCTTCCACTTCCCTCTTCTCTCCCTTCCCCCATTCCCCCAAACATAGAGTGGCTACGCACTTGCAACTCCTCTGGTGTTGCTGGCGTCTATGGACGGCAGTGATCACTTAACATTAGGTGAGCCACCTGTCCGTTTGCCTCCTACATGATATAAAAAAATATATTACAGTTGTATATAACATAATACAGCGAATATAAATATTTGTCATCTGAATCGCTTCATAGAGTAACGGCGAGTAACGGCAACGTGGTATGTAACCATTTTTCCCCATAAATTGAACCGGATTCATGATTCAAAGCATTAGAATATTATGAGAATCACTGCAGAAACATCTCTGTCCGTCGGTCACATTGAGTCATAGGCCTTTTCCTAGTACAAATGAATGATCTACGAACATAATTATGACTTAAATACATTGTAATGTGTATTTTCGTTATTCATCGCGAACTGCCTACCGTATTGTGTACACGTATGTGTTACAATAATGTTCTGGATACAACAATCATTTCGGTGAAGAATGATCCATCGTTAATTTGAACATTACATGCTAGTTTAAAATTAATCTTACGAGACATATTCTGGAGTATTGAATCACCAGTTTTATTATTTTATCAGCTGTTATCCACGAATTTATCCAGGTGGATCTTTGTTCAGTGTAACAGTGCACGTAAGTCGCGTGGTACTGAACACTGCTTCTTTAGTTTATTATATTTGCGTGGAACAATATTTTTTTCCTGAAATAAAGTTTAAGTTACTCCTGACAATATATGTTATCTGACAGTGACAGTTTCATGAAAATCGTTTCAACTGTTTCTAAGATTAGCCGAAGCAAAAAGACAAAAAAATATATATATTTATACATACCGTATATACACATTAATATCCATTAGTACAATTCTGCTAATTTATATAATTTTTATATATATATATATATATAT